>JAWNNU010002061.1:1200000-1728152 GCA_035044585.1 Scaptomyza polygonia
GTGTATATGTATGTATATTTATTTTTATGGCCTGCTTTTGCGGAAACGTGAACGCCCAAAACGTGCGTTTAATTAGAGTTTTTACATGTCATTGATTTGCCACAAGCACACATAAAATATAAATATTTGCTAACCGCCCACGACATCTACGTACCCCACACCCCCCCTCCCTTGCACTCGCTTTTCTCCCCTCTATTTTAGCATGCCGCGCATTGCTGAGCATTTTTGATGTGCAATTTGATTTTTGGAGCCGCAATTTTTGTTTAGTTTATTATTATGTAATGAATATTTGCCAAGGCATTTTGGGTTCTTTCTCCCGTTGTGTTTGTGTGTGTGTGGCGCACATAGCTAAGACCAAGTACACAACGGGATGTGGATTTAATTTGCGTATGAAAAAATTCCTTTTGCCTTTCTGCAAAAGCTAGCAGCAAGCAAAAGCACTAGGAGCAGTAGCAGCAGCAACAACAACAACAACAACAGCACAATTCCCCAAACGAGTCGAGCTCTGAGTGCGAGTCGACTCCTGGCTGCCATTTTGCTAGTTGCTGTTGTTGTTGTTGTTGTTGTTGTTGTTGTTAATGTAAGTTTGTTTGGCTGTTCGTTTGGCTCTGTGTGCAGTTGTTTAGAGGATATGCATAAGAATGCCTTGCATTTCCGTTTCAGTTGTTGTTGTTGCTGTTGTTGTAGTTGCTGTGATTTCCTATTTGCAGCAGTAGCAGCAGCAGCAGCAGTAGCAGCTCCTTTGGTAGTGGCAAGTGGCATTGCTGCCGGCGCTGCGAGTTGATTTTATGCTTTGAGCAAAAGTTTCGTTGCATATTTTAAGGCACTTTTGGACCCGCAACTAACCGTCCGCCCCGTTCCCTGACACACACACACACACAGTTATGTATGCACTGGAACGTAAAACAATCAACTGCGATTTGTTGTAGAGCAATTGCAAAATTATGCAACGCCCTCCTCCCAAACCCCACCCCTCAAGCACATTTTCTCGTGCGCGGCAAACGTTTGTCAGACTAGCCAGACAAATAGTCAGACCAAGCCAAGCCAGACAGACAAACAGTTGTTGGGAGCATTTGAAATAATTTGATGTTTTTTCATATTTATTAAATTTGCCCAGGGGTTGCTGCCTCTTTCTCGCCGTGTGTAGCTAGGCAAACAGAAAAACAACAGCCAGAACAACCAAATGCAAGACAAACTGCCGGCAAATCAATTACACCTACCACTCAGCAGCTAGACACACACACGCACACACAAACACATACACATACACTTAGTTGTCTGTTGTTGTGTGTTGAGTTCGTTGTCCGTTTGCGGCGTTTGCATGTTGTGATTCGTATCTTTAATTAGAGCGCTGTTGCAATTGATGACGGCTTTCAGTCGACGGCTTGTTTGTTGCCCATCACCAGATAATTACCTGGCAGGAAATGCATATCCCTTTGGCTCCCTTCAAATAAACAGTGAAAAATAAAAAATAGAACATAAAACAAGGCTGATTCTAACAAAAAGTAGAATAGAATAAACAGCAACATTTCGACAGCTTTTTCTGGGTTTGCGAGTTTGTAATGTAAGGTTCGCTCAATTTATTCAACCTTCCCTACTGCTGCTGGTCGGCCCATCTTTAAAAGAATAGTCCCATCATCATAATCAAGCATCAGCTGCTGCTCCACTTGTTTGGGTCACATCAAAAGCCAACATGTCAACCTCAAAAACCGCAAAAGTTGGCAAACAAGTTTTTGCAGCCCAAAAATTAAATAAAAAGTCAAGGAAATGTTCGACCCAGCTTCGATTGAAAATCAGCGTACACTTACACACATACACACACATAGACAACCATGTGTGTATCTGTTTGCACACACACACATACATTTGTTTATTCGTAAAATTTAATAAAATGCGCACAGTGGGCTGCAACTGATTGAGAAATGCCAAGTTGACATGGGTTATAAATCGAAAGCAGGCGGGGAAGCTTTATCGAGGGCTATGTTAGAGTAGTAGCAATTGCATTTTCAATTTCCCCAAGAGACACAGACATAGAAAGAGTGATGGATAGACAACAAGAAGAAATTTTTGTCATCAAACTTAGTTTTTGCTTAGCTTTGTTTATTTTCCAATTGATTTTCGTTTTAGCTTTATGCTTGGACAGGCAAATCTGGTACGTGAAACAACTACAAAATTGTTTTAAGCACAAAGAATATTTCGAACAGTAATTGATTTTGATTTAGCAATCAATTAAGGGCACTTTTTGACTTTGAAATACCCTTTTTAAAAAATTTTTACCGAGAAAACAAATTGAATCTTAAAACTAAAAATAAAATAACTTGATAAATCAAATAAATTGAGCAACAATCAATTGTCATTAGAGTTGAGAAAATACTTATTAATTATTCAATATTAATAAGCATTAATCGCCCTGCAACATTTAACCCAATGTGCACCATTTGGTGGAAGCGCTGTTTAAGGGTACATTTTTGCCCGAGCGTCGTTTTCAATTTACGCTTTTGATAAGCATAAAATAGTATAAAAAAACACACCGAGTGTTTGCCTTTAAATTTTTATGCAAACAACTTGGTGACTTGCTTCATATCCTCCAACACTCGAACAAAACAGAAGCTCTCCACACACACACAATCTCCTGAGCCACTCACGCTCAGTCACTTGAATGTCAAACATCAGCAGAGTTGGAGGAAGCACAAAAAAACACAGCTATGCTCATCAGCATATCAATGGATGCCTGTGATTTTCTTCTTCAGCTGCTGCTGATATTTTTTTCAACGTTTATTTTTTTTTTATGCTCTACAATTTTAATTACAAAGGCGTCTGTTGCCTGTTGTTGTTTGTTGTTGTTGTTGTTATAGCGGCATTTCTAATTTTACGCTAGACAAATTTTATATGACTGAATTATGATATGATCCGTGGCTGCGAGCCATGTCCGAGTTTCGTTCAAGCGTCCAGTTGGCTTCATAATTTGAAGCTTTAAACGTTTTCAACTTGCAACCTTAAATACCCTGTTCAGATTGTGTTGGTCAATAATGTTATTAAAAATAAGCAAAATTTAGGCAATATATTGTAAAGAACTAATATTGTCAAATGTTTTTTGAAACATCCAATAGGTTCCGAATAGTTAATAATTTCGTACAGAGTACTTGCTAGCTTCGCTTTTAATCAATTGATTCAAGCGTTGAAAGCTGTCTGCAGAAATCAAAGTTACTTCGCTTAGAGCACGAAGATACCAAATAATAGGCCTTGAAAATTATGCTAAGCATATGCTGGGCCAGGCTTCAATCTGACGATGCTTGGCAATGACAAGGACCTCAACAGCAAGAACTTAAGAGACGAGAATGAGTACCAGAATAAAAATGAAAGCCAGCATAAGCGCAACGCAGTCAGCCAAAAAAGGACAACAAGCTTTATTAATATTTAATGTGTTTTGTGTGCTGCATACCAAGTACCATTTTTATAAGTAGGTCTCTGGATTAAGGATAGCAGAATGGTCGACTCTAACAATGTCAATTGCAAGTGTTTGGCAAGTCTTTGGGCTCTGAAGCGATCGAGTCAATAAGTGAAGCTAAATAAAACTAATTAGTTCCAATGGGCGAACAGCAGAACCAAAGTAAAGCACCTGCTGCACTCACTGTGAAGACAAGTATTTTTAATTAAATAGCCTGAACGCTAACAGATGGTGGTAGGGGGCGGTGTGGTGGGTGGTGGTTTTGGTTAAATAGTAGAAGACGTTAGACATAGACAATAAAACAAATCCCAGGCACACAAAAAGTGTGCAATGAAAAGACTGAAATTCAAATTAAAATAACATGCAAGGCGCCAATGTGCCAGACAAATTCTTAGAAAAACCGCCAAAAACACAAACACAAACACACACACACACTGACACACTTACACATGTATCATGAGTCATACACACACACACATACACATACACTTGTCAGTGCAAATGTAATAAAGCTTTGGTTGGCATCCATTTGAAACTTTTGCCGCATGTGTAGCATACTTTTCCGGGCCACTCGTCGCATATTGCGTTTTGCTTGTGTAGGGAGCACTTGTGTGGTTTTCAACCCATACCCAGCCATCGCTGCCTCTTTGCTGGCGCTGAACATCATCATATTCATTATTATGACAGTTGTTGTCACAATTAAAACAATAACAAAAACAAAAGTCGTAAGTTTACATGGTAATTAAATATTTTAATATGCCTGTGAGAGTGCGCGCGCAAACAAGCGTTCGTCTTCCCCTCCCCCCCCCCATCCCCCTCGGTGCTACTCTCTTACCTCTGTATTTCTCATTTTGGGTTTTTTGGGGTATTTTGGTTATATCTCTCTCTCTCTCTGCGGTGCGACCATGTTCGAGGCCAGGCAGCTGGCGCCAAAAGACACAGGCGTGGTGCCAGTAAGTGGAGCCATTGCTGCTGCTGCTGCTACTTTTGGTGGTCGTAATGGTGGCGACAGTGGTTGCAAATTGCCAGCCAGCAGCTTGTGACTACTACCTCCTCGCCCCATTTCTCGATTTGTCTCTGCTTACGCAACAAAATTATTGCCATTGTGTCGCAGTTGCTGCGTTAAAGTTATTTATTTCGGTGGCTATACACTGCAAACAATAGCCAAAAACTGTGAAACATTTAAAAAGACAATATAATAAAAATAATAATAATAATAATGGTACAGTTTTTAACAGCCTTTCAACGCATGACTTTAAATGTTCCAGAATCATGAATCTTGAAAAATCTTAGAATCTTAAAAATGCTTTATTTCACTACATAATATTTGTACAATATTTCATGCGTTTTCTTGCCGTGTGATTTTAATTTTATAGTTGTCAAAGCTATATACTTTTTACACACACGCTAACATCTATTTGTGTGTGTGTGGCAGAAAACGTGGCATCTTGTGAGTGATTTCCATCTATTCAACTGTTGCTCGCTTTTACTGCGAGTTTTTAGAATTATTTTGCCAGCGGGAGCGGAAGAAAGCATTGTGCTGTTTTGCAAGTTATGTAAAGCGTTTAATTACAACTTTATTTTAATATTTTGTGCCCCATGTTGCTGCTGTCAGCATTTATCAAGTTTCGTTTTCCATTCCTCAATTGTTTATCTCTCTTTTTTTCTGTATTCTTCTGATGTATCTGCTGTTCCTGCCGCTGTCATTAATTAATTCAATTCAGGTCCTGTCACTTCCGTTGTCTTTTTTTTATTTGATTTGAGCTCACGCACTTAGAACGTTATTGAATTTAAACTTGTATATAAAGAACCATTTTTGTACATATGTATATATATATATATATGCCTTTATATAAATCGAATATTGCTTATATCGGTTAAGTAAGACAATTCATTCAATTTGTGGCCACTAAATCAACCATAATAATAACCACAACAAATGGTCGGACGAACATAAAGAAAAAAGCAGAAAACAAAAAACGAAGCAAAAAAAAAACTGATAAAGAAAAGTAAAGCAATAGACGATAGCTAAACAAAAAACCGAAAGCCGCAAATTCAACGCCCAATTTGTGCCGCACTGCTGCTTCCGTTGTCAATAACAATTTACGGCAAAAAAAAAAGGACAGAAATGAGAACTGAGAACACACGACGGCTAGAAGCTGGGCCAGGACAATAATCGAAAACAGCAGCCGGTCAGTAGAAAATATATATTTCCTTTTTCTAATATTAATAATCCGGTGGACGTAACGACCACCGAATCTCTCTATATAAGCAGGAGATTTAGGTTGGGTTGGGTGTGGGTGGAGCAGGGCAGGGCAGTCGTATTTGTCGCTTGAGTTCTGTCTTTGGCCATGGCCAACAAATGAGCTCCGACAGGCGTGGAGTAGGCGCTCCTAATATGTCACTGTTGGTGCCAATAACAATAATAAGCAGCAAAACAAAGCCTAAAAGCTGCCAACCATAAATTCTATGCTGCTTCTATCGAGCACTTTTGTTGCATGAGGGGTAGCTGGGAGCAAGGTGCAGGCAAGACACTGCCAAAGACGTTGACAATGTCAGGCTGTGGCCTGTAAGGCCAAGTCAATGGGACGACAACAACGACTGTACACAGTCTGTACGACCCTTGCCAATTTCAGCTGCAAAATTTATGAAAAGTTCAATTTATTGTGCGACATTATTTTAGCACATAGTTGCTGCCAAAAGTACATAGACTACATATAACCTGCAGTTGAGGGTGGATTTATGATTTATATATATATATTTTTTTTTTCAAGTAATAAAATTAAAGTTTAAAAATATGAAATGCCTTGATAATTGATTAATGATATTTTTTGTGTAAATATTTAAAAGAAGAAAAATAAATAAGGGGTTAATTCAGCTTAACTTTGCTCTATAACAAATTTGAGATTAAAAAAAAAAATAGGGTATAAACAAAGTCACATTTTGTATAAAACATATTGTTCTTAACGTTATAATATATTTTATTTAAAAACTTTATAAATTTGACTTGTGAATTACTCACACATGAAAAACGTTGGCATATCAATTTCGATGCCATACGCACATGTATTATTTTAGCATTTACATATGCAGGCACCCACCCACCAGTCAATGTGTGTGCGTTTGTGTGTTGGTAACATATGCCATAAATTGCTTGGAAGTGGCCTCTAAACTTCGTTTTGCTGCTGGCTTACTGCTGCCTGTTGCCCTTATATCTCTCAAAGTCAGTGTGCCAAAACAAAAAACAAAAAGCAAAAAACCCCCCGCCCCAAAATGCTTTAGTATTATTGAAATTTTTACTTTTGCTTTGAGTTGTTATTTATTTTTTGTTTTTTCTTTATTTTTAGCTTCTGTTTTTGTGGTTGTTTATATGCGGGCCAGACAATAACCCACTCGGCATAGCATCAATTTAACATCAATCTATTGATATGTGCACACATACACATAAATTCCTTGCCATACACACACACACACACAAAAACGTATATCTTTTACACCGATCCTAAAAGTCGATTTGCATACAAGAAGTTTTTGGGTTTTGGGTATTTGGTTGTTGTTGTTGTTGGCTTTGTTTGTTCTACTCCCGTTGCTTTCAAAACATTAGCAGCTAGAATAGCTTGACTTGACTTTTACTTGTCCATAGTGCAGCTGGCAAACATAATTTTTCAATTTACGAGCCTTCAACGTAGTTTTCCCACTCGCTTTTAGCTAACAGTTTTTGGTTGAAGGATTGTGTGGTAAATGGAATATATTTTGTATTTGATTGATTTGCAAATAACTTTCTCAGCTGGGACTTGATAGTGTTGTTGATAGCAACATCAAAGTAGCGATAACGTTGATTTAACTTTTTGTTTCTTTCTATCTGGTATTCCATAAAATAGCTCACTGACAGATATGACTAAAGCCAAATCAGTTCAGTCATTTTGTCTTATCATGATAACATTTTGGCCCATGAAACCTGTTCACAATGATAGCGCCCCTTTCGAAATAATTGCTTTGTCCGTTTTGCTGATTTGCTGAATCATCTAAAATAAGTAAGAAAAAATAAATCTGTTCGCAACTTAACCTTTTGACAAAACGCTTTCGCTGCCAATCTCTCTTTATACAGATTTCCTCCAGCTCCGAACAATGACTATAGACTATTTCGTCCAGTTTTTTCTCCATTATCTATGCCTAACGTTAAATCTACCTCTGTGATATGTTTAGGTTTTAATTAATGAATCTGCAATATGCCAACAAAGCTTAACTCATTAATTTATATTTTGCCAAGAACAATAAAATGCCTAAGATGCCATAAAAACAGCTTAATGTTGTACCGTACAAAAACAAATTAAGTGCTATAAACATTTTGATTTCCTGATATTAAATTGTCTAAGAGCAAGCAAGTCAAAAGGCATTGCTCAAAAATATTGCAAAGCATAAAATATACATTAATCAGTCCTTTTTTATAGATATACTCGAATCAATTTTTATACTAAATAAAGAAAAACATAAATAGCCAGAATAGCTAGAAACCATTCTTAACTTATCGGTCAGACAGCTTACACAACTTACAGATTTTATCTTCTCGCACTAGTTTAACTTTCAGCTTCAGCTGTTATCAGCTTTCTCATAATTTGACTTGCCGCATAACTTAAATTTTTTTTTGGTGTCGCCGCGAAATGTCGTTGCTATCTCGAAGCGCTCTGAGCTTTCACTTGCTGGTGTCCAGTTACAGTTGCTTTGCTGTCCGTTTTGCTCCAAAGTGCTAGCCGAGTTCCCCCTTTTATGTGTCTCTTTCCCCTATCCACTCTTCCCTAGCCCTCTTGCTGTGTGAATGTTAGTGCCCCAGTTGGCTTAACGTTACGTAAACGTAACAATGCGCGCACATGACCCCTTTTGCTTGACCTCACTTATCTTACTTAGTGGTTTTAGTGCAGCGCGGCAAACTTGGTAACAAAAACATTTATAGACAGCGCGCGCAACGCACACAAACACACACCCATACCAACGCCCGCCAACTTCTCGCCCTCAATGATCTCCTCTTACTTTCTCGCTGGTGATATTTATGTGGCCAGCTGTTGGCATTAGTGGAACTGGCTTTTAAGGCTGGCAAAATGTTGTGTGTGTGCCCCGCATGGCAATAATGTGAGCATGCCCCATCCCAGCCGGCTGCCCTTTTGTTGCTACTATTGCTTCTATTGCTGTTGACGCATTAGGTTTCAGGCCACAAAAGCTTAGGCTTTCGTCTGAGCTGTCTGTCTGCCTGTCCCAGGCAAGAGTTTTTGTGGCTGGCCAATGGCTTTTTTGTGTGTGTGTATGTGTGTGGGCAATAAACTTGTCACTTGTTATTATCGTCTTAATCGTCTTGGTTCGCTCGATGCCTTTGCTTTAATGTGGCCACACCTTCCGATACCGACACCCACTCTTCCTCCCTTGGTTTGCCTTTTATATACTGCATACGGCTGACGGGCCATACTTCTGTTCGGCCTGCTTCATAATTGCTGGCATTGCAACAGTTGTCCCGAGCTAAATTGATAGAATGTTTTTGGGCAGCACTAAGCACTAACTCACATCTGTGTCCTGTGTGTTCTGTGTCTCTTGGACAACCTGCGGCGTTGACTCGTAGCACATTACCATAAGCACACACATGAGGTACACCTAGAACCGAAAAAAGTAGGCTCACAACATGAGCAAACATTTATCAAACTGTAAACGTACCTAAATATATATTTCATTCTGTTTTTTTTTTTTTGCTTTTGCTTTTGCTTTCACTCACACCCTTGGGCTCAGCAGTTTTCATCTTTAAAAGTAATGCGTGCCGCGCCACGTGACAAAGTTGTGCAAATGTCTTGACTGCTTACCCTCATCCCCGCCACCCGACCTCAACCCCCTGTTCCGCTCACAACGGCGACCTTTATAATCTGGTCGCTCCACGACGCTTGCTGCATAATAAAAAAGGAGGCAAAGTCAAAGCTCCAGACAGCAACAGCGATTTGAGAAACAATAAAACAAAGAGCAAAATGTCGCCTTGTCCCCCTGACACATCACCCGCCTTGTAGGCCCATACAGACATAGAGCCTACTTGGGAGTCAAAGGCAAATGGCGAAAAGCATTGCATACTTTATGGCGGCTAAAACAGCGTCTAAACATTTTTGCTTTGTTTGATTTGCGAGGCATTTGCAAAAACCAAGAAAGAGAGTTTGTCTGTTAGTTTCGCAATAGGAAAAGGGAAAAGGGAAGTGGGAGCACCTAACATATTAATTCCAAAATGTTTTGGACTGAGTTGTGCGGGCGGGCTGAGCACAGATTTGATGAAAGTTTCGCAATGCTCTTTGTCACGATTGAATTGTCTGCTGTGTGGAATTTACTGAGACACTCATACAAAACGCATGTAGCATAACTTAATCAACGAGTTAAATCGTTTGGTATTCAAAGTTTGTCAAGAACAGAATACATATGTCAGCATTCCGAATTATTTTATATAAAAGTTTATATTGTTCTTGTGATGATTTAGTTGAAGATAAAATGTTCAGGTTTTCCTGTTTTTGGATCATAACATATGACAATTATGTGGCAACTCTGTCATTCATCTGTCTTAGTAAATTTTTGCAAACTTTGCTTGCAAATTGGTTTATTTTCTTTGAATTTGTACTCTACAAAGAATTTTCTGAAGAGTATTCGTCGAAAAGAAGCTTTGTCAAGTGTTGCCACACGAAGAGTCCTCTGTAAGTAATTCTCAGCTATTTATCAAGGTATGACAATGCGGATTTGAAGCATCTGAAATGACAACACATTTCATATGCCTGAAATCTGGAGAAAACTTTAGCTCATTGTTGCTATTCTTGTTTTGTGTACTATATAAAGCGCACTTAAACCCGACTTTGATTCTCTCTCTCTCTCTTGGTCTGGTTGCCTGAAGCTTAATGGTTGCCACCCTCTTCGCTGGCTATCTTTGTTGGCTCTTACTATTTACCTGTTAGCTGTTGGCTGTTACCTGTTTCTTGCATTGTTTTTGCTGCTGGCGCGACTTAAGTATTTGCCTGTTTTGCCTTTGTGCACATTTAGCTGGCAGTTGCTGTGATTGTTGTTGTTGCTGTTGTTGTTGCCGCCATTGGCAAGTACTAGACAGGTTCTTTCTTTTGGCCATTAACTAGAAAAGTGAGCAACTGCCCCAAAGCATTTGCAAGCTTATAAATAACAGAAATTAAACAAAACACCGACAGATAAAAAAAAAACAACAAAATAATAATACACAGGCTAAAGAAAATGAAACTTTGATGCCAAGCGAAAAGTTTTTTGCCCCTGCTTCATAACGGTCATCAATATATATATATATATTGTTTATGGAGTAGGTATAAACTCAATATAATTTCTGTCAAAAGTTGAAACTAATAAAAGCTCAATGAGTAGACGAAAAATAAAACATGGCACACGGCAAGCCTCTTAATGCTAATAATAATAAAAGTTTTTTTCAAACTGTTAGGCTAAAGTTTTTGCATTGTCGAAAGAAGAGAAACAAGAGAGATTGGGAAGTGGGGAGTGAGGTGTCCAAATCCTGTTTGTCCTGTGGTACAAGCATCAAATATATTATATTATGACAAGCTCAATAAAATATCAAAGCCTGCTTATAAACATCTTTACGTGCGTAAAATAAAATCAAAAGAACAAAAACAAAGGCAACGAATCAGGACCGATCAAAAAGGCAGACACACACAGAGATAGAAAGAGAGAAGCGGAGGAGGTAGGATTGGGGAGGATGTTTTCTTGCCAATTTGGCAAGTGTCTGGCACAGTTTATGAAATTGCCAGGTTGTCTGCAAAGATATCTCTCCTCCAGTACACGGGCAATCATAAATTGCACAAGGCCTAGTTCAAAGCACAGCAACACACACACACACACACACACACACACACACACACACACACACACACACACACACACACACACACACACACACACACACACACGCAAAAGACCAAGCAGTGCAAGTGAGGGTGGGGATTTCCATGGATGAGGAGAGAAGCAGTGGCACGTGTGTTGCGTCTTATAAAGTTTGCGGCATTTTAAGCCCTAGCCCAGCTTACTAAATAATCCCACATAGAGAAATATAATGAATGTGCTCCAACTGCCTGACGACAGGCATACAAAAAATTGATAGATGCTCACAAATATTATATATACATATACATAGATTACTAAGGTGTGTGTGTGTGTGTGTGTGTATATATATATGGAAAATCCCTATTTAATAGAAGAGGCGTGAGGCTAAAATTTGTGCAAAAATATGCTGCGGCTTATAAAATGCTGCCAACCGACCGCAAACTCAAATAGTTTAAGACCCAAATTCAAACCCCAAAAACCTACAATCTAAGCCCACTTTCCCCGCTGCCACAGCAGCAGCCGCAGTCAAGTCAACTTTTGCTATCCTTAAGGCAACTTGAGCTACAGTATATGCACTTCCTTCTGTACCTCCTGCCCACCGCACGTGCTGACATTTTTTGGCCGCACTTTACATTATGCCCCGGGGCAAAAACTAATTATATTAAAATGTCATGTAACATTTTTGTGTGTTGGCAGCGGTCAGAAATAGTTGTCACTGTATTAGTTAGTTTAACACCAAAAGTGTTATAGAATCTCGCTATGTGTGTGTGTTGGTGTTGGTGTCTTCATTTTTGGGTCCATTTAGCGCTGACTTTGCCAAGTCAATTTTTGGGCTGGCCAAAGCAGCTTTTTTATTGTTGCTTGGAGCCAGCTTTTGGAATTGCACGAAATTTATGTTGATGAGCTGTGGAAAATGTAACATTTTCTCGCTTTACAAACTGGGTCAGTGGATTTTCTAATCGATTTTGTTGAATATATAATATGAGATGAGACTAAAAATAGTATGCCTTAAGGACAATGCTAAAGTTTTAACAAATATTAAATATAAATGCCAACTAAAAGCGAATTAAACAATAAGCTAAAGAAACATCTTTATTACAAAATCAATACAAAAACCTTTCTTCTCGTATAATTAATGACAAATTTTTGGTTAAATTTTCACAAATCAAAACAAATCCCACACCGTAGCTTTTGTGCCTTTTGTTGGATGTTGGTTTTATTGGCATTCGTTGTTATGCTCGACATGTTGACAGCTGATTGAGAGATCTCTGTAAAATGGGACGATGCCTTGGCTTAAAGGCTTACCTTTTTATCGGTTCATTTAGCCGAAGCCAAATGCGAAGGGCCATCACGGTTAAAACCCAGGAGCGGAACTGTAACAGATAAACTAAATAATGTGGTGAATTTTTAAACAATTACCTGGCATATGTGCTTTAAATTGTATAGGCTTTTTCTGTAAGAAATACCATAGCTTAGTTTCTAGCCAACTGGTCAGACTTTAAATTTTGATTAATGATTGCCGCAAAGAGGCCCACATCATTTATATGCTTGACTGCGCAATGCCAACCTGTCGCCTTGATAGGCCCGCAGCATCCAGCATCTTTAGCTGAGCGATTTTTTCTGTGGGTAGAAGGAGCAACCATCGATTTGCTGATTTGATGAATTGTTAAATGCCATTTTTTTGACACTTCTGTACGCTGTGAAAACCTGAGAAGTGTTTTCTGTCCTCTTGCCTGGCATGCTGCTCTTCTATTTTTTGTTGGTGTAATTTAATTAAAATTTTACATTGCAAAGTTGCAGACCGACCGTCACTGGCTTTTATATTTTTGAAGCCCCGGAAGGAGTAAAGCGAGAGCGCAGCTTGTTCGCAACTTGCGTAAAGTTTATTTTTATTACTCTTTCAAGTAACATTAAAATTTAGTTGCATACAAGAAGACCGAAGCGTTGAAGCTATAAAAACCCCGAGCGTAAAACTATGCTGCCTGCACTTTATATTTTATTTTGCAGACTTCCAGAAAAACCCAACGTAGTATCTTCACAGAACTTGAGAGATTCAAAGCATCTTCGGAGGCAGCGTTCTGTTTCTTAGACTCAGCAGATTTAGCAATTCTATGCGAAAGTTGCTGCATTAAAAATACACAACGCAACTCACGAAGGATGAGTATTGGGTGGTGGGTTTCGGGTTCGGGTACGGGTTCGGGATTGGGGGACGTGAAGAACTTGAACAGAGTTGCAATTTGCTGAGGCCAAAGTGTTGGATAGGAGCGGTAGCAGCAGCAGCAAATGCAATGAATCGTTAAATTTAGCATCCTATTTCAATGCAATTCAGTGAAACGAAATGTGCTGCTGCTACTTCTGCTGCTACTTCTGCTGCTGATGCTGACAGGTGAATTGCAGCTGTCAGTCAACAGGACAGCATGGCAAAGCATTGAGTTTTGGGTCACTCCTCCTTTAATCTTTCCTCTTCTTAAAATGGATATTCGTGCTGCTTCATTTCGCTCATATCTCTTTTTCGTAGCTAGAGGTTTTTGCTAACAAATTATTTGTCCTCATACATATTGCCAGCCAGCCAGAATGCCTTCCTGACTGCCTGCCTGCCAGTTGATCCAACAGCTTAGCCTGCCAACCACCCACCCACTCTTCTTCTTCTCAAGCATTACAACAACCCAAAATTTGTTGAAATTTCTGCACAATTTCGGCCCGCACTTTGCACTTATTAAAAACTCGTACAGATAAAATAGAAAAACCTTGTTAGAAAAATGAAAAAAAAAATTGTTTTTGTATATATGAAAGAAGGCAGAGCGCATAAATTGCTGGGGCCAAGCATTTTTGGAGGCCTAACTTTTTTGGAGCTAGGGTTAAGGCAATAAAAAACAGCTGCATACTTTACGGCACCGAGCATATGCTGATTTTATATGCCTTTTCCCAAATTCCCAAGTTCCTTGCCCGCCTTTTGAATCGTTATTCTTTGTAGCCAGGGTTCAATTTTTATGAGCATTTGGGCATATTGGAAACAAGGCCAAAAGTTATGACCATAATTTAACAATGTTTCCTAAAAAGGCAGCGGCGTCATTGCAAACGCGAATTATGAGGGAAAGGGCAGTGAATGGCATCGACATACATATAGAGAAATGTCAGTGAAAGTGCTGCCAAAATATTGAGTTGTTTTTCTGGGTTGCATACATGAGTGCTTTTTTTGTTTCTATCTTTTTATTGAAAGTGCAGGCAATTGGGTTCGAGTTGTTAACCTTTATTCAACACTTTTCACATCTAATCGAAACACTTTTCTAGTTATTAAACTACGCCACTGTTTTGGCAAAAAAATAAAACCCTATCTGAATATATTTTGTACAAAATCAATTCAATTTTTTTTTCTTGTGCCAACCCTTTTTTTTATGAATGTATTTTTTTTTTGCGTTATAGTAAAAATGTTAGTATTAATTTCCATATAAATTGCCCGGCTGCCTATATTGGTAATCCTATTTTTATGTATTTGAGTGTGTTTCTACGTGACTGTGTGCGTGCGTGTGTGTGTGTGTGTGTGTGTGTGTGTGTGTGTGTGTGTGTGTGTGTGTGTGTGTGTGTGTGTGTGTTGTATAAATGCACATTTCAAACGGCTGAAATCAATTTGCACATATCAACAACGAAATTGTTTGCACTATGAAGCCCAGCCCCTATACTTTTTTTGCCCAACACCCACCCCGCCCCCGCGGTGCAAATCCACAGCGCCAGTCAAACGTGCCAAATGAAAAATCAGCAAAAAAAAAAAGAAGAAAAATAAGAGAGAAAAAAAATAAAAGCTGCACGCAAGCAAAAGTTAGCTGTTGCAGTTTAAATGCGAAGCCCACAATCCAATCGTATTCAAAAGCAAACCTATTTTTCTCTCGCTCCTGTTTCTATATCGTGGCGCCTTGTGCTATCTGTGGCATCTACAAATTTCATTTGCTATGCCTTTAATCTTTGTAACATACAAATTCTTTTCCCCCACCCTGCACAAATATAATTAAGTTTATTTAAATTTTTAATGTAAACCAAGCAACAAGCAATGTTGGCAATCCAGCAAATAAACAGAAATCCCAGTTTTATGGCTGTAATGATACGATTTTTATGACTCGTCACGGAAGTGTGTCTCTCTCTCTCTCTCTCTCTCTCTATTTCTCTCTCACTTTCACACTGATTCTGTCTCGCACTTTCCGGCAAAGTTTCCTACGCTCTGCAATCAAATTGTTTAAGCAAACATAAAACTTTACAAATGCGCCAAGAGACAGCGCTAAAAAAAAGATATATATATGTATTTATATGTAAAAAAAATCGCTGTGAATTTGCTTTGCCATCTTCGGTAATAGAGTAGTGGGGTCGGATGGTGGGGGAGGGAAGGGTGTGGAGCGACTGGTGTTAGCTGATGCTGTAGCTCATTACAGCCACAAACCAATATGCTTATTGCTGCTCGGGCTATAAAAACTGTTAACGTAAGCGTAAAATGCTTTCAAGTGCTTCGCAAATCCAGCAACGATGACGACGACGAGCACTGGCAAATCATCCTGGTACAGTGAATGGAAGAAAGAGAGAGAGCGAGAGAGTGTGAGAAAACTCCATTGGGCGTTTTGTTTTTTTTTTTAATGAGCAGCTGCTATTTTTAGTATAATTCGAGGCTATTCTTGAAAATGATTCGATCGTTAAATTTAAGTGGAAAATGCAATTGATAGATCTTGTTTGTGTTACAACTAAAAATACACTTTTTAATCAAGCAATAACTTTGAAAAATATTGAATAAAGAATAGTTCGTTTACATTAAAGTTGTAAGAATCATACACTTAAATTGATTAAATATTTATGCACGTTTCACTTTAAAGTTAACGTTTCGCAAAACATATTCTTTATTATTATTCTTTGGAGTTAATTTTGTTGACCGCACTTGAGCTTTCCTTTTACGAGTGTCAAACTTGAAATATTTTTTGTTAAATTTAGCTGGACAGGTTGACATGTGAAATTGGCCAGGCCAAGAACAGCAATGTTGCTGTTAGCTCTTCTTGAAAGCAGCCACATATAGTACAAGTATTTTTCCTTTTTTCTTCGCTTTTGCTTGTTGTTGTTTGTTTGGTTGTTTCTTTGTTTGTATATATATATATATATATTTTCTCACATGCTTGCAAAAGTCTGGCCGGCAAGTTGTCGAGGCAAAAGTTTAACGCAAAACTTGCCAAATGATACCAAGTATTTGCAACAACACTAACAACATCATGAAGAAGAGCAACAATAGCATCTGCCTCAATGGCAAACCAAATGGTCTGCATGTTTTGGCTGTGTACGTCTTGTAGCAAACTTTAAATTATTTACAATACTCGTACTTACAATGTCCTCAGATTTGTGTCCATGGCAACAATGCAACTAACCCACTCTTCCCCTCTATCTCTCTCGTATTCTCGGCAAATATTATTATATGTACTTATAAAAAAAATATATATATACTTATACTATACATACATATAGATTCTTTTCTTTAACCTGCGGCATTTGCTTTTGCTTGTTTTTAAATCCCCGTCTGGCCTCGAGTTTTTAACAGGGTTCCAATACATGCGCAAAAGTAAAATCAAAAAAGTTTTTCAATGCCCGCTTGAAACAGAAAAGAGAATTCCATTGTTAAACCAAAAAATACCTAAGCAAAATATTGTTAAACTTAGCAATTGAAATATTTTAAAGGTAGACAGACATATTTGAAGTTTATTAGATAAATAAATTCAAGTCATTTAAGCGAACCAGTTCAACTATGGAACTTGTAGGTATTTATATTAATAATAATAAGTTAAATATTTAAGGCAATTTAAGTATCTGAATAAATGTACATATAAGTCATCTAGTTTATATTACAATAACTTAAAGACTATAACTTAATAACGAATCAACAAATTATCAATAACAAAGCGATACCCAAAGTATTAATTGACAAACGCGTTACTCATAAACGGGATAAAATTTCGTATCGCTGCGCGTCTCGCTTGTACTATGCGTCAATAATAATCCGCCGTTACATTTACAGATGCAAATTTTTCGGATTTTCCTTATATACAATATCTGACACGTAAGTTTTTGGTTCGAAGCAGCATTTCGAGCGCGTTAACACCAACAACAAAACGAATTATTATAAGAATTTTACACATAATTTAATTTAATTTAAATAAAAAATATATATATCGAAATGATATGTTGGGTAAAGTACTTTATGCCAGGACAAAGGCGATGGCGGCGAACCGACAGGACAATTGATGAGCGGCAGGCGGGAAAAGTGGCAACTGGGGTGCATCTGCTGCACAAACGATGCACATGACAATATTTTTGCTGCTTGTTTAACGTTTCGTGATTTTTGCCAGATTTTTAATGCCAAACACTCACACACACACACACACACACTTATACATTCAGATGTGGCGGTGCCTGTTCGTATCTCTTGCTGTTTGTGTGCAGCACGTACGCAGCTTTGTGTGTGTGTGCGTTTGAGGCACAAACAACATGCGACGTTGTATTGACAGCATATTGTGACAAATATGTAAAAAAAAACCGTAAATGTACAAAACACACAAACGCAAAATAAATCGAATTCCGCTGCAAAGCAAAAACAAAAAGTATTTAAAAAACAGTTGCCCAACTACCACTGTTTTATGCTCAACAATTAAAGCATAACTACTTTTGTTTTTAAATTGAAAATGTCCTGAAAAACATAATTTAAAAAATATATATGAAGCTGTCGGCTTTTGAAGGCTTTATCTTCCTCCATTAAAAAGAGTATTCCTTATGCGATGTCATTATCGCCAAGCCTCAATGAAACCTTGATTTAACTTAAATTCTGTACAAAGAATTCATTTAAATGTTTTTAAAGAGTTTATGCTCTACAGCAAATAAAAGTGTTGCCTACTTTTGAGCGCAAATCAAATTATTCGGCTGTCCTCGTTTGTCCTGGCTTTAAACACTTAAGCAACTTCTATTACTAACATGCCGCTGTTGTTCTTTTGCACACTTTCACAGATCCACCGGAGATCATCAAGAAGCCGCAGAACCAGGGTGTTCGTGTTGGAGGCGTGGCCAGTTTCTATTGTGCGGCACGCGGTGATCCGCCGCCATCGATAGTTTGGCGCAAAAACGGCAAAAAAGTATCGGGTGAGTAAATAGAGCGTTAATGCTCCCCTGAAACACTTATAAATGCCAGCTCTTAATACTCTCACTTCCACGAACAGGCACTCAATCGCGTTACACGGTGCTGGAGCAACCGGGCGGTATTTCCATATTACGCATTGAACCGGTTCGAGCTGGGCGCGATGATGCGCCCTACGAGTGTGTGGCAGAGAACGGTGTGGGCGATGCCGTATCCGCAGATGCAACTTTAACCATCTATGAAGGTAAGTGGCAACTTATACTTACCCCATATATAGCACACATACATACGTACTATATAGTCCTAATTGAAGCTGCAGCCGGAGAGTGTTTGCGATAGGCGATAGGGGGATGACGGGTTTGTAGCAAAGTTTTAGCGTAATGTAAGCAAAGTTCATACATTGATTTTGAATTAAAACTGGGTAAAGAACTTTACATGCCTTGCTGTAATAGCAACTTTGCCACACCGCATGCCCCCCCACAATTGCAACCATTCTTCCCCCGCACACCGCTCACTTTCTCAATCCGCCCTGTGGGATAACTGCCTGCTGGAAAGTTGTTTGCCAGCTTGTTTGTGTGGCTTAAATTACTTGCCAAAATTTACTTTTGCTTATTTACAACTGTGCAAAGGATAAAGTTTTTAGCCTAAGCCTAATCAAGTCTATGCCAAATAGCTAGTCTACAAGAGTTGTGTGTTAAGGGGAGGCTGGGGCTGCTCACTTACTTGGCACCGGCAATTGAACTAATTTGCTTAAACTGGCTCACAAAAAAGTATTTATAATTTTGCACTAAATTATAAACAGCTAAAAGTCGCATCGCTACGCAAATCAATAACAAACAAAGCACGAGCTCAAAATTTTCATAACTTTTGCGGGCTGGCTCTACGAACATTTTTAATGAGCCATAAGCAGCCTGCATCTAATTAAGTGTGCAATTTGTACGAGCTTAACAACTAATCGTCTGCTGAAACAACACTACAAAATTTGAAGCAGAAAAATAAAATTAACAACTTGTAGATAAAAGTTTGATTGGAAGGTAGTTTAGTGCTGCTGTATTGATTGGCTTGTGGATATTTATGTGTAATCAAATTAAGTGCACCAAAAACTTATAATTTGCTGCAGCAAAAAAAAAAGAAAAGGAAAACCAAAATTTGTATAACTTAAAAAACTTGAAGCTGTTCATCAACTTATTTATTGTTTGGGCGCTTGAAGTTTATCAAAGTTATAACAAAGTTGTAAGGTGAAGTGGGAGACAAAACTTATTAACATAATTTCAAGTTGCTTAAAATTGAAAATAAATAAAATGCTTTTAATCAATACAAATTTGCTAAAGAATTTTGGCCATTACGAAATTTGATTTGTGTTACAACATTTTTTGTATACATTTTGGGTTTAGCCAAAAATACTGGGTAAATATTTGTGCTCAAATCGTTTTGAATTGCTGTGCTGGTTTTTGCAAACTTTTTGGTTTTGCCAGGCATTTTGTAAACGGAAAATAATTATCAGGCTAGAAGGTAAAAGCTAAAAATTTATGCACGCCGCGTATGAGTAATGTGCCAGTAGTTTATGGCCGCCAGACTGCAACTTATAATTTACTACTCCTACTGTCTACGGGTTGTTTGCGACTTGTTTGTTGTTAATGTTATAGCTGTTGTTGTTTGTTTATGGCCGAGGGAGAGGGGGGTGTGCACCACGAAAATGTGTGAAAATTGCACGGGCCCAGGTGTAAAAACATATTTTTGTTGATACACACAAGGCGAAAGGGCTTTTGCATTTTTAGTTGTTAATTATGCCAGTTGATTATGCTTTGTGCGCCCTGGCGCCAGGTAATTGGTGCTGCATTTGATTTGTGGCGGCTTGTAACGCTTCTTGATGGAGCTAAACCATCACACACACACACACACACACACACACACATACGTTATGGTATGTGTTACAGCCCACAAAATGAGGGGAAGTAATTAGTGTAGTTTAACAGGGACTAGTACAAGCCAGCGATTTGAAGGTAAAAGTTGCCACGTTTCTCGTAGACAGTTTTAGGTTCTATAAAATAAATATGTAAATTTTTGCATGCAGATACTTATTTTCACTTGCATCGCTTTTTTATTTACAACTCTCTGCCAGCGCTCTGGCTTGTAAATCTATCTTAAGCAATTCTTTCATAAAGTTCACCGCAAATATATCATCCCACGCAAGAAGGGTGGAAGGTTATTTTCTTCTGTTTTTTGTACAACATTTTACAACCATGTCCCCCGCATTTAGCCCCATGTATATCCATCATCCATGTATGTATGTATGGCTGTGCTATAATATGTTTATATCTCATATAACTCACCTTGCAGCTGCACAAACGCCAGCAGCCTAATTGCTTTATGTGGCTGGAGCAAAAGGTCTGCGGCATGTTGTGGCATTTGCAACGACTTTATACACTAACTTATTGGATGTAACGATTATTAGAAAAAATCGTAGTTAGCAGAAATAGGCAACTTAAGTTAATAAAGTAATGTTGAAGACCATTAAAAAATACATAAATTTGTAGTTTAGCGAAACATGAATATTCAAACTAATATTCAATTTAGTTTGAATTTCAGTGTTTTTGTTATCGCCCTTAAAACTTTTTTAAGTGTATCAAAATTGCGATTTTTACCTAGCTCACATTTTATGAAAGCTTTTTATTTGTTCGCTTTTGCTCGTTGGGTTTAAGTTTTTGGTGTGATAAATCTCAATGTTAAAATTTGCAAACGCACACACACACACACACACACGAACACATACACCTACACACTTGCATCAACTGCTGCACACAGCAGGCAGTTACACGTTAAAATAAACGCGCCAATGCCAATAAAGGCGAACTGGCACGCCCTCCCCACCGCCCCCCCGCCCACATGTATGCAGACAAGCGTTGCCAGATCCGGCGACTGGGCGCCAAGCACGTTTGAGCTTCACGTGAAAGCATTTTTAATAAAAATTCCCAACAGGCTAAAGCAGCGCGAGATCAAAAACACTTGCAACAACAGCGAGACATCAGAGTGTGTGTGTGTTTGTGTGTGATACATTGTGTGTGCGTAAGTTGGGTGTTGGTGTTGCTGTTGCTCTTATTACAACTCACCACAAAGCCGCCATTGCCACCTTGCCACACAAACACACACACATATACATTTACACACCTGAAGGAGTCACAGAGTTGTCGGATAGATTGCAACACCTGCAAATAACGTGACTCTGGCTCGGCAGCTGGCAATATCTCTGTGCAGGCAATGGGCGTGGCAGAGCTGCAGTAAATCCTTTAGCTTGCAGTTTTATGCACTACCAAACAAGACAAAAAACAGCAGCAACCACACCACACCAACCCAAACACCGCTACCGCCACACCAAAACCAAGGAGCAAACCAACAAGAACAACAACGACGACGACGTTTGCAAATTTTTTGACATGTTTGGCTTTTTGGTTTGTTTATTTTCTGTTTTGTTTTTTTTTTTTTTTGTATGCAAATATCGAAATAAAGATTAGTCCGCGCATCGTTGCAACAGCAAAGGATATTTCATATGCCACCCTTTGTAGCAGCAGCAGCATCGCAGATAAATATCTTTGAGTGGGCGTGGCCGGGGATCCCTCGTTCTCGCTTTGACGCCCTTCTCTGTGCGCTCGGCTGTGTGTATTTATGTGAAAATCGTTTAACTAACTGGCGGCGTTAGTTGCTGCGATTTAGTGCTAATGTGGAACCGAGCATCATCTCATACCTCAAACACCTCTAACGAAAAGTGTGGTGGGAAGGGGGAGGGTGGTGCACTTCCTCTTCCTCAACTCCGTACATGCCCCGAAGCTTGCGTAGTTCGCGAAAATTTACTGTTTACAATTTGTTGGCTGATTGCTTGCGCTTTGCTAAATTTATTGCATGCTATATTTATTTTGTTGCTGCTGTGCCCCCCTGCCATTTTTTCCCCCTTTTATCTCGTTGCATATTTATTATAATGCCAGCCGTGCTGCATTATTATTTTCGTATTACTGCTATAAAAGATACAAATATGTTTGGGACTTTAACCATTTCCTTTTATCCACTTTATGGGATATACAATTTTAATTAAGTGCCCAACAAAAAAGGTAAAAGGGTAGGACTAAATTGGGTAAAAAGTCAACAAAAAAAAGCTCTGTTTGTTATAAAGCTTGTATTTCATATGTGATTATATTCTTAAATTTCTTAAATATTCAAGCTCAACATATATTAAAGATTGACTTGCAGGTTTTGCCATTAAAATTGACTTTGTGAACTCACTCTTCGGTTCAAGTATTTTATTTGTGCTGTTATTTTAACAGCCAAGCTAAGATAAGATTCTTCTTTAAGCCAAAAACAGCCACATATTGAATGCTAAGCTTTACATTGTCTTTTAAGTCAATACATTGGCCGAGTCTAGACATCTTTATTAAGACAACTTTATCTATTGTTTCGTGTTAAATTGCATTATTTGTGCCGATCTGCATCTCAGACACGCACAAAAGCCAAACAATTTGCTTAACAGCATTGCAACACCGCCACCAGCACCACCTAACAAAGAATGTGGCCTGGATGAAAAGTTGGACAACAACAAAACGTTTGCGCTAATAAATTTCATTAAT
The DNA here is from genome assembly GCA_035044585.1 of Scaptomyza polygonia. NCBI lineage: Eukaryota > Metazoa > Arthropoda > Insecta > Diptera > Drosophilidae > Scaptomyza > Scaptomyza polygonia. The sequence goes on from JAWNNU010002061.1 coordinate 1,223,075, forward strand.
TGCCAGCCAGCGGAGTAATCCAGAAACAACAACAACAACAACAAGAACGTAACCGACGTCGACGTCTTTTGCTGGCCAAAAATTCATTAATCTCACTTTATAGTAATAAGCGGCTTTGGTGGTTACGGTTAGGTTTCATTTTTATGTTGGGTATATGCCGGTTTTTACCTATGGCCAAAACCATTCATAAGGCTTGATTAAAAAGCCCCCCAGGACACTCTGGATGTATCTCTCTCCTTTCTCTAACAGCTGCCCTGTGCACTTGTTGCAAAGTCAAACGGCAAGTCTCTGTTAGGGGGCTGAGCATAAAACTTTATCCTTGGCATTTTGCAGCGACCACCCATTGCGCAGCATCTCTGCCTCCATTGCCTATCGCCCCCTGCTTAGATTCTGGTCGGAGACAAACATTGACAATACACTGGGCGCGTTTAACTGGCCAAGAGGACTGAGAACTGAACTGAACCCAAATTGGGTACTACGGCAGCAGCAGCAGCCACTTGGCGCCGTTTGCGGCATGCCTAAAAAGTCATATTAATAATGAAAATTGTACAGTAGCGAAAAGTTTAAATGGGAAATTTTCGCAGGCAGGGCAGACGAGCAGGCAGGGCAGGCTGCAGATTCAGTTCTTCTGCCCTGCAGCAATGCAGTGGCGCCCAACTGTGTATGCCCAGCATCCTTCTAAGAGCACAAGCGAGAGCGGGAGCGAGAGCGAGAGAGTTATAACAAAATATGTATGTGTGTGCATGAAAGTTATTGGGCTTAGAGCGTTTTGCGCTTAATATATATGAAATATACCACAAACAGAGAGAAAAAGAGTTCAGCAAGAGGAAGGCCCGGCAATGCTGTTAAACTTAAAGTAAAGCTGCAACATGAAGTAAAACAAAGTTATGCTAATAATATGTATGTGTGTGTGTGTGTGGCTCTTTTCGATAGCTGACTGTACATACAATACATTATGATAACAACTAGGAATTTGTTTTTAGAAAATTTGTCGCATTTGACCGGGCCAAAGCTCAACTAAAGCTGGCATTAAGGAAATTTTTGGCCCAGTTAAATGGCCAAGATTAACATTTATTGATATAAACATAATGTTGTTGAGTCAAGTTTATAAGTAAAAGTTGTGGCTGATAAGTTAAGTTTTACGTAGTTAAACTAATTTCCTTAAAGTTTTCCCATAACGAAATAACTCTCTGCCAAATTCAACAAGCTCATATATTATTATGCTAAATGTGAAAATCATTAAATGCTCACTTAAATTTCATTTGATTCTTGTGCTAACAGAAATTCAAGTGCCAAAAAAAAATATATATATAGATGTGGCACAAATGTAATATGGTTGCGACTACATATAACATAGAGTGTAGCAATAACTAAGCTCTGACTTGCTGGCATGTGGCAGTGAGAAGGGGTCTCGCGTGTGTAACCGCACGTAACTATCAAAGCGACTTCGTCGCCAGCGAACGTCTTAAATTGAGTAACAGAGCGGAGCAGAGAAAACGCTACCCAAAGAAAGTATAATGCAACACAGAACTGTGGCAGAGGCAAAGTAAGACGCAGTGGCAACCGCACAGAGAAACTTGGCCACAAAATTGTTGCAAAGTAAACTGAAAAATTGATAGTAAGTTTGGTCTAAAAAAAAATAAAATTAAGTTATAGCTAAGTTCAAAATGCCCTTATCAAAAGAGATACCCATTTTGGGGTTTCTAGAAAATTGATGCTCACAATGTATAATTTAGTATAAGAAAATTCTGAGAAATTAGATACGAAATGTAAGTGGAAATTCAATCTTTTTTATTGTATTTGACAAAAGAGCATTTCAAATTCAATGTTGCCCCAACGCAATTACTCATATGACAGCCGCCGCCTGCCCATCAATAGACGCTCAATGTGCAACACATTCCCCCCCGCCCTCAGCTAACCAACGAGCCCTTTAATGCTCCCTTTGCTAGCTGCCAAGCAAGTGCAAAGTTTTTCTTTTTCGGTATTAAAGTTTCAAATGTAATGACGTTAAATAAAATTGGAAGCGACTTCAAAAAATTGAACTTTTATTGGCTTCCGAAAAAAAAATATATAAGTGAAATTACATTTTGTACTCTATGGTATACAACAACAACATGCAACAAAGTGCGGGGATTGTAGATACTAGATACTAGATACTATCCTATGTCTAGTATGCATGTAAGAGGTTAAGGAGAATGCCATGTTTTACATTTGCCACATGCAATATTTCATTTCACTTTCCCCTCCCATCTTCAACTCTCTCTCGCTCTCTTTCCCACTTGAATGAAGTGAAGTTCATCATCATCATAACAGCAAACGATGCGCTGTGCAAATGTGCAGCAAACCTCCTCCCCCCCCCCTCCACACTTCCACCAATCTCCTGCAACTCCCAAAACTCGCATGAGAAACGTTTTTGACGCATTGCAGTGTGGCCACCAAAATGGATTTGATGTCTATGCCCAGGCATTTAGATACGACGCGGCGCGAGAGAGAGTGTGAGCGTGACAGAGACTGAGTGAAAGCGAGATAGACAGAACAATATATATGAATGTATGTCGACGACGAAGTTGCATAACATTTGCTGCTAAATAGTAGTTGGCATTAGGAATTAGACTTGGTCCATGAGCTTAACGATAAATTGAAACAATTTATGGTTTGGTAGAACATTTAGGAATTATATGAGACTTTATTGCTGAGCAGGCAGGTGTAGCATATTACGTTGTTTGTCGAGTAGCTGTTATGGTGTATTACAAGAAGGGGTGCACGCGCTGGCTCCGGCTGTATGATCGGTAGATGGGAGGAGGTTCCATTATTTTTGTTTTTCTTGCACTACGTCTCGCGGTGCTAACTACTATTAATTAAAATAAATCGCGTGCGGATCATGGTAACTTCGACTAAGAAAAGGAAGAAACGAGGAGGGGAATAGGAGAGACAGGGTATGTAAGATTTCTCATATTAGGCGCTGGACGTGACACTCTATGGTGGTCGTTTGGCTGCGCTGGACCGATGTTGTTGTCACAGCTGTAGCCCACCCTTCCATGATCATCATAATCCGGCTCTATAGTTCATTTGATGATCCCAAAACCAAACGACAATCTAAGCCGTGCTCCTTCTCTTATGCTGCGGCATGATTCCCAAAAAAAACTTAATGATTCATTTAACAAACGTTATAAGATTTGAATTTATTACTAAGTGGCATTTTTAAATGAACAAATGTTTTATACAAGAATGAAATTTAAAAATCTTTATATTCATCAAGAGAGATATTCAGCAAGTTGTGATATTAGGAACATTTGTTTTCTTATTTAAAATAATTTTATTGTTTTATTAACTAATTATTGATTATACATTTTAATTAAAGATTATACCTATTTATTTTTTTGTTTCTAAGTATGCTTCAGCATCTTTTATTTCAAATTCAATCAAATTTCAAATCTATTTAGTTTCTTTTCCTAAATAATTTTCAACTATGTATTTTATTTCTAATTAAAATTAATCAAATATTTAATTCAATAAATTGTTTCATATATTTTATTTGATATGACTTTTTTTTTTTTTGTAGTAGCAATTAGACTGATATAATTAACTTCAATTATATTAGCATTAACTAGCATAGCAGGGATTAAGTGATTTAGTAGCATACTTTTAGTCTGTTGTCTTATTCTTGCATTTAAAAGCACAACATTAACTTTGAAAGCTTGGAAGCTGCGCTTGGCATTGGCTCTCTTTTCTTTGTGCATTAATTACATTATTCATATTCGTTTTTTTTTTTCTTGTTTCACCGTGTCACTTAATCACTTGCTGTTTAAATAAACAATAATAACAAAAGATTATAAGAGATGCACTTACATTATCTCCTCGACGTCCAAAAGATCTTTTGAAGTGGTGAGAGCGGCATCACATGTTTAATTTCTCTTGACCTTAAGCTGTAGGGTTAAGCTAATTGAAATAAAATTATTTTCGGCACTAATATTCTCTAAGGTATTATTAACGAGTTTCTATAGGATATTGGGCTTAGATGTACATTCTCATTTCGTTCATGTTCGTTTTCTTTTTTTTTTTTTTTGCTCGAACACTAAAAGTTGGAATTTGATTGAATTGAGTATTATATAAGCTAGTAATTGTTCACTGGGTTTAACATGATAAATCTGTGATTATTGTGAGGCATATAACACACAGAAAGTTTTTATATTTTTGCATATATGTAGATTTTGTAGCGAGATGCGCATTAGTACTATTGATATATTTGTCAACTTAGTGATTTTCCTTTCGCACTTCTTTTTTATGTGTTTTGGGTGTATTAATTAAACACAAATAAACTACTCTATAACATTATTAAAAAAAATCTATATTTTTACGATTGCTGGTTTATGTTGAGGTGAAAAGAATCTGCACAAGATCACTGCTGGGGCTGCCGTGGACGGGTCGTCGCTCACTTGAAATCGGGTGTAGGTTATGTTGCATTGCTCCGCGTGGTTTCAAAGTCTCGGAGTGCAAAAACAAAAGATCGACTTAGCAGCGGTAGCGATTCAACTTGTTTCTATTTTTATTATTTAATTAATAATATTTAATTATTAATTAATGGTGATTTTGTAATGAAACAAATCTGCACGTGGTCACTGCTTGGCAGCTGTGGACGGTCAACGCCCACTTGGGACCGGGCGGGGTTATGTTGCATTGCTCCGCGTGGTTTCGACGTCTCGGTGTGCCGCAAAAAAAATGAACTATTAAGCAGCGGCAGCGACTCAAAAAAAAATGTTTTTCTTTCTCTAAAAAGAAAGATTTATTGTCCACCGCTTGAGGATTTGATTAATTTAGTTCATTATTGTAGAATTTTTCGACCCGAGGTTATGTTCGGTCCACGCGGTTTGTCTTATTCGCCCGCAAAAAAAAAAAAACAATTTTCCTTCTTTTCTGGTGGCCGTTCTGACCACCACGAGATCCAAAAACTCACTGTCGGGTGACCGAACCAAGGCCCAGCATCGGGGTTATGGCCTGATCTTGCCGACCTATTTCGGCTTCGAAAAGTGCAAGAGTTGCATTTTTCTATGTGTGTTGGCGCAATCAAAGCGCCGCTTTTGCTATAGATGGCGCTAGCCAAAAGCTATACCCAAAAGCTACACCAAAGGCTATTCGCTAGCCAAAACTATAATTGCATAATTTTAGGCAATCAGATAAATAATAATTTGAAGCAAGCGCACTACAAATTCCCCCCCACTAAAATCACGCTTGGTGTGGAAAACAGCGAGCGGGATTCGCGCTTGTCCGTCAAAGATTATTGCTTTAGGTCTTTGGCGTGGAAGGTGCCAATAAAACGTCCTTGATGGTCTTCGAGCTCGTAATATAGGTTTCCGATTCTTTTTCGTACTCGGGCTTTTATAAAGTTTGGCGCTAATTTCGCACTGTAACCTTTTTTAAAATTACTTTGCTGAAAGTTTCGCCTAAAAACCTCTTGTCCTACTTTAAAGGACACCTCGTTCGCTCGCAGGTTGTAAGCCTTTTCATTGCGGGCATACTGTGTTTGCATAGTAGCGGTTGCCTTGCTACGCAACAGATCAAAAGAATCCTCTCGACTAAACTGTAATCCTCTATCGTCCAACATGCCTAACGTTCTTAGTAGTTTATAACTTTTCCCGTTGGTGACCATGTTCTGACCAAAAGCTAACTTATAGGGGCTGGTATTAATGGCTAAATGGAAACTTGAACGAAGGGCGCAGCTGATGCTACTAACTTTTTCATCCCAGTCCCGTTGGTTTTGACTTACATAGGCTTTTATAGCGGAAAGGATAGATCTGTTAACTCTTTCAGAGGCATTAGCCTGGGGTGAGTACAACGCTGTATAAGTATGGGAGACGTTATATTTGTCTAGCAAGGAATTGAATATTTTTGATTTAAACTGAACGCCATTGTCAGAGACGATAGTTTCCGGGATTCCGAAACAATGGAAAAGATCCTCTTCCAGGTAATTTCTGACTGCATCTGCTGTAAATTTCTTAACGGGCTTTAAAAATGGAAACTTTGACATATGGTCTAGTACGACAAATATTCCAACATTTCCAGATTTACTGCGTGGGTAGGGTCCTAGGAAATCTACGAATAATTTCTGAAAGAATCTCAATGAATGACCGGTGTTTCCCATTGGTGGCTTCATCGATCTATTAGAATGCTTGGTGGACTTGCAAATGTCACATGCATTTATAAAGTTTTTTACATCGGTGACCATGTTTGGCCAATAATAGTACCTCCTAAGTCTCTCTAACGTTTTATTTATTCCTCCGTGCGCATGCAAGACATCATCATGAGCTGTTTTTAAAGCGGACGATACTAAGGCTTGCGGCACCCAAAGTTTCCAGCATAAATCATCTGCAACTTTGACGTCAGTTGTGTGATCAGCTCGGCGAAATATATATTCGTTTTCGATTTTTAGATCTGGCAAGGACGATTGGTTCAGACGAATTTTATTTTTGAGGGACACATACTCAGTGGACTTAAACTCGGGTGATTCTAAATCAACTACAAGGCTATTTAGTGAGATGGACGACAAATCTTCCGTATACGTACGCGAAAGCGCATCGGGAACAATGTTTTGACTTCCTTTCTTGTGCTGTATTTTAAATGTAAAACCTTGTAGCTTTAAGGACCATCTAGCCAATCGCGAGCTGAGGTCAGCCTGCGTCATAAGCCATTTTAAAGAGGCATGATCAGTGATAACGGTAAACTCCTGACCTTCAACATAAGCTCTGAATTTTTTTACCGCCAACACTGCCGCATAGCACTCCTTCTCTGTGACAGTATATTGCCTTTGGCACCGATTGAGTTTTTTTGACATAAATGCAATCGGTATTTCGTCACCTTGGCTGTTTGTCTGCATCAATACTGCTCCAACGCCAGTATGACTAGCATCACAGTGAATAGCAAAAGGCTCAGAAAAATTTGGGCTGTGCAAAACTGGAGCGGAACACATGTGACTTTTTAAAGACTCGAATGCCTGTTGAGCGTCTTCAGTCCATTCAAACTTCCGCTTTGACTTAAGGGTGTCGGACAGCGGCGACGAAATAGCGGCATAGTTCCGTATAAATTTATGGTACCAACCCGTCATTCCAAGAAATCTACGAACTTGTTTTATTGATCGTGGTATGGGGAAATCCTTTACGGCTGATATTTTTTCGGGATCCGTACTAATGAGGCCATTGCCGATTATGTGACCTAAATATTTAACTTCTTTTCGGCAAAACTTGCTTTTTTCGACATTGAGAGTGAGATTGGCAAGAGTTAGCTGAGACGCAATAATCGACAGCACTTCGAGATGGCGCTCAAAGGTATCTGAAATAATCAATAAGTCATCCAAGTAGATGAACACCTCATTGCGCAAGTGCGCGGGGACTATTTTGTCCATGAGCCGTGACATTGTATGAGGGGCATTTGTCAGTCCGAAGGGCATGACAACAAACTCATATAGCGGTCGACCAGGCACTGTAAAGGCAGTCTTGTCTCTAGAATTTGGGTCGAGGGGTATCTGCCAGAAGGCATCTTTCAGGTCAAGACTTGTCACGTACTCCGCTTTCGGCAGTCTACTTAAAATACCATCAATCAGAGGCATTGGATATGCGTCTTTTACGGTTACTTCATTAACCTTTCGACTATCGATGCATAGCCTGACCTTCCCAGGTTTTTTTACTAACACTACGGGAGATGACCACGAGCTATTAGATTCTTGAATTACCCCCAGTTGAAGCATCCGGTCTAATTCCTCGTACATAAGCTTCTCAGTTGCTGGTGACACAGCATAATGACGTTGCTTGATCGGCTTAGCGTCTGCTACATCTATGGCGTGAACAATTAACGAGGTCCTACCTAATCCTTTCTGGGAAAATGAAGGAAACAATTCGATCGTTTTTTGCAATTGGCGAAGCTGAGTAGGCGTGATTTCTTTCATTGCCGGATTTTCTAACGAAGAGATATTAAAGGTTTGAGCCAAGAGGTGTACAGGCAATAACTCAAAAACTGTCCAAAAATCAATACCCAGGTAAAGCTCAGCAGCTAACGACGGCACTAAATAAAAACATATATTTTTAGTTTCACCTCGGTACGTTACTGGAGTAGATAGTTTACCTATAATTGGTTGATTCTTCCCGTCAGCCGTTCTTACTTTTGATAACATAGGCTTATAACCTAAATCGTCAAGGATAAGTTCAGCAGCAAGTTTTCCTCCGATACAGCTAATAGAAGCCCCAGTGTCCATTAGTCCAACCATGGTTCTTCCAAAAAGCAGTACTTGAGCATGAGGGCGTAAGTCATTCGGTATGGCAACTATTGAAGCTAATATTGAACTTCTTTCTAAACGACGCTGGTTTTTAAAATAGGCTCGGCGACGTTTTGAACGGATTTTTCGTAAGGATGTGGGTTCAACACAAGTGTTGAGAGTTAAGTCAGGGTGAGGGGAACTGTCTGAGTGTAAGAAAGCTTGTGCTAGTTTAGGTCTTAGTCTGTGTTGGTCGCTTTGCTGACCATTTGTTTGCGTGCACTTTTCGGCGGTGCGCGCATACTCGAGTTTTTTGACGCGTTCAAGCTGCAGTTTCTGCAACTAGGCTTGTAGGTATCTGCTTTACCACAACCATAGCAAAATACTCTGCGCTCTGCCATGCACTCTTGATAACGGTGACCTTTTCCCGCACAATTCCAACACGATATATCTACTGCTGCCAAATCAAATCCCATATCAGGATCGATATCTTCGTGAGACGATTCCTCATATTCAGTTTCTGATAATGCATTTACCTGGCGAAGCATAGATCTAGAAGAAGGTCTTGGCTGTTTGGCTTTAGCTATAGATTGTAAGAAGATTTCTCGTGTACGCACTAAATGTCGTAAAGCCTTTACTGAGCTAGCCGGCTCATACAATATATTAAGTTGAACTTCACTTAACAGATTGGCTCTTAATGTTTCTACCAAAGATTTTTCCGACATGGGCTCGGACAGTCTGTCAGCAAGGGACGCTATAACACCATAAAAGTCGTCAAAAGATTCATTTGGTAGCTGTTTGCGACGTTCTATTTCGGTTCTTAGGTTTCTGTCCGTACGATCGTCTTTAAATTGACCCCGCAGAGCTACGCATAGTTCTGGCCAATAAACCTCTGCTACACTTTTGTGATACCGCCAGTACCATTCACTGGCGCTACCGTCGAACAAATTACTTGCATATCTGGCTGTCAAATCAAAATTCCCATCTAAGGTTTGTTTAGTCAAAGCTTCTACCCGATATATAAAATCGTCAATGGACATGGTAGCCTTCCCGGTGAATCTCAATTTCCAATTTGCCATTATTTGACTAACCCGATCTGGTCGAATGCCTGGACCTATATTACCTCTACTAGGCTCTGGTGCTGCTGAATAGGATCTAAAACCATCATGTATATGGTTATCCGAGGGCGGTGAGTGATGGGATTCGGATATCCTCGCCGATCGACTTCGAGCCGATCCAGAGGATGGCTGCATTGCTGCTGGCAACTGAAGAAATTGCTCTATAGCTTGTGGCTCTACTTCCGCCGAAGATTGCGGTTGCAATGGAGATAGGTTAACTAAATTTGCTGCAGGACTGACTCGCGGACCGTCTGATAAGGCTTGTACGAGTCTATTGGTTTGATCGGCTAAACTGTTAGCAATAAGTCGAGACTGTTCCATCATGGCCACTTTTATGACTTCTGTAATCGATTGTTGGATCGACTCCGCCATATTCGGTAATTCTTGCTGTATATTTGCTGAGCCCTGAGACAGATTGCCTTCCTCGGAGTTGCGCATTTCCATCTCTTTAAAATTGGTAACTCGTCTCGCTTGCGATCTAGTCTGTATGGACTGAAACGTGCTGGGCCACCTCGGATTTGAATTGGACGGCCCTGTGGGACTAAGATTTTCAGTTGACGCAGAACTCAGTTGCGTCAGACCTTCTTTGCAAACCGGGCAGACTTTTCTTTTGCCAACCTTGGTGTTGAAACAGGCTCGGTGAAAATTGTGTCCACACGATGTTGCCAATAGTTGGGCTTGATAAACTATTATCTCTGAGCAAATACTACAATGTTTGCCGGTGTCACTAGTTCTAGTTAGGTTTTCGACGCTATGGGATAAAACCATTTCTATAAACTCCAAATTTTATTTGACTAAGAATAGTCAAGGACTATGTCATAGGCGCGTATTGGTCATTGATATTATAAAGGCGATATATTAACTAATTAACAAAATAATTCTAAAACACCAAAATAACGATAAATATTATAGGGAATCATGCCAACAGCAAAGAACTAGAGCAGACTTTGTTGCGCAAGTAATACGAGAAGATACATAAAAGAAGAAGAGAAAAAAAAAGAAAAGGTTATTTAAGCCTAGTCATTATATTGCGGCGGATTACAGCAAAATAAAAATACTGCTTTGTCCTTGTCCAGCAATTATTCAATTAGGCGTTTGGTGGATTGAACGCTAGTACCTGCACATAACAGACGTACTAGCTTGGTTTAACTTTAACTTTAGTGTAGATAGTTATAGGGGATGGCTGCAGCTCAATACTCCGCGAATCCAACATTCTTCCTATAAAGCTCCACCGAATTAATTAAACCAAAGTGAGTGATGGTTAGGAATAGAAAATAAAAAAAACTGTCTGTCATTTCTCGGCGGATATATGTTTTATCAACATGGTTATCCTTGTCCAGCTAAAATAACTTAAGTTTTTTTTTTTCTTGAAGAAAAATTTAGAGGGAACGTAACGCTTGTAACTGCATAAAACAAGTGTACAAGTTGGGTTTTAATCATGGCTTAGTGTAAATAATTAAAAGGGATGACTGCAGCTCAATACTCCGCGAATTCAATACTCAACTATTAATCTATACACTAATCTAATCAAAACAAGGAGTGACTGTGTTAAACTAGACTATGTCTACGGAGTTATAACCATTAAAAGTTTTAACACATCCAGTAAGACTTAGGCTAGTCTCAGAAAACGGTTTAATAAGAAGAGGGGTATAATCGAGTTACCACGGTAAGTTCAGTGTCAGATGTTGGACACCTGTTCTACTTATGAAAGGGGTTAACCTAACGTCGTGAAACGAACGTTTCGGGCCCCACACGTTGGGCGCCATAATTAATAATATATGTAGCATATTACGTTGTTTGTCGAGTAGCTGTTATGGTGTATTACAAGAAGGGGTGCACGCGCTGGCTCCGGCTGTATGATCGGTAGATGGGAGGAGGTTCCATTATTTTTGTTTTTCTTGCACTACGTCTCGCGGTGCTAACTACTATTAATTAAAATAAATCGCGTGCGGATCATGGTAACTTCGACTAAGAAAAGGAAGAAACGAGGAGGGGAATAGGAGAGACAGGGTATGTAAGATTTCTCATATTAGGCGCTGGACGTGACACTCTATGGTGGTCGTTTGGCTGCGCTGGACCGATGTTGTTGTCACAGCTGTAGCCCACCCTTCCATGATCATCATAATCCGGCTCTATAGTTCATTTGATGATCCCAAAACCAAACGACAATCTAAGCCGTGCTCCTTCTCTTATGCTGCGGCATGATTCCCAAAAAAAACTTAATGATTCATTTAACAAACGTTATAAGATTTGAATTTATTACTAAGTGGCATTTTTAAATGAACAAATGTTTTATACAAGAATGAAATTTAAAAATCTTTATATTCATCAAGAGAGATATTCAGCAAGTTGTGATATTAGGAACATTTGTTTTCTTATTTAAAATAATTTTATTGTTTTATTAACTAATTATTGATTATACATTTTAATTAAAGATTATACCTATTTATTTTTTTGTTTCTAAGTATGCTTCAGCATCTTTTATTTCAAATTCAATCAAATTTCAAATCTATTTAGTTTCTTTTCCTAAATAATTTTCAACTATGTATTTTATTTCTAATTAAAATTAATCAAATATTTAATTCAATAAATTGTTTCATATATTTTATTTGATATGACTTTTTTTTTTTTTTGTAGTAGCAATTAGACTGATATAATTAACTTCAATTATATTAGCATTAACTAGCATAGCAGGGATTAAGTGATTTAGTAGCATACTTTTAGTCTGTTGTCTTATTCTTGCATTTAAAAGCACAACATTAACTTTGAAAGCTTGGAAGCTGCGCTTGGCATTGGCTCTCTTTTCTTTGTGCATTAATTACATTATTCATATTCGTTTTTTTTTTTCTTGTTTCACCGTGTCACTTAATCACTTGCTGTTTAAATAAACAATAATAACAAAAGATTATAAGAGATGCACTTACATTATCTCCTCGACGTCCAAAAGATCTTTTGAAGTGGTGAGAGCGGCATCACATGTTTAATTTCTCTTGACCTTAAGCTGTAGGGTTAAGCTAATTGAAATAAAATTATTTTCGGCACTAATATTCTCTAAGGTATTATTAACGAGTTTCTATAGGATATTGGGCTTAGATGTACATTCTCATTTCGTTCATGTTCGTTTTCTTTTTTTTTTTTTTGCTCGAACACTAAAAGTTGGAATTTGATTGAATTGAGTATTATATAAGCTAGTAATTGTTCACTGGGTTTAACATGATAAATCTGTGATTATTGTGAGGCATATAACACACAGAAAGTTTTTATATTTTTGCATATATGTAGATTTTGTAGCGAGATGCGCATTAGTACTATTGATATATTTGTCAACTTAGTGATTTTCCTTTCGCACTTCTTTTTTATGTGTTTTGGGTGTATTAATTAAACACAAATAAACTACTCTATAACATTATTAAAAAAAATCTATATTTTTACGATTGCTGGTTTATGTTGAGGTGAAAAGAATCTGCACAAGATCACTGCTGGGGCTGCCGTGGACGGGTCGTCGCTCACTTGAAATCGGGTGTAGGTTATGTTGCATTGCTCCGCGTGGTTTCAAAGTCTCGGAGTGCAAAAACAAAAGATCGACTTAGCAGCGGTAGCGATTCAACTTGTTTCTATTTTTATTATTTAATTAATAATATTTAATTATTAATTAATGGTGATTTTGTAATGAAACAAATCTGCACGTGGTCACTGCTTGGCAGCTGTGGACGGTCAACGCCCACTTGGGACCGGGCGGGGTTATGTTGCATTGCTCCGCGTGGTTTCGACGTCTCGGTGTGCCGCAAAAAAAATGAACTATTAAGCAGCGGCAGCGACTCAAAAAAAAATGTTTTTCTTTCTCTAAAAAGAAAGATTTATTGTCCACCGCTTGAGGATTTGATTAATTTAGTTCATTATTGTAGAATTTTTCGACCCGAGGTTATGTTCGGTCCACGCGGTTTGTCTTATTCGCCCGCAAAAAAAAAAAAACAATTTTCCTTCTTTTCTGGTGGCCGTTCTGACCACCACGAGATCCAAAAACTCACTGTCGGGTGACCGAACCAAGGCCCAGCATCGGGGTTATGGCCTGATCTTGCCGACCTATTTCGGCTTCGAAAAGTGCAAGAGTTGCATTTTTCTATGTGTGTTGGCGCAATCAAAGCGCCGCTTTTGCTATAGATGGCGCTAGCCAAAAGCTATACCCAAAAGCTACACCAAAGGCTATTCGCTAGCCAAAACTATAATTGCATAATTTTAGGCAATCAGATAAATAATAATTTGAAGCAAGCGCACTACACAGGCCTAAGCTGCCTTGCAAGTAATGGAAGTGAATGTCCAAGTACAAGCTTTACACTTTGTTTATATGATGTGGCCATACACACAAGCTAGTTATTAATGAACACTTACTGAGAGAAAGAGACTAAGTTGAATAGCTTTAAGAAACTGAAATAACAAGATTAAAAAATAACTCATCCTCAATATTTTACAAGCTTGTAAGGTTAATCCCTAAGGATGTTCTCTTAATTTTTGTCATTGAATGCTTTCTTTTTTGAAAAACTTAAAGCTCTCAAGGTCTCTTAAGGCGTTTAAGGTTATATGTTAAGTCAAAAATAAAATAATGAATAGAACTTGCCGCACATTGTTGACAATAAAGATAGAAAAACAATCACATTCTTCTGTTCTATGTGAAGTATGCACTTTCAAACAAAGCGAGCCAAGTTCGGAGCATGCCATTAGTTTTCTCATTTCGCAAAGAGAGAGAGCTTTAGCCTATAATACTTTGATCTAATGCACTTCATACAAAGTAAAGCTGAGACCTCTCTGCTGCTGCCAGTGCTGCTGCTAGGCCTTATGAAACTACTTTGTGGTATATGTATATGCGAAGCTGTCGTTTCATTCAGCACACAATGCCTGCTCAAGCATAAGCACACACGCACACACACACACACCACATACACCCTATATGCATTTGCGTTGTTTTTGGGGCAAATTCTTAAAGCATACTTTTGTGGGCGCGTCATAGTCGTCTATTGTTTGGCTTTAGCTTTAGCTTTGGCTTTGGCCTCACTCATTTTGCGTCGCTTTGTTTGCCAACTGCATTGCCGAGTGGCCTTTGTTGTTATGCAGCAAACACAGCCAGAATAGCAGCAGTACCAGCTTCTGCGCTTATACATTTTGTTCTTCTCCTTTTTTTTTTATTCAGCCAAATTCTAAATAATAAATGTCCAATGCAGACGACTTTAATATTAAAATGCAAAATACCGGTTTGAGTGGAAGTGCTTCGAAATATATATTTAGCAATTTAGCAAACAGTTGGAAATGTCTACAACTTGATCAAAGATATTTCCATACTCACACACACACACACACAGACACACAAGTGTTTGTTGCTGCCTTACAGGAAAATTAGATTGAATGATGGATGTTGGTTTTTGGTAACTCTTCACCTCACCTCACCCCACCTAAGCGCACAGAAACTCATGCACTTGACATGCCAGCCAGCAAAATAGCGACAGTCAGAGCAGCACTTGGCCTGACATATGATGCCACTTTAGAGATATGTCTTTGTTTCACTTTTAACATTTCTTTTTTTGTTGTTTTCTTTTTGTTTGGTTATTTGTTTATTTGTTTGTTTCGTCTCTGTTTGCCTTTTGATATCACTCAACTTGGCGTGAGGCTTAGCGACAGCAGGCATCGCATTGTAAATCGGAGCGATTCGCTCAGCAGGAGGGAATTTTATTTTGGGGGTTACTCGACACGACACATGATATCTCCTTGCCGTGCTTTGGCATTGTGGTTCTTTATTTATTTATTATTTTCATTACATGTGTAACAAAGTTTTCCATTTGCTTTGAGCTTGTCTCACGCATTTAAAAGCCAAAGTAACAAAAAACAAAAAAAAAAAAAGGCGCAGCATTTGTTTTATTTGAGTTTTTATTTATCCGGCAGGATGTGGTTTGTCTGCCCCCAGGTTATGCGGGGTCATCCTTGTCAGCTGGTTGACATGAGGCATAAAATGCGTGCTGAAAATTCAAAGGCGGTGCCAATGGAACGTAAAAACTCTTATAAAATGTTGAAAGTTCGTTAAGTTTGAGTTCAAATTGTTGTAAACCAAAGACTTTCCTAAAATAAATAAAAAATGGGTAAATATTTGACTATAAATTGATAAGTTCTTCAAGGAAATACCAAAAAAAAATATTCGTATATCAATTTATTTCCATCTAATTGGAGGAAAAGTATATATACTTTAAAACATAAATAATTCCTAGGTAAAAGGGCTGTAAATAAACAAATAATCCTTTTCTAAAGCGTACCCAGAAATTCCCAAAGCTAATTTAAAAAAATAATCTAAGAAGTTTACAAGCTTAAAAAAGCATTGACCATTTCTTTAGCTTTCAGCTCGTTTTATGCCCCCTTTTTTTTACTTACTTTCATTGGCTAAATTCCCTTTGCAACTTTCGCTCTCAAGATAAAGAAATGCATTTATCTGCGAACCACCCAACTTGCTGAACTTGCCAAAAATAGGGAGTATAAAAAAAAGGCAGAAAAAACCATAAAAATGCTATCAGTGAAAGTAAAAATTTGCTTAATGCCAAAGAAATGTCCGATTTATCAGTTCAAAGGAAGCATTTTGCTAAGCTCAGCATATTTCTCAATATTATTATTCAGTTGTGTTTGCCTGACTTAACAAAGTGTTAAAGTGTTAAATGAGCTGCAAAAAGGTATATGCGCTCGCTGACCAACACTGGACAACATTAGACTATAAAAACAAGAAGAAGAAGAAAAAACCAAACAGAAATGTCAGCTATTTGTGTTGTTGCTGTTGTTGGTCTTATCACATATGAAATATCGCATAAGCTAAAGCAAAATGTCAAACTTGCAGTCGTGGCGTAAATGTCAAAAGGGTTGACAGCAGAGCAGCGGGGAGCATTGGTCGGTTTGGGGGGCGGTGGTTGGTGGCTTGGCCTTGCATGATTTACGATGGTCTATCAAAAATGTCGACGCACAAAAGTATGCTACACTTTTTTATAATGCAATGCACAAAGCGAAGCAAAGCGGCGGCTGTTAAAAGTTAATCAGTTGTTGTAGTTGTTGTTGTTGCTGCTGCCAGATGAAAAATGGCTCAAATGCTTGGCTGACATTTCATTAAAAAAAACTGAAACGAACGAACGCACAAATGCCACAATGCGGGAGTAGACATAAAGAGAGAAAGAGAAAGAGAGCGACAGCAATGCCAACACTTACACAGTCAATTGCGCAAATCTGAGTCGCAGCTGAAGATGCAAATGGTTGAAAAGTAGAAATGCTCTAGAAAGGGATGGCAAATACGTGGGTGAGGGGGGGACGTTGTTATTTTTCTTATATATATATATTTTTTTTGGCATTGTGCCGATATACTTCGCGTTTATGTGTATATCCTGCAGCTCGATTATAATTTAATCTAGTGTGGTATGTGTGACAAACTCACGATGTGCATGCGACGTGACACAGCCGCCATTTTTCACAGCATTCCACTCTGCATATGGCCCACAAGAGATGGAACGGTAAGGGGCTGGATGTAAGACACTGGAACGGAGGGAGGCACTGGCAATGGCACAATGACAAGGACCTGCAATGTGGCATGTGGCGAAATAGAAGTGTCTGTCATTTTTATAAATAACATTTGCCATATGTACGCGAATGTGTGTGTGTGTGTGTGTGTGTGACAACAACGACAACAATTCTGGCAGTGTGTCATTGCCACTAGAATCTAAAAACAAATGACAAAAATGTCAACAATTTCCATGGTATTCGCATTGTCATAACGACGACGAGAAGCAACCGACCCACCCGTAAGAGCCGTGCGCATGCTTTTTGCTCTTGGATAGTGTTTTCCTTTTTTTTTGTAAATACCAATAAAATATTTGCAATTTCTAACACCAACAGCAACACACACCAACACACACACAGTAATGTGGCGCACAATTAAAGTAATTACTGAGCTAGCAATAAGGAATTTCAGCAGCTTATTCACTGCTCTTGTTGTTGTAGCTTTTGGTCATTAAGCCTGCAATTTAGCCATTTATGCCAAGGCAGCACAAAAATGTTGAGCGCTTGACAGCCATTGAGCCAGTCAACCAACCAACCAAACAGCCAACTAACTTGGCCTGAACTTGAATTCTCGTTGCGTTCATTGTGGGCTAATTAAAGCCGCTTAAAGGCAAAACTTCAACCTTTCTTCCATGCTGTTGACGATAATGATAATGATAATGATGACGATTGTAAGTACTAGTGGTAGAGAGCTTTATGCTTTTGAGCCCAGTCAGCAGCAGCAGCATTGTTTTTGGTCTGTAAGCACATTCTTGGCTCTTGTAAATATCGTTGTGACTATGTTCAGCTAATGAGCGTTATTAATGAAATGCCAATCAATTTTCGTCTGACGTCTAGAAAAAAACCAATATTCTCGGTAAAATCGATAAGTTGATGGAGTTGTATAGTTTTTTAAGATATTTATATTAAATATATTTGCATCGAAATTAATTTTTAAATTATCTTTCAAATTAAAATATACATCATTTACATTTACAGTTTACTTAATTTATATACAATTAATGTTCACACCTTCTGCTCTCCCCCTCATGATTACATTTCATAATAAACATTTTTTTTTTTTTTATTCTGGAATTTTTCACATTAACATTTTATATTTCAACGCTAGCCCGCTACATTACCATACTTTTCAACGATTATACCAAGTACAGCTTATGCCAAACTCTTTGCTTCGGCCAACTGAGCAAAAAGAACAACAACAAAAACAAAGAGTGCAACAATACGCAAGCCGCTTAAAAACCTTCCTCTCATTATAAAACGCAGCGCCGCACATCAACATCATATGTTGCTGCTGCTGCTGTTGCTGTGGCATGCCTTGTAGTTGCCCCACGGTGTATGCCACACGTTGTGCTTTTCATATTTTGTGCACAATGAACGCCGCTAGCTTTAAACCAGCTGAGGCAACCTCAATTCCCCTCCACTATAACCCTTCAGCCTTATGGCCATATGTAACTGTCGCTGCCGCTAGCTGCTAAAGCGAACGCAGCCAAAAAAAAAAACCCCCCTCACCGAACCGCTCTGCTGCAGGGCATTTGTTTTTTGCTTACAATTAACCTCAAAAATGAGTTTCCATTAAAAATGCCCCAGAGTCATCGATGTGTTCTGTGTCTGTGTGCGTGTGAGCGAGTATGTGTGGCATGCAGCATATTCTTCTTCGTCGTATTCTTCTTCTGCAATTGCTTGATACTGCTGCTTGCATTGTCCGCTCTTCGTCTTCGTCTCTGTCTCTGTCTCTGCCCCTGTCGCCTCCTCTGTCTGCGGCAACTTTACGACAACGCCACGTGACGTATGTTGAGCTGTCAGTTGTGTTTAATGTGCTGCGCTCTGCCACAATTCTTGTTCTTATACTTTTTTTTTTTTTGTATGCATGTTTGAGCATGTATGTTGTTCGGCTTCGGTCCTTTTCCCGGTTGGCTTTTCCGCTTTTTTCGTTGATTGCATCTTGCGGCTAAGCCTCCACGCATATACAAAAAAAACAACTTACAAAACGAAAGATCGTATTATTGAAATTGTTGTTGGTGCGCATTAAATTAACAACTAACAGATAAGTCCAGCTAAATCCAGCTTATTCTCGATGTCAACACTGAGCTATAAGTTTTAAAACTTGTTTTGGGATTTAGCAAACAATTGTCAAAGTTTTCTTTTACTTACGAGCATGCAACAAGAGCAAGACAAACTTTGAATGCAAATTGATTGTTTAAGTTGCATGTTTATCCCCTTTTTAAAACATGTTACAATCGAACAACTTGGAATAGTATTTTGTGTGTTGTTTTGATTTTAATGATAATAAAATGGATAAAACTTTCTATTGCAATTTTATTGAGTCTTAAGTATTAAATATTTAATGATGGCCTAACGAGCAGCATCCCTTTCTTTTCTACTATTTTTTCTCTCTATTTTTGTTAGTTGATGCTTTTTTCCACTTCCCGAGAGTCATTTTTTTTGCACATCCATTTTATCGAGCGCTGTCTGTAGCTGTGGCTGGCAGTAGATTAATAATTCCTCGACCTAAGCTGGCAAACAATTTAAATTTCCATTTTTTGACGTGGCAAAATCAATTAGACGCTCGAACACACTAATTGCTGCTGCATTAATCTATTGATTCGACACTTACACACGCACACACACACACATGGCACACACACTTACATAAGCACGTTCATCGGTTTTGTCGAGTTGTGGGTGTGCGGGGGCGGTGTCTTGACCATTTTAAATTGAATTTTAAATTAATAAACGTTGCGGTTGCATCAAGAATTACAAATTTATACGCGTCGTGCTTGGGCAAACGTCGTCGTTGTTCGCAATTGTTTTTATCGTTGTTGTTGTTGTTGCTGTCGTTGTTCTCGTTTGGTTCCTGGCGTGCGCCTGGCATTGTGGCCAAATCTATGCACATTTTTTGTGCAGTCGTTTGGCCTTCTGTTAGTGACTCTCTTTTCGGTTCTTCTTCTCTATTATATGTTGCCTCTTGCTTTCTTTTTTTTCTCCTCTATACCCTATAAGCGTTTTTAACCTGTTTGTTGGGAGTGTTCTCTATCTAAATATATCCATTTTATTTTAATTGAAATGAGTAACATTCTACATTTATTATATGTCGCTAGATTCCGTTCGAAGCAGAGTTGAACTGAATTGACTTCAACTTTAATTTGATATTGAAATTATTATGTATCTTGATTTTTATAGGGTATTCTTAGTTTCACATTTGTTTTGACGCTGTGCGCACTCCACTTAATTCTTTTGTTGCATATAAATCTTGGTTTTAGCCGACTCCTTTTTGCCTTGCCACAGAGCCTTGCATGGCGGTTTGCATTTCTCTACTTTTCTTCACAGCTTTTTTTGTATCGCTTTCCTTTTGTTGTTGTCTTGTTTGTGTTGTTTTGTTTAGTTTTTTTTTTTTTGCTTTGCTTTGCTTTGCTATGTTTTGCTTTTGTGGTTTTAATTCTATTTTCACTATAAATTGTTTCGGTGCGCTAACATTTTACAAGCCGTCGAGACTGGTTGAATGTAGTTGTTGCTTGTTGTATATGTTTGGGACTGAAACGTGGAGCGTGCGGCGTTTTACAGTTGGCTGCTGCCCGTACTGTGCGTCCGGTGTGGCATGCAACTAATTACATTTGCATATCTATGGCCAAATGGAAATGCGGCACAACCGATACCAAGCCCGAGAACATATCTTCACTGCAATTTGGCCAGAGCAAAATTAAAGAAAATTGTTTTTTATTTTTTTTCGTATTTTTTGTCATGCCAAACATCAAATTCGGCCGACAATCAGCATAATTATAAACTTTTCTTAGCATTGCTTACGCATCCGCTTTATGTCTATATAATAACCTCAAGCAACAACAATAATCTCAAGAACAATCTTCACAAAACTTTGTCACTCGCCCAAAGCAAGCAATTAAATATGCACTTGGCGACTGACTGGAAGTATTTTTTGGTTTTATTTGTGCTTTGTATTTTTTTGTGGTGTTGTCTTCCTGCAGCTGGGCACGGCCACATGCTCGACTGCCTTCTGCTGGACTGACTGACTGACTGTGTTGAGCATTTTGTTAATTAAACTATAATTAATATTGGAGAAAGGGAACAAAAAAAAAATTTAGAGTTTGCCAAGCAAAAATAAACTCAACTCGCTTTGATTGCTTAGCATTTGTTGGGCCAACAGCTTAATGTTGTTGTCATATCGTTGCCTTTTTGTTTTTGTTACTGGCATTTTTCAATTAATTGTATGCCACTTGCCAAGTGCGCATCAGGCGCTGCCTCAAAAACAACTTGCAAAAAACAAACAAAAAGCACAAAAAAAAAAACACCCTTTTAATGGCAAATCAGTGAGTGAAGTATGCACTTCTTAGTATACCATACAACCCGCATCCAAAGGGAATAGAGAATGAGTGCAATTTGTTGTAGTAGTATATTCATCATATTTATTTTTCAAGTGAATTGAGACAAAGTATAAGCAGCTTATTTAAACGTGTTCCTTATTTTTTTGTAATAAAAATGTCAAATGATTGTTAGGAATGAAAGAAAAGTTGTGTAATCTGAGCTGTAAAAATTCGCTTAATTGGAGATGATAAAATAATCCAAAACTAATGGCATTTTTGGGGAAGCTCATTTAAGTCTAAGCTATATATTCGTTTAAAAGATTAAATAAGGTAATAAGAAGTTAATTACTTTAATAAATGCGCTGTAGATTTTGTTATAATCTACGAAACTAAGCTTTAATAATGGACACGAAACTCGTTATTATAATTTTTCGAGGTGATAAAAAAAAATCGAGTAAAATCCAAAAAACTATTCCATTGTCTAATGAATTTTTGTGAAATCACTAAAATATATCTAGACACGAATTCGAGGTCTGCTTCAATTTGATCAATAACTGCCGCACTCGTGGCATAAATTCCCTTGGGGGCACAGTTGTTGTTGCTATTCTGCCACAAATGAGTAAATTAATCAAATGAACTACCTCAAAATGTAATTAACATAAATACAACTGACGGAAGACATGGAACATAGTACATATCTGTGGGATAGGGCAAATAGGTAGGCAATAGCTAATTCCACACATATGTATGTATGCAACAAAATGGGGCAGACAAAAATTAATAAAGCTAAAAGCATGCGACCAATAATGTTTATAAATTTAATTATGTAAATGCTTGGCTATAAAAAAAATATTACACAAACAACAACAAACTACCAAAAAAGAAAGTTTAGCGGCATGAACACGAAGAGCCATCATCGAGCTGAATGTCGAATAAAAAAAAGCAAAAATTTAATAGATGTCAAGCACAAATTGAAACGCGAATGCGAATGCGAATGCCAAAACAGCGGAGCAAAAGCTAAATGCAAATATATATATAGTAAAAATCGCTCGTTGATATATATTAAAAAGATATAATAAAAATGAAGGAAAGAGCAAAAGGGCGAGAGAAGAGCCATCATAGAGTAAGGTTTTAAAACTCGATTCGCATATGAAATTAATTAAATTTTTTTCTGAATTGTCAGTGCGCGTTATACATTTAATGTCTCTGCTTTATGGCTTTTACCTAGCAGAGACAAAAAGAGACACAGAGAGAGAGAGAGAGAGAAACACACACGTTTGGCCTTTATTTGTTTAAACACATTTATGTATATATGTATCATCAGTGCATTTTTGCATTTCCGTTTGGTTATTAGTTTTTCTCTGGCATTTCCGGCATTTTTTATGTGAGCTCGTTCACATATGTGGCGTGGTTTTTTATGTGTCTCGGTGTGTGTGTGGAAATCAAGGCACTGTCTGGCATTTATTTTTTTTTTATTATTATTATTGTTGTTGTCATGTTACTGTCTTAATTTAACTTGCAGCGGTTAATTAAAACAACAATAAAGCCAAATACGATATGGAGTTAACATATACATATATGTATATATGTATGTATTTGCTTAATGACTACTCTTGACTCTTTAATGTATCTGAAAAGATTTATGACCGAGTTGGTAAATTATTTTATTTAGCTTAAATTATAGAGAGAAAGAAAAAAAAAGCATTTTGATATAATTTATGCCTTCTAGCCAGCTGTGATATGTCGGAATTAAATCCAAAACAAAACATATGTTATTTATTTAAGTCCTTTTATGATTTCCCCAAAAGCATATACATTTGCATAATTTTGATTTTAAAAAAAAACACACGAGCTTTAAATGGTTTTAGTTCGACACCATTCGAAATGGAAATAAACATAAATTAAAAATATGAAACACGATTCTTTGTCAATGCAAGGGTGTGCAAACACATTATAATAATAAAGTATTTCCGTGCTGTTTTCACACTATTTAACAATATTTAATAATCATGAAACACATATCATAGCATACTTTACGGCATGTGGCTTTAGCGCGACACTAGAGTTGCCAACATGTGTCGAAATGACACAGGTAGGTGTGCAGGGTGCAGGCCATTACGCATTTACGCTGCTGCCCAGCGACTGTTGTACATTTTATGAGCACATTTCCAATAAATAATATATTAATGGTACTCTCACACAGAGAGACAAACTCTCGTTACGGTTACCAAAAAAAATGAGCAAGAGGTCGGCACTCAATTATATGCACAAAAAAGGTATGATATGGAATGGTACGTTTGTTACGTTAATGCAATTATGCAACTTTATGCGAGTCTATTTGAATGTTTAACATGTCATTTACATATGAAAGATTTAATGGCAGCCGCGCATTGAATTGAAATTGCAAAAGCGCATGATGGCGCGACAGTCGGCCGTCGATGAAGAGCGGGCGGGCAGAAAGATAGGGGCGTACAGGACACAAAAAGCGTAACAAAAGGCCAATTAAAAGGCTAACAGTGTGCGCTCAAAGTTTTTTAATTATAACTTTAAATTCAAAAACATTTAAGCCGAATGCGAATGCAAAACGCATAAAAACTCCTGTTTGTTGCCCATAAAAGTGTGCTACATAAACCTGTATATGTCCATCTCAGTCTGTGTGTGCGTGTGTGGATAGCGCACAAACACATACGCCTGACCATTCCACTACACTATGGGGAAAACTACCACTTTATCTGGCATTTGCAAGATTTTTAAAAGTTTTGTAATCAGCACAAATTTGCTGTTAACGTATTAAGAAAACATCAAACTGTTATGCCCCAAACTCAAAATGTTAAATTTAACAGACCCATTTGAGAACAACAGCTGTTAAGTCAACTGTTGCAATCGAAAGCACGTGCGGCAAAGTTTTGTAAAATTTTGCATTGAGTTTCGAATTAAATGTTTTGCGTTGGGAACTCAATTAGAAGAAAATAAAGTCATGAACACTGATTTGGCAGGTATACACTGTGTGTTTAAAAAAAAAATCGTTGAAATTGTGCGTGTGTATACTAATATTTTGTCTTTTTATAAGCGCTTCTAAAGCTGGATTTTTATTAACAAATTTCAACTTTAGAAGGGATTATCTAAAAGAGTTTAGAATTGTTTATGTGTTTGTCCAAGTGTTTGTTGTAGCGTTTTCAATTCCGAGTTTACTGGTATTGGTCTTTCTATCCTCTTTTTCCCTCTTTTCGCGCAATGTGCATTTTTATTAGGCAACCTACTCTTTTCCAACGTCGATTTGTTTGCTGTGTGGAATAGCAAGAGGGGCCGGCACGAACGGGAGAAGGCAATTCATAGATATTTTGAGCTGCATGCGTGCAATAATGTTGAAGAACATATTTTAAAAGTAAAAAGCCACCAATTTTGCAACAATTTGCGTTATAACTGGCTTAAATGTAATAGCATTTACAAAAATTTTGAGAGAAGACATACGACATAGAGGAAATGTTTTGGGCAAAACTCGCCTTAAATGTCGATAAGCCGAAGCAGGGGGGCTCTGGAAATACAAATACCGGGATCACTGCACGCCACGCATCTGCCAACTTCGAAACATTTTCTGAAATAACTGGGGTTAATCAACAAATTATCTACAACTTGAGGATCATTTTGATATGTTTGTCCTGTCAGTTGCCAATAAATTTAGAAAAATCGAGGCGTACTGTCATCAAACTGGCGAAATGATTGTGAACAGTTATCCATGGCTTCCCATGACACCAACTCTCCATAAGATTATTGCCCACTCAAGGCAAATCATTGAAAATACGGTGCTTCCAGTCGGCTGTTTTGGTGAAGAAGCGTCTGAGTCCCGCAACAAAATTTATAAATCGGATAGACTTCATCACTCCAGAAAACAAAGCCGATTAGAATCTTTAGGCGATGTGTTTAAATGAGCTTTGGATACATCAGATCCAGTTATATCTTCCCTAAATTTATCGCGACGCATTAAAAATCATAGAAATCTTTCCCTTCCTATTGAGGTTATTCAGCTTCTTTCGTGTGAGCACGAATACATGAATGATTTTTCAGAAAAAGAAGAGTTTGAAGACAACAGCCTACAGTTTCTTGAAAACTTTGAGCTTGAAAATGAAGAAAATACAGACAATAAAGAAAATTAATAAAAATCTGGATTTTCATAACTTTGGGGGCAAAAAGGGGCGTGGCGAAGCTCCTATCTGCAACGTAAGAACGTATAGGTGACTGAACTTAGAAAGTTTATATCTAAAAATGCACGCAAAATATATTTTTTTAGATTTTTTTGGCGGAAGGGGCGTTGACACGCCCATTTTTCTAAAAAAGCTTTACATGGTCTATAACAACATAATAAAAAAAACCGCAGCTAAAAATCTCTTTTGGTTCACTCGTTATAATAAATGCCAGATAAAGTGGTCATTTTCCCCATAGTGCACTATGGGGAAAATGACCACTTTATCTGGCATTTATTATAACGAGTGAACCAAAAGAGATTTTTAGCTGCGGTTTTTTTTATTATGTTGTTATAGACCATGTAAAGCTTTTTTAGAAAAATGGGCGTGTCAACGCCCCTTCCGCCAAAAAAATCTAAAAAAATATATTTTGCGTGCAGTTTTAGATAAAAACTTTCTAAGTTCAGTCACCTATACGTTCTTACGTTGCAGATAGGAGCTTCGCCACGCCCCTTTTTGCCATTCCGGCAGCATGCAAATGTATTGGCATTGTAAGTGTAACTGTTTGCTTTTTATGTTACAATACCCTGTAGGCATTCAATTACTATGCGAAGAGTTCATGCAAAAGTTGACGGATGCATGATGCTAAAAATGTTGAATAAAAAATATCAATAAAAATTCGAATATTATCTATAGATTATGCCATATATAGTTACAAAACACTAGTAAGGACAAAAACATTTTGCTAAATGTAATAAAGGATAAAAAATGCTTTAGCTAGAGTATCTCTTTATTTCCATATCTTCTCTCAGTGCCTCGAGAGCAAAATATAAACAAAAAAAAAAGGGATTCAGCAACAAAAGAGTAAAAGCAAATAACAAACAAACGAATGACCAGACAAAGTAACATGTTACATGTAATTAATTTCAAATTATTTATACATGAACGCGCATTGGCCCAGTAAAACAAAGCTAACAAAAATATAAAAAAAATAAAAATAAAAAGAAACAATAACTACATCGAGCAACTAGCAAAAAACCAAGAGCTAAATTAAGCACAGCCTGCGGCTTTGTTCGCACTATGCTCTATGTGCTCAATTAAAGATTGACCGTAGGGGCCAGGAAGTAGAGCAGTGAATAAAAACTGCTCAAAAAGCTGCGCAAGCTGCCTTCAATGACATTCAGATGCTCTTCAAGCAAAGAACTATTGATTTAGCGTTCAGTAAGCAGAACAGCTGATTTGAAAAAATCAATTGGATGAAAAGCACCTTGAATTACCTCTTTTGATTTTAGGAATTATTCATTTAATTTTCATGTTTTGAGCTATCCCATTTTGTGAAGTGCTCAAAACTTAAATAGTACGTTTAAAAGCTCGTCGCATAAATTATTGATGACACTTCCCGAAATGTACCTTTACGCATCGTGTGGCTCCAAGGCTTTTACTATCTTAGTTTTTTTTGTATTTTTTCATATTCCCTCCGTAATTATGTCAAATTTTTAAATGCCTAAACAGAAAGCTTATTTAAATTTATTACCACGCTTTAACTGTATTATTTCACCTCAAGCTACCTGCCGTTTAAGCGCTCAGATTGTAACGCACGCCTTGCCGCAGCTAATGTGCCCCAACCCCTCTACCGAATCAGCATTCCCCTGTGTATATATATATGTGTGTGTGTGTGTAGGGCATAAAATGATAGGCTACAAGGTCGTAAAGTCGCAGCCAGAGAGCCTTTTGCTTTTGGGGGGGTAGTTCTTTTTTTTACTCTTGAGGTTTTGGGGGTTGAGTTCTTTGGGTTTTGGCTTTGGGCTTTGCGGGCTGTGTTCTGTTCTGCTTTCGGTGTTTTTTTTTTTCGCTCGCCCCTTACTCATAACGACTGAGACGCGAGAGGCCGCAAAGTATTTATTTGTTAACTGGTTTAATGACGCCAAAGCCAAAGCAGTTAAGTTGCCGAAGCCGAGCCGAGCCTCATAAAATGCCTGCCACGCACTTTAAGCCACAAAATGCAATTGCTGTATTCGGCGTGTGCTGCATGTGGTAAATCATAGCATTTTGGCTTAAAGCATTAAACTGCGTAGCATTTACTGTCTGTCCTCTCTCTGCTTTCTCGCTCTGCTCAGTGCTCCTCTCAGGTATATCGGTAGGAGGTGAGTAGGTGGTGTCGAGGGAAGCAGCTGCGTTCCAATAAGCACATAATTGTTTTCTGATCATAAATTTGCATTATGGCCGTTGCGCGTCGGTTTCTAGAGGCTTCACTTTGCTTTGCTTTGCTTTGCGCTCTGGTTTGGCTCTGGCTTTGGCAGACCCAACGATATAATTTTCGGTCATTTTTTCGCTCTCTCTCTTTTTCTGTTTATGTTTGTGTTTTTGTGCGGCGTACGCAGTACGTGGCTTATGTCATAATTTTACCCAAAACGCACATTTCAGATTGTGGGCCCCGGCGCCAAAGAAGATACTCATAAAAACGTGCTACCGGCAACAAAAAAAAAAAAGAATTTAAAACAAAACAAGCATCTGGATGGATGCCAGTGTTGAGAGTTGAGTTTAAGTAGAGGTTTTTGTTGTACTATTGGCATAAAATGCAGCAATTTATGGTTAAAATACCCAAATAACAATGGACACTGGCAACATTGCAAAGTTATGCAAGTTTGAGTTCGGCTAATGCTGGATTGGATTAGATAAGCCAAACAGATATTAAAACAAATGCAGAAAAATGTTTTAGCTATGAAAAGGTACAATGATACTTTTTGTCCATAATTACTTAAATTATTCAAAATAAAAATAAAAATACCACTATAAATTATTTAACTAACTTTTCCCCCAAAAAGCGCATTTTATAATTAATTATGGTATTTGGTTAGATGTAGATGTAAAATATTCACTTTTCAATAGAATTTACGACCTTAACTACAGTAAAAGAGTCGACAGCTCTACGTATGACTCTAGACTCTAGCATTTTAGAAATTTACTTTAATATTCATTCAAGTTGTCCCACCTTCACTAACAACATTTCAGTCAACACCGACTATAAGTTGACAGTTTCACTTGATCTCTACTTGAGCTATATATAATACCAGATTTCAAGTTCTCTAGTTCCAATTTGCAGCAAACTAATATGGAAACATACTTAAGAGCTGCTTGTTTCTGAATCGAGTTGACAGGTCCACTTAACATATATGTATGTATATTTTTAGCACTAGCACAGCAGCATACAAAAGCAGTCATGGCTGAATTATAAGTCTTTATATTTGCATTCATTGGCTTCTATGTGTGTATAAAAATTAACTCATCAGAATATGTAAGGGAAATCGAATGTCCTTAGGGATTTAATGTACACGTTGAACAAATGTAAAATCACTTTTTGTACTTTTGGCTCAAGTTGTTGTGTTTGCTTTTATGAATGTGTATTCAATCGATCCAACGACTTGTTATTCAAATATGCAGATGCTTTTCGGTTACCTTGCTTTCGGCCTGGCATTTGCTACAGCTGCTTATTCCCAAAATACAAAAATACACACAAACATATTTTATTTTTATTTATGTTTTCATTTGCAAGCTCTCGTTGACTGCACCTGAAGCTGTATATAAATATTTATATCGATGTGTGAAAGAGATAGCAGAACGTGCCTTAAAAAAACATTTAAGTGCTGCATGTAATTATTTAATTGTTTATCAATATCTTGACTTGCGGCTAACCTCAACAAAAACACGTATATTTCATGTTTGTGGTGGGAGAAGTCAGTCAATCCATCTGTTTATCTATCTATCTATCCGTCCATTCATATATATATATAAATTGTAATGGGCGTTGTTCATACATTTCGCATTGATTGTTTTCAATACCGCACAACAAATTTGCCTGTCAAAAATTAATCACTTGCACTTAGTAGTAAACACCCTACAAACAAACACAAACACACAGATACATATATATATATATATATATATACAATAGATATATAGACAAAGACAATGCCTGTTACACGCATTTATAATTGAATTTGGCGTTTGTTGTTATTGTTGTCGTTGTTGTTGCTGTTGTTGTTGTTGTTGCTCCTGTTTTGACGCTGTCTTTCCAAGTTGGCAGTTAGGCAATCGATGGTCTGTTATATGGAGCAACGAACGATTTTGGCAACTAGAAGCCAGCCTGAAAGCACGCAATTTATTTTCATTTCTCTAATAGACTTATTTAGGCACACACAAACACACACACACATACACACAAGCTGGCTGCCAATACGCGTGTGTTTCGTGATAAATTATTTGTAATTTATTAATTTATTTATTAATTTTGCCGTCTGTTTGGTTTTGTGTTTCTGCATCGTTGGGTTTTTCTTCTTCTGCCTTCTTTTCTATTTCTATGTGTGAGTGTGTGTTCTTATGTTTGCTGTTTTTGGGGCATATTTGAATTTAAGACACAAAATGGCAAGACAATAAGATTATTTGTAGCGACAAATAACAGCTTAAAATCTTTTGTTTGTGGCTAATATAAATAAAAATTGCAACTTTTGAAAGAAGAAATTTGTTTGAATAAATCTGAGATTTAACAAAAACATGCAACTAACTAAGTAAATTAGTTACTTATTATTCAATCAACTTCAACCCTGAGTATCTATTATTTCACACATCCGATTTTGTTTCGAGGGCTTTTTTTTTGTTGACTTTGACTTTCTGGTTTGTTGTTTTGTTAGCCCATTAAGGTAAAGGTGTTTATATCTCGCACTGTCTTAACTTGTTTCTTTCACCATATTCTTGAATGTATTTGATTTTATTGCATGCGAGGTGGCGTTTAATGGCCCCGTCGCATGCGAGTCGACAGTTGTCAGACTTTTGTTGACAATATAAATGGATTTCCAATGATTTATTATTGCATTAGAACGCATTAGAGTAATAGTAGCTACAACAACTAGTCGAAGGAAATGTTTCAAACCAAGAACCTTTGTCCAGCTTTAGAGACGACGCGTCCCCTTCGCCTTAATATTCTGTACACAGACATTTGTTTCAGCCGTCTCAGTGTGCAGTCAGTGGAAATGCATAAAAATGAGTCATAAGTTTAAAAATTTATATAAATGCGCTAGCGCATAACTGCCAGACAAGAGCGACTCCACAAAATGGGGGGCGGACTGTGGCGTATGTAGGCGTGGCTGCTGTGCACCATTTGCAACATTTCTTGTTACATTTTACTGCCCAGCAAAGCAGCGAGGCAAGGCAGACGGCAGACAGGGCGGCAAGCAGCAGCCGAGGCAGCAGCATTATCAAATGTCTACGACAAGAAAAATTAAATTAAATTGTAGGGAGTTGTAGTGAGTCGGTGCTAGAGTAGAGTTGGGTTTGCAGCAGTCGCAACACAAAAATAAAAATAAAACCGGAAGTCGAGGAAATAGTAGAAGATGAGAGCGATCCTATATAGTATGTTAAAATAGTATTCGACAGGCACATGGCCTGGACAGCGAAATTGAAACGCCGGCATCTAAGACAACCATCTTCCCTTCGAGCTGGCGAGTAGATAGGATGGAGTCTCAGCAGGCAGCATCATATCCCCCGCCCACCACTAGCAACCAACGTAATGCAAACTTAATAAGATGTATGCCATCCACCACTATCCCACTGCCCCGACTTCTTATGTTTTCTTGCTCCCACTCTCCGAGGCTGTGCATGTCGTCTGTCAGTGGATACACATGCAACTATCACGACTGCACTGACAGTTAGACAAACAGCACTAGAAGAAGCTATCGCTTCAGTCAGTCAGTCAGTCAGTCAGTCAGTCAGTCAGTCAGTCAGTTGGTCCGTCAGTTTATCTGTCGCCGTGCCCAACAGACAAACCAAAAAAAAAAACAGATAGATACTAAGAGAAAGCGAGAGAGACTGTTGGACAGCTTGAAAAGTCAGCAAATTTGTTGGCTATGGCATGGTTGTTGCCATATAACTGTAATCAGTAAACATTTTATGGTTGGAAACTGTAGTGCATTTTGTATTAGACATCATGCTGTGGCACCGCTTCGCATACAAACAAACCAACCAACAAACAAACATATATGTATCTAAACAATTGGAACGTGCTTTCAACTGAATGTTGCACATATATTTGGTCTATTCGTCAGCAACATGCACTCTTTCAATCAAAATTAAACTGACAGTTATGGTTCAATACGAGAATAACATAAATGCAAACCAAGCAAATATTGTAACAAATATCGAATTTTATATGTTATACCATTTGGTAGAAAATCTAACAAATCTCTGTAATGCAACCTTTAATTGAATTAATAATTTGTTTTTGAGTTTTGGATGCTAGTATTGTGTTTTATATACTTTGGGGATTGAACATTACCAACATTTAGGTATTGTTTTTTTCGTTTTAAAATATTTAATTTATTGCTTTGACTTCTTATTCAATTCGATTCACTTTTCGAAGTTAATTAAAAAATAAATATTATATTCAGATAAAATATTCAAAATACAATCGACTACAATTTCCTAGCTCTATTTCTCACCCAAAACAAAAACTCTCATAACTTATCTTTTGCCCTTTTTTCTTGCCTACTTGCAATTTAATGCGAATTTATGAGCCACTCAAACAATATCTTGCATTGTGCTTTCTATCTATTGTAAGCTTGCCGTCATTTATCCGTTATTCACAATCGATTTTGACATATACACACATACTTGTACATATCTATTAACTGGTATCATAAGGGACTACTTAGGCAGTCCTTGTTGTCCACTGAAAGGACCCTTATCTGTGCGTTACAATTGTTTGGTGCAGCCAAAGACCTGTCTGAGTACTTCTACAGTGTTGTAGTATCTATCATACTGTATGTTGAGCTGAAAGAAGGCTGTTGGGAAACGACAGCAATTAGGCAAACGTTGGCCCTTCATTAGGCTGATCAATGGGCTGCTCGATGTCACTAGTAGAGAGAGAGAGAGAGAGAGAGAGAGAGAGAGAGGGGACACATGTGTCACATCCTTTTTGCACAAACAGGAAGTGTTGACTGGCCACAAATTTGCCCGGCATCTTGCGGATGCAACTTTGTTATATCTTCTACTTGATGCTTCTTTCGTCTGCTCCATCTTTTTCTACTATTTTTTTGTTGCTGCCGCTGGCACTTGCGGCTTTATTGTTGGCATTGTCTAACATCTTCAGCAAGTTGGCTTTTTTTTTTTTTTTTGTTATTTGCTCGAGCTGCTGCCACTAAAAAAACGGTTATTTACTTTGCTTGTAGTTGCCACAGGCGTCCGCTGCCTTGTCACATACTTTTCACTCTATTCCTTTTTTTTACTTCCCTCTCTTTCCCTTCCCCCTTGTGTGTGTGTGTGCCTACTTAACACAATAAACACTAAATTTTCAAGCATGTTTTGTTTGGGATTTGTCACAGATACTTCTTCTTGGCACACAAGGAAAGATGGAGCGCGGTATGAAACTTTGCTAAGCAGTGCCCCAAACTGTTTGCTTAGGCAACAAGGACCAAGTCGAGGCCTATAAATACATTTTAATGTTGCGACAATTGTTGACTGCTGGTGCTTTGATTTGTTTTCAATTGTTGGCAACGAAAAAGTTTTTTTTTTCCTCGGATTATACTTGAAACTTGACACCAAAGTTATAAATTGAAAGGAACACGTTGGGGAAATTT
Source organism: Scaptomyza polygonia (assembly GCA_035044585.1). Lineage (NCBI taxonomy): Eukaryota > Metazoa > Arthropoda > Insecta > Diptera > Drosophilidae > Scaptomyza > Scaptomyza polygonia. Next base: position 1,256,132 of record JAWNNU010002061.1, read on the forward strand.
GAGGTGTATTCCCAAACAAGCAGCAGTTTAATGCGGATTTAAAGTATGCTGATATACTGAAATACCATTTAAATAATAACTCATAAAGAGCCGTAGGCCTAAGCTAGCAGCACTCTTAATTCTATATTAAGCTATAATATAAAATTGAAAAAATATCTTCCTAGCTTCCTTACATTCTCAAACACCTTGTATATTTTGTACTGATTTTCTGATTTTTTAAAGATTCTACATAAGTTTCTTAACACATACTTTTACCATCTCAGCCGTATTATAATAATTGAACAATAACAAAAACGCCACAACATCGAGCTAATGCTAATGCTAATGCTTTCTCTCTCAGATGCTGACTAGTGGAAAAATGGCATTTTGTGCGAAAACACCACAAGACACAGCCGAAAGAACCTCAGACCCAGGCAACTAACCTGCCTTGTCGACCCTTGCTGGTCGGGCCACAGTCACCGGGAAAAAAAAGGCGGCTCTTATCAATCTTAAAAATGCATGAATAATTAAAATATGTAAATTTACTTGCGGCCAGTTGCTATGTAGCTGCCTTAAAGGCACAACTCCAATATCAAGAACCGAGAACACAAGAACACGGCCAAGTCGGCGACGGACCCTAGTCGAAAGTCACAAAGTCGCTTTAAACTGAGTTCCCAGCAATTTTGTTTCGCCATTTCTTGTAGCTGGTTACTGTTACTGTTGTTTGTTTCTTTCGTCTTTTTGTTGTTGTTGTTGTTGTTGGCTCTCGCTTTCGGCGTCTGTAAAATGTTTGCTAAGCCAACACGAAAGCAGCTCAAAAAGCAGCTAAAACGCTATGAGGTGCCGAAGATGAAATACACTTCAAGGATTCTCGTGTTTAATGTATTAATAAGAGTTTCTTTTTTTATTATGGAAAGTCTGGAAGTAAAGTCTATTTACCTAAAGGGCATCAAAAATTGCCTCCATTACATATCGCGCGACATAATGTTATTGCCCATTGGTAGGGTATCTCTCCATTCAACCTGGGTAAACAGCATATTTAGCTGAGAGGTAAAACTGAGACAGAAAAAACGCGGCGTGAAAATGCGCCTTTGAAAGCGACTCAATAATGCAAACACCTGCAACCTGAGCCCATGGGTATTTTTTGTTGGTTGTGTGTGTGTGTTTGTATGGGATGTACCTTTTACCACGCCATTCCTCTTCCTTTACAACGTCTCTGCCTTTTCTTTGTTGTTGGGGGTGGGTTCGGATCAGTAAAAACAGACTACATGCAAATAAAGCGCTTTATGTGCCGTTGCTTTTGTATCCTATAATGATGTTTATCGCCGTCAAGACAGTTGCCAACACCTCAATGGAGGTGTGTCTGCAAAGTGTGACCAGGTGCTGCACTCAACATTCAACCTTACCTTTATTAGCTAATTCATTAAAAAGCTGTCACCAAAACTCAACGAGAAATTCCTCCTATCGTATCTATCTCTTTTGGCTTGTCTCGTCTGCACAAAAACCATTGTTCGCACATTTTCCAACACTTTTTGTAACAGCAGCCAACACCAACTAGCAGCAGCTTAATTGAAATGCATGAAAAGCCACATGAATTTGGCAGTCAACGACAGCAATAGATGCCTCCCTCGATCTGTTCTGTTTTGTTCTGTCTTATAATAAATGCACACCCTGCAACACACACACACACACACATACACAGCACGCATTGACGCGTTGCATTTGGGCAGCGATGCGTTCGCCCCTTAATAAACCCCTCTGCATCCCTTGTACACTTCATCGAGGCTTCTCTGTGTTATGCTGTAAATGAAGTGTTCACCCATTGGACCACGCTCGGAGTTTTCACTGTCTGCGCTCTCTGCTTTTCGAATTTTTCATTGCATTTTCAAAATTGGCGACGCAATAGACAGCAACAAAAACAACAATCTATGCCCATAGGGGATCCACTAAAACAACAAGAACAACAACAACACGACAATGCCATCAAAATCAACAACTTTAGTCTTTAACTGAAAAGTCGTGAAACCATCGTGTGGTGTTTGTGTTGGGTGTGTCTATTGATGTCTGCCACTAGTTGGCCATGGTGGTGCAGTGCCACTGGAAAAGTGCATATTTTTGGTTTAGAACAATGGCAAATATTTGTTCTTACATAATGCTTCAAAAGCATACAAAAACCAACAACACAACAGCCACTTTATACAGGGTAAACAAAATAATATGTGTAGATTTTGTGCGGCGCCAGTAAATTTCTATATTAAACTCTGTTAACATGTTTAATACCCTTAAAGCCCTTCGTTTAAATTGCATAAATAATGTGCAACAAAACTTAATTAATAGCTGTTTACTTTGCTAAGTCAAATGTAAATAAACAATTAATAATAAAAAATAATCAAATATATAGAATTCATCGTACCCCTCTGTCAGCTTTAGCAAAAGTTCATTGCCTACTTTACAGCGCCGGCTCACAATTATACTTATAATTCCCAACTGGTTTTAGAATCTGTGATATGATAACCTAAGGTTTGAGCTGACGAAAGCATACTTACCTGGCGTAGAGGTTAACCGTGATCACGAAGGCGGTTCCTCCGGGTTGAGACTTGGCCATTGCACTGCGGTCAAGTTGACATCTGCGATTATTCCTAATGTGAATAGCTCGTGCGTAAAATTTTTGGTAGCCGGGATTGGCGTTCGCGCCGTCCCGATATTAAATAATACATTAAAACGAAGGAGAGAAAAAAAAAGTTAATAAGGCGAGAATTTACCATAGAATATAACGATAAAATAGACTATAATTTGTTCGCAGTTAGAATATCCTATATCCTTCGAGCAGAAAAGTCAGCGAAACTTCATGTTTACCCACTGCTTTTTGTATGTTGTGTGTTCGCCTGCTGTGTTGTTGTTTGTCTCTTTTCTGTTAGTCATATTCTGCTTTATCCCCGCAAAACACCAGCAATCCAAATCACATACACAGTGGCGCACACACACACACACTCGCTAAGCAAGCAGAGAGACACACATTTTTGTGCATTTGTTTAATAAAAAGTTTTATTTGTTAATTTTGGCACAGTTTTCAGTTTTTTCGTTATGCATTTGTGAAGAAGTGACGCTGCTGCAATAATAAATAAAGCGCCCAAAAAAAAAACACCAAAAGAAGAGCTTGCGACAGTAGAGAAGATGAACAAAGAGTTGGGGGGGTGGTGGGGGGTAGATGGTTGGTTAAAAATGGCTGAAAATGCCAGCAGACTAACGGATAAAAAGGACGTTGAGAGGCGGCAATGACGGCAACGTCAAATGTCAACATCAATGTTTTTGTTTTATATTTTGTTGATGTTGTTGTTGTGGCTGCTGTGCCATTGTTGTTCCGCTGCTGCTGCTACTTTTTCTCCTTGTTTTGCATTTATGCATATGCAGATATACCATATATATATATGTAAATGGGTGTGTGTGTGTTTTATAATACATACACACATACATATGCAGTCGCGAATTTTTGTGTCTCTGTTAAATTTTAATTTCACGCATAAAAACACAAACACAGCTAGTAAGAAAAGGCATTGCGACCACTGCAGTGATGTAAGAGGGTGGAGGAGGTAAGGTAGGTAGGATTAGGGATAAAGCTGAGCAACAGAGAATGCAGCTAACTCCTGTGCCGTTTATTGTAGATGTTGCCGCTGTTAAATGTTTTTAGCGCAATGCTCAAATGAAAATAGCAAAATCCAAAAAAACGCATGGCGAGTAAAAAAAATGTGAAACACAAAACGACAACGAATTTTGTATATGCTTTCAAAAATGATTGGGAATAGGATACTCATAATAAAGCCATAAGTTATAGTATTGATCTGATTGATTAATAAAAAGAATGTCAGGTGAAGATACTTAAAGGGATAATGTTTATCATAGATCATTGGACATAAAGTTGTCAACATTTTGACATATGTACTTTCCTTAATCAGCAGAACATATTTTTAGTTAAGGATAGAAGTTTTTTGATGCTTAAAGGCGGTGTGTTTTGAGTTGTGTGAACATAGGCTATGAGTTTTTCAGTAGATTCTCTATGAACTTACAAATATCTTTAGGCTTGCGTGTCTACATTTGCATTTAGCTGATTAATTCAAGACACTTATGTGTACAAATGTGAACTAGTACATATCATTATATATAGTTGGAATACCCTTCCGGCTGAGAGATGCGCCCGTGGGGATAACGTGGGAGCGCCAACAGCATCCGGCAGATGTGCAATACCAGCTTGCCGTAGCTGATGCTGCGAAGTTGTACTTTTGGGCGGTGTTAAGGGGCGAGGGGCGGAGTTTGTCGACGCCGACTGCTGGATTTAATTGGAAAATGTAAATGAGCTTTGTTCATTTGAAAGATGCAGTCGGAGGCGGTGGCAGCAGTCCTACGCCACTTGGCTGCCAGTTGAGGATTTACTTTAAACTGGTCGACCCCCTGCCCACTTTTCCCCTTACCCTCATACCCCGGTTTCCACACAAAAAACAATGCGAATGCGAATGCAACGGCGACTGCAAAATGCGAATGCCAAGCCCTTAAAGTGTGCCACAAAAGAAATTGTCACAGGGCATAATGCTGACCCCCCCGCTTCACACACACACACACACACACGCAGGCACACTCATATGTTTGGTGCCCGCCATTGTTTGACTTACAAAATGGCGTAGAAAGCGGCAACAAAAGGCAACGGAGCAGCAAGGCAAGCTTTTATACAAAAAAAAAAAAAAATAAATAACAGAAAAACGGCAACTTCCGTTTATAAAAGCTTCATGTAAAACAATACTTTATGTGTATGGGTGTGGGAGTGTGCGTGCATATTGTTTTCAAAAAACTCCATCCACCGTTTTGAAATCACTTCACATGCCACACACTAACACAAACAAATATACACACATGTATAGTTTGTTATTGTTGTATTTTTTTCCACCTATGCAACATAATTTTTAAACCCGAATTGCTGTTGTTGCATTTGCTTTATTTTCAAACATTTTGCAACTTATATTCATTCTGTTTATTCTTCTCTCATTGCAGGCGATAAAACACCCGCGGGCTTTCCGGTTATAACACAGGGTCCCGGCACACGCGTCATCGAGGTGGGTCACACGGTTCAAATGCAGTGCAAAGCGATTGGAAATCCCACACCAAACATTTATTGGATCATCAACCAGACAAAGGTGGACATGACCAATCCGCGCTATGTAATCAATAATGGTAAGTCAAGATTCGCTATAAGCTAAAACTAAATGATTCGTAAGAGGAGGACATTTCTTTGGAAAGCTTAAACAAATACCATCCCATTTAAAATATCAGACACATATTATATTCTCTCATTCCCAATGAAAAATTCAAATAAATTTATTTGCACAATTTGCCTTGTTGATCACCTTACTCACCCAGCTCCGAACTGGCTGGCATTAAGGATATGTGGATTTTCTTATTATTAAACTTGAACGAAAAAAAACGTTGCTAAGGCTGCTCTGAGAAACGACTTCATTTATTAAAATTCTAGTCTATGTCGCTACCTTTTTGGCATATTCTTTGCTTCGCTCCTTGCGTTCTTCTACTCCATTTCTTTTTTTGTGTTTTTTTTTTTTAGTATTTTGCGCTTACGCTCATTTGAATATCTTAGGAGTTTACTTATGCTTGGCCGCATTTTGTGTTACAAGTTTTTCGGCGCTTAGTTAACGTTTGACTTTTGCCAGCTGCTGCTTCTTCAGCTTAAAATATGCTCCGTTACCTGTGCCTTACCTACCTGCTTTGCCCACTTTGCAGGCTGGCAAATGGCAAAGTTGGTCCTTTTAAAGGATGGCGCAGTACGTTTTCTCGGTGCTAGGCAGCTGCGGCGGCTGTTTTATGAGCCAGCTAGTTGAGATCTTATTAGGTAGAAAACTTTACAAATGTCAACAGAATGTCGTCGGGGTCCTTTAATCAAGCGCTACTTTATGGCTACGCGTTAAACTTTTTGGGAGTTGTCCGAAGGTATTTCTAATTATGGCACGATAAGGACGCTGTTGTTAGTTGTTGGCGGGTTGGCGGGTTGGTTGTTGGCACTCTGACATGACACATCAAACAGCGTTGTCGTTGATGAAACTAACAAAGCCGTCAACACAGCAGTGGACGGTCATTAGAAACGCAAATATTGACATTAATATTGACATTAATATGCATTAAAAGAGAGTCCTTTTAAAATGACATCAATGGCCGCGACAAGGCGACGCGACGCGTCGACACGACAACCTGACAGACCAAGCGTCAGCCGCGATAACAATGATTATATTCGCGTTGCGTTCTCGACGAGCGTCATAAATTGGTGTGAAAAGGGAGAACAAAAACCATCACGTTTCAATTGCAAGTGCTATCGACAGGCGGCTGTCCGATTAACATAGACCCTGGCCATGGAATCAATGAATGAATGTTGTCCTGACATGACCAGTTACAGCACAGCCGGCGGCGCCACAGCCGGAAGCCATTGCCGGAAAAAAAAAGTCCGGGTTGCGGCAGCCGCTTTAACAATTCAAAACGTGTTGGGCATAGTAAAAATCGTTCGCTTGGGCCACCCGCCTCACAAACCTGGCCACAATGCTAATGAAATGGTCGCTCGTTTAATGACAACCCACTAAACAATTGACTCACAACAAAATAAAGGTTCGGTCAGCGGGAAGTCCTTAAATGCCCTGAACTGCACCGCATAGTTTGGCCAGCTAATTAAGCTCGATCGAACGAACTGTCTGACAATTGGCAGTTGAGCTATTGACTTGGGATTATAGAAAATATATGCAATAATCAATAATATCATATAATCAATAATAATATTCTAAATTCCATTTACGAAAGCGTCCCTTTAAATATAAACTTTCTTTTCTATTTGATGGTTTTTGAAAAATCCCTTAAGTCGTTGGAACTCCTGTTACTTTGTATTACACAACAAACATATTCACAAACTCTCATGGCCAGTTGCAATTACCTACTAAGAACTAACCACTTTGTTTTAGTGGCCGTAGCGCATTACAAATTAAAAACTGTTGCAAAAATTTCCCCAAGGTAAAATCATTTTTTACGGTCTCTAGCATAGTGTTATGCTCTCTACAACTTGTTGTTTTTGGTGTTTGCTATACCTATTCGAGCCGAGTCAAAAATTTGTTGTTTGTGTTGCTGTTGTTTTTTTGCCTGCCGCTTCTTTTAGTGGCAAGCAGGCGGCAGACAGGAGGCAGCACAGGTCGACTAATTTAGCGTAACACGAACAAAAGTGGCCATGGACGTTGCGGGTTAAATTAGTTTTACGTGGGCCGCACAAACTTTTCCACACTTTGTTTTGGTGTGGCCGGTTAGAGAATTGGTAGCAGGTCGCCCGCCATCTTTAGCACGTTAAACGAAACGTAAAAATATTTCCGCCAGCTAAATATCCTTTTGGGTGCCCTAAACGTCTCTAAGCGGCACCTTCTGTTGGCTTTCGCCGGCACCAGCTGTTTTGTCTTAAAGTACGTTTTAAATTTATGAAAATGAAATAAATTTTCTGCGCTTCAGGCGCGAACGGGTTCAGTTTTGGTAAGGTACGTTTCGGTTCGGCTCAGATTGTATATTATTCGGTTTTGTTCTCGGCTGCATAGCAATGATGGGCAAGAGAATATAACCATATACTACATATATACATTTATATTTTTTGATAATAAGTTATGCAAGTCATGTGCCGTTTTATTCAATTAGCACTTTATGGTCCTTTATTTTGCAAACCATTCTTCAACCATCAGCCAGTCCCTCCGCAAACCAAAACCGAACCGAACAAACCCACAAAAGGAAGCTTGGGGCGCGTTGATTTTTCGGTTATACGGCCGCCGCTTGCTAATTAAGACCCTCGGGAGGGGTACGTGAGTTATCAAAATGAAAAGTAACTCCACTCCGCAAAGTCTTTCACATTTCACATAGCTCACATTGCGTTCTCCCTATTAGCCTGCCTGCCTGCCCACCAACCCATCCTTTCCCTTTGCATTGCAGTGTCTTTGTGCTTTTGCTTCATAATTAAATTAGAACTTTATTATTTTAATAAAATGCCTTCGGGTATCCTTTTTGCCTTTTCCTGTCCCATGTTTGCTGTCCTCTTTGTCTGTCAGACTAGTTACAATAATTTTCCGCCTTTGGTCACGCCCCATTTGCTTTAAGACTTGTTAATGTGATTATGATTATGAAGCCCTTGTGGAACATTTCCTTTTAGATTGGTAACGCATCTTAAAAATTATGAATAAAAAATAAAGTGACTTTTCAATGATTAATAGGTTTATATGTTTAACTTAAGAACAGACTATTATTATGCATTCATTTTGAATTTGTAAACCAAACAGAATTGAAAAGCAAGTATAAACATTTATAGACTTACTGAAATTGTTTTGTAACTGACAAGTTGAGGGTAAACAATTGGCACAACAATGCAAAATAAAAGTTTATCTAACACTTGTGAGTCATTGACATTTAGTACTGTACCAAAGTACTTTTTAATCAAATCAAAGGTCTGTTGATAGTGTGTAGTTGCAGTTAAGAGTATAAAATACTTCGTTGTTATGACATTTTTTTTTATATTGTGTTTCAATATTCTTACTTCCTGGCAAATGACAACGGTCGCACTTTAATGCAAAAATACGTTTATAAATATTTTATTTAAAATTGCTTTGGGGCATTGCCGCATTGCCGTTGATAGTTAATTTTGTCCACGCTATTGCATAGGCGCCACAGACAGACAGACAGACAGACAGGTCCGACAATAATATTGAGCATAATACCTTTATTTTTATTTGCTCGGCCCGCCAAAAAGTCCCCTAGGGATATTGTTCAATAAAAAATATAAAAAAAAAATAATAATAAAATTTTAAACAGGGGCAAGAAACCTGCCTTTGCTGCTTTTGCTGTCCATGTTCAGCGGACTTCAACTTCTTCTTTTTTTTTCGCATTTTAAGAAGGGTTCAATGCGTCTGGGGAAATTACTTTATAACTGAGCTGGGGGTTGGGGTTCACGGTCTTTGCTGTCCTGGACAACTTATTTCTAAAAAAAAAAAAACGAAGCAACAACAAACTGAAAGAAAGAAAAAAAGGGTATTGCGAATACTTTTCAAATATCATAATTTGGCTTTTAAGCAAAAGAGGCTTATCAGAAATTGGTTTTGCTTGGCCAATTGTCTTAATGGCCAATACGTGGAATGAGCAGAACGCCTACAACTGTCACCCCATGAAGCCTCTAACCGAGCACTCTCAGGCAAAGTACAATGCCAATAACGTCAAAGGGTTGTCATAGGGCTGTCCAAAGTATTCAATACGACAAGTGGCATAATGGCAAAATCGTAAAAATGGCAATGGCAAGCAAGCAGTTAATGATTTGTATGATAAACCTGGGAATTGAATAGAACATCAACTTAAATAAGCTTTAAAAGGAGCACCTTGTAGCACCAAGTTAATCGCAAAAGGGCTACCTAGCACAAATCTAGGATCGTAAGTATGTCGCTTATTTAGATTAAATATGATTTGGAGTATTAAAATCGAATTGGGATCAACGCCCGATTTCATTTTATTGAACGAGTTGAAGGTTTTTCTAAGTAAGCATAAAATCCTTTTGAATAAGAAACCTATTTGAATCGATAAAATTAAACTTAATATTTAACTTATTGTTATAATACCTATCTATCTATTATATCTCAAAGTACAGTTAGCTTTACTAACCCCAGTTAAGTAAAAGTTTAGCTTCTTAATGTCCTTTAAGCTTAGCCTGGGAACCTTTAAACATTTATATCCCGTTAAAGGCCGATATAATATCAGTAAAATCATCGTTAGGCAAACAGCTGACTCAAGCTTACATGGGATTTGAAGAAGGCACATTGTTAATAAGTTTAGAAATTATAGGGATAGGGAGGCCAACTTTCTCCAGCTTGAGCAGTGAACTGAACGGCCACTGACCGCCAGCCCTCGTCCTTCTGTTTTAAGGTAACAGTATCGCTTCTTTAGTTTTTTAAAATATTTCGATTGAACAATATAAAGTTTTCTCTCGTTTCAGACTGGCTCATTGAAAGTAATTTTCTATTCATTTTAATTTTCAACTGTCAAAAGAAGAGGAATAAGACTTTAAAAAAAAAAACAAAATAATACCAAAGAAAATACGAAAGCCGATTCGAGCGTAAGGTCTGACAATATCTGACAGCATCATTAATTCGTTTGTAGGTTAACAATGAAAATTGTTTAAAGCAAGTTTAAGTCGAGCAATAAATTTATACCGGGTTAAGCTAACTGCCGACCTTAACTGGACATTGAGAATTTGGGCCTAACTAAGTTAAACTACATAAACATGTTTTAAAGTTCAGTCCGAAATCTAAAGTAGCGCACAATCTTGTTTTAAATACATAATATCCATGTCGTAATGCACACGAAGTGCTGTTTAATCTTTATGTTTGCCCGTTGTCATAAACGAATACACCTTGACGCAGTCTCCAGGCTGTGTCCGTTGTTGTTTGTTGTGAACACACACGAGCTCTCTTTTAACTGTGTGTTGTTTTTGGCACTTTTATGTGCACTTGTTAAACTTGCTGTTAAAACTTAAACTACACGTCGCAAACGTCGCTTTTGGCCGCAGCTGCAGCCTCTTTAAAAACATGCTACCAGGCAGAACTCCCTCCTCAAAATAACCATGCGACTATAACTTTAATTGCTCTGCCCATCATTACAATCGAGCTCCCCTTTACTACCCCCCACGCTCTGGCCTTTTGTGTGTGGCACTTGTGTCGTGAGCAGGCGCCTCCTTTGAGGAGGGCGAGCACTCGCAATTATTTACTTGAGCTGTAAAACTGTAGTTAAGACCAAGTCAACTTGAAAGCATTTGAGAAAGTTTAATGCTTAAATTATAAGCTACCAAAACCCCCCACCATCAACTCTTGCAACGCCCTTATCGTTTGTGGAGAGTTGACAGTCACTTTTGTTGAAAATGAGACAGTAATTGGCCAAAAATTTGTGCATGACTAGAAGGAGGCGTGCAGCTTGAGGGGCCGACCCCAACTCTCGCACTATTCCAATAAGGAGGTCAGATAAGTTTTTCGAAACATTTTTCTCTTGGCAAAATGCTGAAAACTTTTTGTATTTCAACATTAACCCGTTCCTTTGGCCTTTCAACATTAATGTCAAAAATTGTTTGCTAAAGATGACGACTACTTAAATTAAAGCATAATTTAATTAACAATCCCATTTGGCCACACAGTGCTGCCAAGCTGTGTGAGTACACGCCTTAGCGGCTGTGGGATTTAGCCAAGCGATAACTTTTACCCCTTCTCCTTCGCAGTCTGCAGTTGTAAATGTGTGTGCGTATGTGTGCGCTTGTTAGTGTGGGGCAACGGAAGTTACAAAATATGAAAATGACTGCGCCAGCGGAAGTGCAGTTGTGGCGTGCCACATGTGTGCCATGTACACACACACACACACACATACGTAGGGGCAGCAGTAAGAGAGGTGAGCCGAGTTTAGGTCCGCGTCTGGTTTCTGTATTGTGAGGCGCCATTGTCTCGCGCCTGTTGTTAATGGCAACACTGGCACAAAAGACGACAACGCGTTCAGTTGCCCCTTTGCCTGCTGCTTTTGCCTCATTCTCTTGTTCCTATTTTCTGGCTGCGATTGACTTTGGCTAAATAGTCGTTTGGGCCCATTAAAAGCGACTATACAAAGATGCCAACTATTTGGCACGGTTTGAATGGTTTCGTTTCCGGTATGCATACAATTTTCGTTGGTTCTAATTCGATTAAAATCACAGCGGTTTCAAGGTAAGCACTAAGCAAATGTTTCCAGCAACTGCCCAAGCCTCGAATCTTATTTGAGTCGATTTAGTGGCAAGGTTCGGTTCGGGAATGTTGCAGCTTGCATTGAGTTATTAACTTACAAATGTTAAAAGTTCGTTCACAAATAGTCCGAAATAACTCTTTTTTAAAACGGTTCGTACTTTAACCAATTTACATATCCATCCAAGCCAATTTGGTGAGTTCGCAGAGCTAAGTTAAGCAATTTCTTTATTTATTTTTTTTATGCTTGAAAGAATTTTTAATTTTCATAAGAGTAACACACATACGCATGCACGCACACAAATACACACGCCCTGGGGACAAACAGCAAGAGGTACTCAAGGCTAAAAGGTCACCAGATGGGACGACGCTCAGTTGTTGTATGTTTCATAGCTTAATTTTTATTGCACTGGCAAAAGTGCTTGGATACCTTTTAAAAACCTCTTCCAACCGCCCCTCTCATTCGCTCTCTCTTTCGCCAACATTGTGTGTGGCTTATGTTAATGTTTTGCAAGCTTGCGAGCAATTTTAATGAAAGTTGCTTGCCATAAATTTTAATCAACTCGTTTTTTTTCTACCGTGTCTGTTTGCTGCATTCAAATGCAACTGAGTTGGGTTCATATTTAAAGTATTTAAACGATAGTAAGCAAAAAAAACATTTATACAAAAAACCCTTGCAATATCAATACTTAAAATGCAGTGGCATTTTAATGGTTGTTCGAATGGTTCAACGATTCCTAAACAAAAACAACAACAACAGCAAAACAATAGTCATGTAGTGGCTGGCGCGACCGGAAAGCGCAACAAGCGTAATAAATGTGCAGCTACACACAGGCCCAAAAAGTATGCAATAAATTTCACAACAATCAACTTTGATGCATGTACATTGTACATAGTATAGTGTATGTAGGTGAAACAGCCACACAACCTAAATATAAAATAAAAAAAACATGCACTAAAATAAAAGCACACAATATAAAAATAAAACGTTACCAAAATGGTTGTATACAGTGTTCTACAATAAAAAGCGATGCCACAATCATCTAGCAGCATACATACATCATCATTTTTAGTTGTTCGCCTTTATTTCGTTTTTTTATTTATACTTTTTGTACTCTTACATTTCCGCTAGCCTTTCCAAAAAAACAAATAATCAACACGAGTAGGAGAACAATTTTTGCAACATTTAGCACGGCTCGACATTTCTACAATTTATATACACTCACTTCCTGTACGAAAAGGACGGACGGATGGATGGGAAGGGAGTTGGGGGCTAAAAACACGAGTCATTATAATGATTCACTCAACTGTAGTTGGTGTCTCTCATATTATTGCAGCCCTCTTTCGCGGTGGTTTATTTATTTTTGAATATTTTTTTCAGCTATTTTTCAGCGAGGCAAAGCTGAGCACATTTTCATTAATTGCCCAACATTAAATCGGGCCGACAACAGCAAATATCTAAAGCAATGAATATAATATTTATATAAAATGCAGCGAATTACTTGTTCACCAAATTGATTAAAAAAAAAAAGAAATAAGTAAATTTGTTGACATTTTAAAAAAGCGAAAATATTTCACATTTTCGCTGAGTAGAAAAATGTTTTGCATTCTTTACAAATTCTTGCATTTAAAAATGTATCTCTTAAATTTAAGGTAAATTTCCACACTTTAAAGTAGACAAAACATTTAATAAAAAACCACTGCAACCAAATCTGGCTGCATAAACTATGGTAAAAGACTTTATCGCACAAAAACTTAACTCTATAAATAATAAAACGATTAAAATCTGCGAATATTTTTTACGTGTTTTATGTGGCAATGTGTGCAAATGAATTGTACCTATATATACATATATATATTTATATGCATGCATATTTCATGCGTTTATTCGCCATAAATATCTCACAAATTGACATACAAATACTTTTGGCAAATATTAAGTATTTTAAAATGAACGGCAAAACTGATTAATTGTGTAAATTGATGCTCAACTTAAGAGAATTAATATTGAAGAAGATTAATACTTCATTTGATTAGAAAATGTGAACTTATTAAAATAATAATAAACAATCAATAAGAAACCAAACTGTTGATTTTTGGTAGCATTTATTCATATATGTAAATTGCTAAGTGTATGTAGTATAATGTCTATGGATGTTTATGGCAGACGGAATTAGCTCGTTGGAGTACGTATTTCATTGTTTATTGGTCATATAAATATAATGCGAGAGCTTTCGACACAGTTTACGACGCCTTTATATATGTCATTCACATTAGCTTAATATGCCAAAGAAATATACGCTCAATATTTAATGGACCTGAGGCTGAGGCTGAAGATTGCTTCGCATTGCCAGCAGCAGCAGCAACACTGTCATAACTTTTATACCGCCTTTAAAATCGTATAAAAACTGTGTTAATTTTCATGTGTGTGTGTGTGTGTGTGGGTGTGTTGCATCCCTCCACCAGTCACGCGCCCGCACATAAAAAACGAGGTAAATTCTCTGGCCATTTTATGGGCCAATGAGTATCATGCGGATTGCGACCATTAAAGCCCAGCTACAAAACGTATGAAAATGCGCCTCTCTCTCATGCCTCGTACTTTGACTTTTAAATTTATTGATAAATCTTAAGACTGCTTACATATGCGTGCGCGCTCAAAGTTTATTAAAGGCTATAAATCATTAAAGCAAAAATTTGCTTACAAATAATGGATGATAAAATGTGAACCCTAGACGACGACTGACGACTACCTTAGAGTTTTATTAAGCATCGAATATTTCTTCACCTAAATCTTTAACGTTTCCGGTATGATGACATCAATGCATTTCTAATGACATCCGCATTCTTTGGCCACGGCCTTTTGGTATTTGGTTAAATCGATAATGTCCTCGTTAAGATAACGCAGTATGGTTATGGCGCCCAGTACGGTGGGCACACAGCAAGGCTTGGGCAGATGCGGCTGTTTGAGATGCATCAGCGTTTGAACAATCGCATGATTTGTGGCATTCATTTTGGTGCCCAGTGGAAAATTGCAGCCACCACCACAAAAGTAGGCCTCGAACTTCTTGGGCGCAATGACCCAATTGTGCATTTGCAGCTCCTTAAAGTCCACTGTGAAATTGAGACGTTCGCACGACTGCGGTGGCTTGTACAGTTCTGGTGGAGGCATTCGACGATAATTTAAATGATCTGCCGGCAGCGCTGCCTTGCGCTTCTGCAGATCACGCTTGAAGCGCAGCTTTTGTACCTTGACCAACAGCTCGGGTCCATTGAAGTAACCTACAATGTAGGGTTCCAGATTTGAGCGAAGCTCCTGGGGCGCCACTAAGCCAGCACCTAAGGCACTCAACTCGGTGTCTGCCAGTGAAATGCGCAGCTCATGACGTTGCTCCTGAAAGCTGCTTCTGTTAAGCAGCCAGGAGCGCAGTGTCTGCGTCAAATTAAATTCCAGCCAGCCCTTAAAATGAGCTGTTGTATTCACCGACTGTAGAATGTGATATGCCGTTCCGGCTTGATTGTGACTGTAAATCCGCTTATACACAGAAATGGTTATGTTCTGTCTGCGTTCCTGTAAACTGGGCTGTTTATAAATGCGCAACATGGCCTGCATAAGCATCAGATCCATGGGTACATCATTTGTATTGAATGATATATGCAAATCCAACTCATCTCCAATCACATCCTTTTTGCGACTGGTGAAAGTTAGAATGCTATTGCAACTGGCGATTTCCTGACGATCCTCTCTGGTCACCAGTATATCATCCTCTATGGAACGCTTGTGTCGCTGATGCAGCACCTCCAGTGGCTCCTGCTCCTCATTGATCTCATTGTACACTTCCAGCAAAAACTTGGAAGCTGAATTATGCAACTCTGGCTGTGCCATCCGTTTAGGTCTGTCACCCAAATCCAACAAATCGATCATCTCAAATTGTTCAGCCAGTGGTTGTTCCACTGTAAAGTACGAGGTGCCTTGAACGTCCATTATGATAAACAGAATTGAAACTAATCGATACATAATTATGCGTTGCGTTGAAAGGCCAATAAGTTACTGAATTGTCTGGCATAAAATATGTGTGTTATATAGGAAAACAGGTAGCGATATTTTCGGGATAGGTAGAGTTGAACCAAGTTGATTCAGACCTGTGTTTACAGCTGTTTCAAAAAGTTAAGAATTAACCCTTTTCTATTAGTATATTCCTACTACCTAAGTTTGGGTGTACCCAGATTATACACCCAATAAGCTAAGCTAACCCAGAACTAAAAGTATGAATATTTATCTTAAAATCCTTTCTTTGCAACTTTTTCTAGGCGTCCTGCAAATCAACAACAGCAAAGAAGAGGATCAAGGCAAATATGAATGTGTTGCAGAGAATTCAATTGGAACAGAACATTCGAAAGCCACAAATCTTTATGTTAAAGTACGTCGTGTGCCACCAACTTTTTCCCGCCCACCAGAGAGCTCAAGCGAAGTAATGCTGGGCTCCAATCTCAATCTTTCCTGTATAGCTGTTGGTTCACCCATGCCGCATGTCAAGTGGATTAAGGGTAAATACTTGTATACAAAAAGTTTTCTATTAGAAAAATTATAACCTAAAATCTCTTCCACCCAGGTGCTCAAGACCTAACGCCAGAGAATAATATACCTATAGGTCGGAATGTATTGGAACTAACTAATATACAGGAAAGCGCCAATTTTACTTGCATAGCAGCCTCCTCGCTGGGTCAGATTGAAGCGGTCTCCATGGTCAAAGTACAATGTAAGTACAAGAAAATTTCATTTATCTGTTCTTACTTATTTTCCTTTTATATATCTGCTACAGCACTGCCTACGGCGCCGACCGATGTACAGATCTCTGAGGTAACCGCTACTTCGGTGCGTCTGGAGTGGTCGTACAAGGGACCCGAGGATCTTCAGTACTATGTCATTCAATACAAGCCGAAGAATGCGAATCAGGCCTTTAGCGAAATCAGCGGCATTATAACCATGTACTATGTGGTTCGTGCCCTGAGTCCCTATACGGAATACGAGTTCTATGTGATAGCTGTGAATAATATTGGTCGGGGTCCACCATCGGCGCCAGCGACTTGCACCACCGGTGAGACAAGTAAGTAAAGTCCACTTAAACGAACACATTCAAAGAAAAATCCACTAACTCTGCTTTACATATATTTTTCTCTATATTCCATATGCTTGCCCAAAAAAAAAAAAAAAAGGATTTTTTCAAGAATTTTTATGAGATTTGTTGAATTTTTGTTTTTTTTTTTATGATTGGTCTTGATATCTTTTGCGTTGACTGCGGTACTTACCCGTTTCTTGTTATGCATTTTCTTCCTCTTTTTTTTCCGCTTTCTCTGTTTCTCATGCATCTCAGGCGATTTCTCGTTTGGTGGCACAAGTAAGTATGCCTTTAGCCTTATTCTCTCTCTAGCTGTGGGCGGGCCAACATAATGTTATGGCCCAAACAATTTCAATAACAATTCTTGAGCAGCATTCACATAATATTAGCCCAAAACCCTTCTACTCTTGAAAAATACGTTTCGAATCAAAGGTAAATGCAATGTTTAAGGAAAAATAATACATACATACTCTATTGCGTTTACGCAGCTGCCACAAAAACACAAACACACACATATAGTCTCCCGAACTACGTGTGTGTGTGCTTAAAGAGACAGCTGCCTCACGTCTGTCTATATACGAACTGCCTCACTTCAGTTCCCTTGCCTTGCCACTTAAACGTAGCTGGCAACGCATAAACTTTGCATTGTTATGCGTTCATATGAATGCGCATCAATGTCGTTGTAAGCTTACAAGTGCATTGCTAGTATATGCAATGTAAGTGTATCTGTGTGTGTGTTTTTGTATCTATAAAAGTTGGTCTGATGCGTGGCGCCGCTGTATGTATATGTTTAGCCATGGCAATTGCGCGTAAGCAAACGCTTCACACAAACAGCCTGCCCTCTCTCTTGCTCTATATTGGCTTGTCTGGTTTTTGGGAATTTTTTGTGTTGCTTGTCGTATAAAAGTTGAAAACTTTTATTGCTGCAATTATGCTTATCGCTTGCCCAATATCGTTTCGAAATATTATTTCGATGGCAAACGTTTCCAGAGCCAGCACAACCAGAATAAAAAGCACACACACACACGCATAAAACTAGTAAAATTCAAGTATTCTGTAGTAGCAGCAGCAGCAGGTCCGGTACAGTAACGCATTGGTTAATGACACGTGTCAGCTGGGTTTAGTTTGGGTTTGGGTTTTGGTTTTGGGAAAAGGTACTCGGTAGCAGCAGCTGAGAGCTGACAAAGTGCTATTTATGGCCAGTAAGTTGAAGTGCAACAATCGAGAGTTGTAAATACTGTACAGGTTCAGGTGGCACGTGGAACAGTTGAGAACCCAAGCACCTGATGTCATATTTATGTATCAAAGATAAAGTTGAATGTATTTTAGTTTGTTGTGTTCTTAAATGTACAAGACTAATGAATGTTTGCTGTTATATTTCTTGTATCTTAAACGTTTGCCACGTAGTTTAATTTCAACGAATATTCAAGTTTCTAATATGACTATTATCATCTCTCTTTTTCGGTTATGTGCTATAGATTTGAATCGGTTGTTCATGCCTCTCATTAATTTACCTGAAGTCTAGCCGGGTCGAGACTTGGTCACATCTGAGACTTGACAATTTTCACACGAAGACACGAAGACAGACAAGCCAGATAGACAGCTTTCGTTCTCGCTTACCAGCTGCAAACAATTATAAAGATATGCACAGCTTGTCCGCAAGGATTTCTAAAGAGTCCTTGCTAACTTGTATTGCAATTTGGCCATAATACTATATACATCTAATGTGGTCTAATACATTTAACTTTAATGCAGGCAAAACACATGTGTGTGTGTGTGTGTGTGTGTGTGTGTTGGCAACTCTTTAACAGCTCCTTTCGTCATGTAATAGGTCATAAGGCACATGGTACCGATGTCTTTCACATGAGTATGTGTGTGTGTGTGGGAGTGAGAGATGCTGCTAAGAATTTAGTGCTATGTGCAGGCCAAAGTAGGCAGAGAGAGTAGGCGTTAGGATGGCATTGCAAGGGATACATATTAATGGAGCGTATCCGTATGTAATGTATATGCTCTTAAATGCAGCTTACGTGACGCTGCAACATACACACAAGGAGCAGGCAGGCAGGCAGGCAAGCAAGCAGGATAACAAGGCAGCCAAGCCAGGCAGGATAACTGGCTGGGGAGCAGTCGGTTAGGATGTGTCTGCCCAGGCAAGCAAGCTATTGCAATTTTTGAGTGCCCCATGTGCTGCATGCAAATCTTAGCCTAGACCCCGGCAAATGGCAATGGCAACCAGGAATATATCCGTGCCACATACACACACACACACACACACACACACTTGCATCTAACAGATGAGATGCATGAGATATAAATTGTGGGTAAAACGCTGCAGTGGCGGCACATGTAGATATTGCAGTAAAATTGTGAGAATTGGAATTTATTGATTGGCCATTAACCAATTGAGGAGCATAAGAAAAGGAAAATGATGAAACACCCGCCCACAAACCCCTCGTCTCTCATCTAACTAGTCCCCCCCCCGTCCAGTGTCCATACAGGAATGAACGCATGAAGTAGTAGCATGCAAACAGCAGTTGCAACTACAACAACCGACTTGTAACCGACGCTTGTCAGCTATTGAGGCGATCCAATGCTGTTTCCCACTAATTAGCACAGTTTCATCCGGCTAGTATTCGCTTCTGTTGCCCGGCCTTCCTCTTGCATGCATTGCAATTGTCCAACAATTTCACGCCTCGCAGATGTATTTGAAACATGTACAAATTTGGTTTTGTGCATGCAAACGCTTGTACGACCTTAAAATGCTCTACTATCGTCTATGGCAATGCATTTGGCAAATTGCCAATGGTCAATTATTTAAGGTCAAGTGGCAAGCAAGTAGAAAAATGTTGTATGAATGTGTGGTTTGGAATTTTTCTTTTTAGTAACAAAACTGCTAATTGATAATTTATTAGGACTAATGTAAAAGTTTTGTTGATTTACTGTCAGCATTTGCCGATTATTTGGCATTTGATTCTTTGTAAATTGTTTGATCTCATGCGCAAAATGTCGCTTTAAAACAACTAGATATGGATATATTTGTAGGGTGTGGAGATTTATATGGCCGTATATAGCATATGTCAGACTAGTCGCATTGTTTTGCCACACAACAAAAATCCGTTATTGTGTTTGTGCGTGTGTGTGTGTGTTGTTCTTGCAGCATTGCGTTGAACATTATAAATGCAAAATTCGCACTATAATGCGCCGGACTCGACTCGACTCGACTGTTCACAATGACGAAAGAGACAGAAGACGAGAGAGAGAGAGAGATATAGTAATGCCGAACGGACATGCATTTAGCAAAAGTTCATTCCCAGCAATTGTGATGGATGATTGTTTGCATTGCAAAACATTTGCGTGTGTGTTTGTGTATATGGGAACCCTCTAATACCGTTGGCCTTTCCAAACTGAACTCTTTCCCTTTATGCACCATTTTTAGTTGCTTTTACGTCTGACTTACCCTGTGCTGTCATGTCTGCATTTGATTTAAAACCCTGACTATTGCCCAAAATGTCGAAAATTCATTTAACAAAATTGCATATGCATGACCAAAAAAACGCGGCTAGGCTATAAGGGTAAAGGGTGGGTGGGTTGAAAGAGAGTGGGGGGCGTCGCTGGTATTTGGTATTGCCGTTTACCGAGTCATATTTAAAGTGCATTTGATTGTGAATGATCGAAAACTATTGTGAGTCTATTATTGTAGGACAACAGCAGCAAGAAACTAAATAACTTCGGCTCCACATGCAATTATTTTAATTGACTATCGACTATCTAATAGACTACCAACCAACCAACCAACAATAATAACGAGTTGATGAAAAGCTCAATTTTGATAGAAACACGAAACAGGTTTATTTATTCATAAATATCAATTTATTTGGTATTCAAGCTGTTTGCGTGCATTTAAATATAATCTATGCAAACAATTTTGAAGAAAGAAGGTTTTGGGTTTTGGATTTTCTATGGCAGGTTTATAAGCTAGTGATTAGTTATTGGTCATATTCTGATTCGTTTTAAAAGCTGTAAAGCTTTAGATATTTAATTCGCATATCTATATATTTTCATACGTATGTTTGTTTGTTAAAGCCATAGGTTTGTTGATTCTTCATCAGTTATGGGATTTTTTTTTTCTCAATTGAATTATATTTTTCATCAGTAAAAGAGCTCATCTTTTGAAAGATAGGACTGCAAAATAATAATAAGCTTAAAGTTCAATGGAAGCAATAAAATAAATTTGTCTCACACACAAACGCTTTTCACAAAATTTCACCATTTATTGTATGACGAATTGTGACAATACAATAAAAAGAAGAATATATTCCACACATTCAAAGAAACAAAATATTTAAACAGAACAAAAGAAACAGCAACTGACTGATTTGACAATTTAAAGGCTTCATCTTTTGTGCCCCATGATTTAATACAATATTTGAGGGATAGAGAATCATTTCTCATTCTCATAACTTCTTTCAAAAATGTTCTTAGAGCTCATACAAATAAATAACTATAACACAAAATTCCCAAAAGCTTCTGCCTTCTTCTTTCTATGTGTTAACAATGATAATAATCTCACTTTATCTGTATTTTTAGAAATGGAAAGTGCACCACGTAATGTACAAGTGCGGCCATTGAGCTCCTCAACGATGGTTATTACTTGGGAGCCACCAGAGACGCCCAATGGACAAGTGACCGTAAGTACCTGGCATCGAGTATGCATATTAAACAACAATGACCTCTACACCTCCTCCTCTCCATCTTCCGCCCCTAAAACACAGGGGAAATAGACTACACAGAATGCAGTCTGTGTAGAGCCAAGCCAAGCCAAGCCAAGGGTCGACACTTTGTCACGTTACGAAAGGAGGCTAAGGGGCAAGGTAATTGCCAAATGACGTTAGACTTGTTTGGGCAGGCAATGGAGAGGAGAGCGAGAGCGAGAGCAAAGCGTTTAAATGCAAATGTGCGAATGAAATCAAAGCCACACAGTTAGCCAGTTTGCTTGCTACCAGCCAAGTGTATGTGCCACCCAATTCAGATCCTTGCTCCTTCTTGGCGTACGTCTGCGTACACTGCAAGTTGATCGAGTCTAAAAGCTAGGCCGCAATTGTTGTGGTCTCCAATGTTGCATAGCAGGTTTCGTGCTGCAAACTGTTGTCTAGCCACAATGCCAAGATTATAAAGTTCGCAAATCTAAAACCACAAGCCATATTTCATTCTTGGCTATTAGCTAACCCCAATTGCTCATCAAGCCAAAGAGAGCAATATATACGATATACTTTTAAGTGGAATTTATACTTTAGTAAATATTATATTTCAATTATTTTTAATATTATTTCATTCATTAGGGCTACAAGGTGTACTACACGACCAATTCCAATCAGCCGGAGGCTTCGTGGAACTCTCAAATGATTGACAATAGCGAACTGACAACCGTTTCAGAGCTGACACCGCATGCCATATATACGGTGCGAGTGCAGGCTTACACCTCAATGGGAGCCGGTCCTATGTCCACGCCGGTGCAGGTGAAGACACAGCAAGGTAAGTCAAATGTGAAATACACAAAATGAATTTACCAAAATCCGCATCCAATTAAGTAACACACACACACACACACGATTTGAAATTTGTCCTTAATTAAATATGTTGGTTTAATCGACCCGCATAGATAACGCCAATTATTTAATTAGAATTGAAATTTGGAAGCCAATGGCATATTGTAATTAGTAACATGCTAAATCAATACATAGCTGATTAACGCTTTGCTTACATTATTTTAAAGTTGATAGCAGACATACTTCGAACTTAATCTGTCAACTCTGTCTGCCACACCATAAACTTTATAGATCCAGTATTAAAGGACACTCAAAACTAAACATTAACATAAAACTCCATATGTGTGTCCAAGTGATTTGTGCTTGCTGCAAATATTCATTTAGTTTCGAGTAGTTCTAGAACCAATTGCATTAGCCATACTTTGATATGCAGCTTGTGTGGCTTGCAAGAACTTGGGCTTAACAGAGTGCAGTAAATGGTGTAAGGGATGGATTTGTTGGCCAGCAGTTTATGGTTTTGACTTTAAATTTGTTGCATTGTTGTATTGGCCGTGCAGATGTTGCTGCCTAATGCGCTTAGCTTCTCATTTGTGCCACACACGTTGGCCGTTGGGTCATTGGTATTGCACCGGTAAGGATTTGCATTCGCAATTGCAAATCTATTTAAATTGAGAATTCAAGCCTCTAATGGGATTACATAGGAATTATTTGATTTTATTACACAAGCATAAAATATAAAAAAATTATCACATATATAAAAAGTGTAAAGTGTTTGCATTAAATATTCCATTTGTTTTCACTTTTACTAACAATGTACCCAAATTATAGACAATTATAAATACCTAGACAGAAGCAATCAAAAATGCTATTCATCGAGTAAAGTATATAATTTAAGTCACAAGTCACAATTGACAGTTTGTAGTCTCAAATCGAAAAAGAGATCAATATTTCTACAAATAAATAGCTGTTATTATCAAGGAAAAAAAACGAAATATTTATTGAAAAATGTCTCTAGTGGATGTGGCTGGCTATAAAAACCCATTTAAAAACTGATTACACACACAAAAAAAATATATATTGCTTTGTTTGGGGCCAATGGAATGTGGTCAAAATTTGTGGACAGTTCTTCGTTATGGTTTTATAACAATACGCACGCATTTAAATATTTGGGGGAAGCAAACATTTCAATCAATTCCATTCGGCAGATGGCACAACATTTGTTTGTTACTGGCAAAAATTTTGCATAATTCTGTGGGTGTTTGTCGGTCGGTGTTTCTCTGTGTGTGTATTTGAATGGGGACGCATATAAATAGACGCCACATTGATTTGTTTGTATATTATTTAATTTCCTTAATTTCCGTTTCATTATTACCAAACCGACCAAAACCGAAAACCAAATATGTGCGTACGTGAATACCGGGATACATCAACACTTACATACACATACCTATACATATCTATATATACATATATATATATATATATTTGTATGTGTGTGTGTACAGGTGTGCCATCACAACCGAGCAATTTCCGGGCCACTGATATCGGCGAGACCGCAGTCACATTGCAGTGGTCCAAGCCGACGCATTCCAGCGAGAATATTGTACATTATGAGCTCTACTGGAATGACACATACGCCAATCAGGATCATCACAAGTGAGTTAAAAGCAAAACCCAATTATCAATTACAATTAAAACCACACTTGTTGTTGTACTCAACAAAAGAATATGCTATATTTAATCGTGCATTCGCTTTGCAGGCGCATATCCAACTCGGAGGCCTATACGCTTGATGGTTTGTATCCTGATACCCTGTACTATATATGGCTAGCAGCACGTTCGCAGCGTGGTGAGGGTGCCACAACACCGCCCATACCCGTTCGCACCAAGCAATATGGTAAGTGATTGGCAATCATAATACTAAGTTAGGTTTCCCCAAAAACAATGAAAACTCAACTCAACTAAGCCGTAGCAATCTTACGAGTTTCTATAGTTTAAGTAAAACATAAAAAACAACAACAATATCTCTTAACTGATATATACCTATACATACATATATATATTTTTACCTATACATAAAACAACCTACATATATATGTTCTATACAATGCCTATAAATGTAGTCGATTATCAAAATAATGTTTTGTGCGAAAGTCGGTGCGTGTGTGTGCGTGTGTGATTATTTTTGTTGTGTGTATTATGCCATTTCCGAGGAGACAGGTAAAAAAATCGATGAGCGTATGTATGTGTGATTGAGTGTGTGTGAGTGCAAAAGATTTGCACATTCTTACTACATTAAAATATTGAATATAAATTAAACATATTTATATATATTCTTAAATTATATTGTATGATATGTGATTGATTCTAGTTTCTTTGCAAGTTCTTGATTATCTCATACTTAGTTCAGTTTAAATACACATAATATCTCAAACACTTAAATAAGACTACACCTAAATATACCTTACATTCATACAACAGTTTAGCTTAGGCATACTATCCAAAAACATATACATACTATTATACAAAACCAAAACACTATTCTTTTTAAACATACAAGAATTGAAAGGCTAAATTTATTGTGTTTCATCAATAGATCGTAGAAGATGATATATTAGTATGTGCACATATGGAATACATTGTTTGTGATCTTTTGATGAAACAAACACTTCCAAAAACCAAACTCCCCACGTTAGTCAACACTGTAAACATCACCACATGACAGTTAGCCTGCATATTGCACAACAACAACAACAACAACAGCACAGAAAACAGTAACAAATTATTTTAAATGTTTGGAATATTATTATTACTTTTATATGCAATTTAAATGTGAATGTTATTTTTGTTTTAGTTTATATAAAATAGTATCTGGAATGCACTTAATTCTTTAAATATACATTTCTCTTTTTATATTTCAAGTGTTGTTATTATGCAAATTATGGTTGAAAGTACTCTCTGCAACTTTTGCGCTCAGCAACAGCATATCAAATGTTTAAATGCAACTGCAACTGCACCCAATGCACACAAACAGCCACAAAACCAAAATATCTAGACATTTCTCAACTTTGACTTTATCTGCATCCCCAATATTCTCCCTCGCTGTCTCTCTCTCTCTCTCTGTGTGGGTATTTAGTAATTGATTTTGAAATACATTTTAGTAGAGAAACGCGCAAAGACAAATGTGGAATGCAAGTTGTAATAGTATATCTCTGGTTTGATAATAGTACATACATAAAAAGACATATTTAAATGCATATCCACACACATAAGTATTGTATCACTTTTGGTTTTCATATTTGCACGTTTTGCATATTTGTTGTATGAATTTGCGCATAATTAAAGTTTAAGTGGTTCCAGTGCTGGCTTAACGATTGTTTTGCGGCTGCCACAAATTGTTGCACAGTTCGACAAAACTTCTCCGTGCTTAAGGTAGAGCCATAGAGAGAGAAAGAGGGTGAGCAAACGTTTAGCCATAAGTTTGGCATGTGGATTATTCAGTGGACTAAATTGATTTACTTCTTGCAACTTGTCGTGAGTTATTTGAAATGGTATTGCAATTTTGGTTTTTTGCCAACATTAATTGGTATATAGATTTACTTATAACGTTTCAATTACGTGTAGTGCATAACATTATTATTTGCATAAATGTTTAGAGCTTAACTTAAATTCATTTCTAGACTTGAGATACCACAAATACATACATTTATAAATAAATATACATTTATTAAGTACATAAATAATAGATTCTTGATTAGCTGCTAGTTAGCTTCAGCTCTTAGCTTAATGTTTTTTTTGTTTTTTTTTTGTGGAACATTCTGTCAGCCACATGGTTTATGCAAATTAAATGTTTCACATAACTCGTATGCCATTTGTATGTGTCTTCGATCTCTGTGCGTGTGTGTGTGTGTGTTTGTGTAAACCTAACAATTAATTTAAGTTAGTGTTGAACATTTGCACTCTAGACAATATAGTATAGTATATGTTTAGTTTGTCTTATAACGCATGTCTTGCACCTATTTAATATTAATTAGTATAATATATATTAACTTTGGTGTGTCTTTCTCCCTTGCACTCATTTATAGCTCTTGTAGTTGTAGCTAGAAAATTTTCAGCTCAAAATCGTTACCAAAAAATATGCACAATTTAATTTAAGAGAGAAGCAGAAGGATCTTCTCAAAGAAACAAAACGCAATTGTTGATCAAAATATGAAAGCGACAACATTATTTGCATAAACCATTGGATATATATATATATATTTATGTCTTGAATTTAAGTTTTGATTTATATCATTTCAAATATATGTATACATATACATACTATATATTTATGTCTTGAATATTATTGAATTTAAGTTTTGATTTATCATTTCAAATATAATTATGTTAAAAATGCCTTCTTATATACTTATGCCAATCCATTATGTCATTTATTTAACTATGTTATTTTGTGCTTTCTTTCGTTACATGTTTTTTGTTTTGGTTTGTGAACATTTTGTTTTGGTTTAAACGCTAATCGCTGAACGCTTAATAAAAAAAATAAAAACAAAAACTTATCTCTTCAACCTAAATGTTGGCTATAACGCAACCAATTCTATGCACAACATCAAACAACCACACAAAATACGTACCGTTCCCATCTATATTATGTAATTAGTACCAGGTGCACCGCCACGCAATATCACGGCCATTGCAAACAGCTCGACAACAATCTCACTTAGCTGGCTGCCTCCGTCCGCGGAGCGCTCGAACGGGCGCATCATTTACTATAAAGTGCTGTTCGTTGAGGTGGGTCGCGAAGACGACGAGGCGACCACACTTACCCTGAACATGACCCAAATAGTGCTCGACGAACTGAAGCGCTGGACCGAGTACAAGATCTGGGTGCTAGCCGGCACCTCGGTAGGCGATGGTCCGCGCTCTCAACCAATCATAATACGCACCCAAGAGGATGGTATGTATGCCAATGACAATCTTACCTATGCGTAAGTCTTAACTCAAATCGTATACTGTTTGTTTGTTTGTTTGTTTATGATTTGTTTGTTTCTATTATTGAAAATCATCTTTTACACACAAACATTTACTTGAAATGATATGATTTGAACTGTTTTAAGTTTGATTTTAAAATTTGATCTACCTATCTTATACCTCATAACTAATCAAAACAAATACCATATTTTGTACAATTTTGAATTTTGAAATAACGAGCATCCAACACAGGAGCTGCCGGAACGCCGCGATGGAGCGTTTTGTTTTTGTTTTGAACCAAATTTTTTTATGTATGTGTGTGTGTGTGTGTGTTTTTTTACCAAAAGTCATTTAGATATTCGACTGGCCGTAAATATCACATCATACAACATACATATCATATATGTTTTATATAGCTGCAAGCATATATCAATTTTTGAATGCAGCTCTTAATTTTTACATTTTATAATCCTCTTTGTTTGTAGTTTTTGTCATATCCCAAGATATAATATTATTCAAGAAATATTTATATTTTTTATCGGATGAAGGTCTTATATTTAAAAAGATTCTGGTACGAGCATTCGTTAAATGATTCCTCAGCCAATTTCCATTGAAACATCAATGAAAACTTTCATTATCTTGAATTTCTCGTGTCGTTTAGAAAAAATTGTATTTCAGTTTTCAACAATAAATCTGAACTAATGACACAAATATCACTCGTATATTCTTAAAAAATTCAAGAAATCCCTAAAGACCAATTATGATTTTGAGCTATAAACCATATCGTTGATATAGTTTCCATATATCATCAGCAACTTCTATCTTCAATCCTCCCAAAATATCTTCTCCGAGCTTTCTATTGTATTTTAAATTTCTTTTTATGTTCGTTGCTTTTTTTATCTTTTTTATTTTTTCAAAAATATTTAAAAAGAAAAAACCGAATTAAAATTGTATTATTGGTACTATAAAATTGCATATTTTTTGGCGCAATTTTTGACTACTTTTTTGCACTTGTATCTCTATTAATAAAAATCAGAAACAACTCTTTTAGCACAACTCCTATATTGTGTACTATATGCAAGAATAAATTTTTGTTATTTTCTTGACTTTCCACCGTCTGAATATATTCAAAATCAAATAATTAAAAATTGAAGAAAAAATAAAAATATTATATAATACACATATGATAACTTTTTGATATAATGCATCATATTTTTTGTGGTAATTTGTATAGCACCCAAACATAAAAATAAATGGCCAATTGTGCTCTGTGTTTTTTGTAAGCGCACCAGATACACTAAATACTTACACAAACCTTAACTTTAAACAAATACGCAATAATATCAATTTATTATTTTTATGAATTTAGCTAGTTGGTTGTTGTTTGTTTTCTCGATTTTTTTTTTGCGGACAACCAAAAGAAACGCATTAAATATTAAATTGATTTATTTACATAATTAAATTTATGCAATTATAAATGTAAACAAACCACTCCCCCATCCACTAACAGGCCTAAACATAGTTGATTTCATATATCATACATAATAAAACAAACCTCTCACCTCGACTTTTCTACCGCAACATAAGCTCAATTTTGTTTTTGTATCTTGTGTGTGTACCTTAGGCAAATAATGTAAAACGTTGCGTTGCATTTATTTGTGTTTTTTTTTTCCGTTGTTTATAGTTCTCATCCTCAACCCCCACACAAACCATATGCTACATATATACATATAATATATCCCTATATATACATACTATATATTAACATGTATGCATACATATTTAATAAGTTTGGCAGCAACTCGGTGTGATATTTTTGGGCGTTCGCTCACGAGTTTGTTTTTTGGTTTTTTGTGCTATTTGCATTGTTTTTTATGTCCGCACACATTTTGCACTTTGGCGAACCCCCCTACCAGCCCTTGTTGTTTTTTTCTTTATCGGTATGCAAATGCGCGAGATCGACAAAAACAAAAACAAACAAATAACAAAAAGCGGAAAATCCTTAAATTGATTTTCGCATAAAAGTTATTTGATTTTTATATTTAATTTGTTTTCTGTTGACACATTTGATTAAGTTTTATTTGCCATCACCTGCATGTTTGCCCAGTTAACACATTTGCATCTGGTTTACCATTACTATCGCACTTCTCACTCTCTCTCTCTTTCAGTTTTTTGACCTCTTTAACTGTGCGTGTCTTTTGTTACTTTTCTGCCTGACCTGACCCTACCTCTAGGTTGATACGATTGCCTTTTGTAATGGCAACAATGCACAGTTTATTTTTATTCAATTGATTTTCTTTTTGCACAAATTATGTTTTAGGTATGCGATTCAAAGTGAGCAAATCACACTAGTTCATATGAAGTATCAAATTACTTTTTAAACAAGCACTAAACTTTTGCCATTGCAAAGTAATAAATCGTTTTTTTTTTTGTTGTTTCTTTTAGACGAACAAAGCTTTCAATAAAATTAAACTTTACTGACTAATTGAATCACAGAATCGCTGCTTGCCTTTTTTTTAAATTCCCTTTTAAACATACATTTATTGCTTTATTTATATACTTTTTACTTTTAAATTGACCAACTGCTTGTTAGCTGTAAACTTGCTTGTTCAAATACTTTTCATGCTTTATAAAGTACCATTTAATTTTGATTGTATTTGACGATGGTCGACACGAAAATGAAAATAATAAAGTATAATAAGAAAAAGTGTTGGCACTCACTTAATTTAATTTGTTTAGCTAAGCACAGTTAATGAAATGTACTTACTTACTTAATGTTAAGCACCTATTGTAGTACGTCTCTAGCCAGGCAATCGCTAACTAAGTTAGGCCGTAAGCACACTACAAAACTCACTTTAATTATTTAAGCATTTAAGTAAGCGCACAACGAAGCACCTGAAATACCACCAAAACTGCAAACTAAAACAAAAATAGCAACAACAAAAATACACCTGCACATTTGCCATAAATAATGAAAGTCTGTAAAAATAATGCGTCAGGTGAAATCTATCTACTTATAAATATAGCTAAATTTCTTTTGTGTTCGGTATAATTTTTTTTTTAAACAGCTAAACACTACTGCATATATGAATATATTATGAACAATGCACCCCAAGCACTTGAATGTGTCTAGTCCGCACTTTATGCTACTGCACAGCTCTATTCTTGTCTGTATTGTCTACTATATTTTAATTGTACATCCATTTAGCACAATCAAAAGCGTGTGTGTGTGTGTGTGTGCGTGTGCGTGTGTGAAAGTCACTTCCATTGATACCCCTGCGGCAGCAGCATTTCTCAGTTAAAGGGTCGTCATCTACATAGTATGTAAGTCTGCAGCAATATTTTGTTTTTTTGTACCATGTGCGAAGTTTTATGTACATATATGTATGTATATTGTATTTCTTTAATTTTTATTTCGTATACACTCGTACTCTATTTCGTTATGATGATGCGCTTGTTAGCTTCGCTGAGCATCGCTTTCAATGCGAACTACGAAATGCAAATGGCACCTGGCCTAAAGCTGGGCACTTGCCTTTTTTTTCATACTCTTTCACTCGCTTTGTGTGTGTGCATCAGTCGACACACGTTTCGTGCAGAGTAATGCTAGTAACCAAAAAAGTACAGCAAGTGCAAATAAGTTTTTGGAAGAAAAAAAATGATTCTAGCAAACTTGCTCGACTTGAAGTTACCTTGCGCTTCTTTAAATTTCAAAATTAAATAGTAATGAAGTATTCCAGGCTTTAAGTGGTTTTTGATTTTTTTTTTCTGTACAGCATACACTCTTCGGTTTTTCATTAAATTTTTGCATCGATCTCAATCTTATCTTACGTCAATCTTATACTCTGGTTACTCTGTGTTTACAGGGAACTCAGATAAGTTTACAAAAAAATGAAGAAAAAAACCAAACAACTCGAAAATTTTCAGCTTAGCTTAGAACGTGCACGTTCGTTCGTTCTATTCACAAGCAGACAAAAAGAAATAATATATACATTCACCTTCTAACGGTAGCATTTTAATTATTTTATATACTTTTAGTGTACGCGTGTTGTCAGATTTTGTGTGTGCGGGTGTGTGTGTTTTTCTTTGTGTGGGTGTGAATGCGTGTGAAATGACAAGAAACAGACAAAGCTGCAGCGAAGTGCTACAGTTGACATTCCTCTGCCCATCTGCGACCCTTACTCTATGCTTTTATCCACTGTGCAGTGCTTCGGAGAACACTAATGAAGCATAATTTAACATTTGAGCCTCGAGTTGCATTTGAATAAATTGTATTATGCTGGTTTTTAACAAATTTTAATGAAGTCAACTTACCAAAAAAATATAATTGGAGCAGCTCCTAAAGTGAATATAAGAATCAAATCTTAAAGCTATGTTATTTTAATTTAAGAAAAAAATTATAGAAACAATATTTTTTTGAACCTTATATTATAAATTTGAATCACAAGTTATTTGATAAGTCTTAAGCTAGTTTTAAGTTTTAAAAGCGTTACAAAATACCACATAATATTTAACACATGGTACAGAATTGATTTAATAGCTACAAATGCAATACTTTTGTAGAGTATCAAAGCGGGTGTGCCAACAAATATGTACATTAAGTATCATAGGTATCGATTATAATTTTTTAGTTTTACCCATTTTCCAACTTGATTTAATTTTCCCATCTTTCACCTATGATTTACTCTTTAATGACATCCCCGTAATATGCACTGAAATCTTTTTGAAAATGTATACTGTAAACTAAAGAGCTATATCTTATATCTTTTTTCATATACTAAAACAAACCAAAAATACCAAATATATCTTTGCTTGGCCACTCGCACCTTGCACTACTTGCTCTGTTTCGTGCACCTTTTTTTGAATGCAAACTCGAAATGGATAACTGTAACACAAAAATTTTGAAAACTTTTTTGATGTGAATACAAAATTATTGCGAAATTTGATTTTTGAACGCAACATTTAATGGATGGTGGTTAAATATAAATACAAATACAATAAAAACATTTTTAAATCTATTTAGAGAAAAAGAGTGAGTATTTTTAATGGTTTGACTATAATGTTTAAGAATGCCCAATAGCAACCTATATTTACCTACATATACATATATATATATTTATATTTAAAATTGGTCCATAATATTGTTGACCTATCACTAAAAAATCTTTTTGTTTTTTGACATGTTTTTTCTATTTCACAAAAAAAAAATTTTTTTTGAAAACCACAAAGTCAGCGAGGATTTTGTATAAAGGCTCTTGACATTTTTTCCAAGAGCCACATTTTAACGATCTTATACATATATCGTACATATATATCAATTTTTATTTTTATTTTCACTATATGTTTTCTGTTTTGCACACGAACAGTAAAAACTTTTTTTGAATGCTTACATGTTTGTTTTTGCGAAGTCGAAATAACTCAACAATTGGAGACCATTAACTAACTGGTCCAAAAATTTTGTTTCGATTGTCAAGTTTTTGTGTACATTTTTTGAGCTACTCTATAAGTATTTATCTATATACTTAGCAAGGTATCCAAATGCACTTCTTATTCACTTTTTGTGCACCTACTACTGAGCAAGCATTTATTTATTTATTAAACCTACTACCTACAACCTAACTGTAACTATATATTTCCAATATATTACTTAAGCAGCACTCTCTCTTTGAATTTTATAATTATAAATATTATGTTCTTCTAACTGTGATGTGGTGACTTGGTTGACTTGGAGCTAAGTTCGTTCTGGTTTTGTATATTGCTCCTAGGGTCTAAAGCAACTTTAGAACTTAGTGTTAAATGTCTCTAGATCCGTCTATGTCTCTAAGCTAAGCAAATTAGTTCTAAGGGCTCAGGCCCAAAACAATTATAACTAAACTAGTCTAAGTTAATAACTAAGCAATTTAATAAGTATTTGAACAATCCCTTTTGAAAAATCGAAATTGTGTTGGCCCTAAGCTAATCTCCTATTTCTTCGTCGTCGTCTCTAGTGCCCGGAGATCCGCAGGATGTAAAAGCAACGCCTCTGAATTCGACATCAATACACGTTAGCTGGAAACCGCCACTCGAAAAGGATCGCAATGGCATCATTAGAGGCTATCACATACATGTCCAAGAAATGCGAGATGAGGTATGAGGAATTGAAAAGCAAAAACTAACTGTTTCTTTCTATAATTTGTAAATACTTAATTCCTATCATATTATCAACAGGGCAAGGGCTTTCTCAATGAGCCTTTTAAGTTCGATGTTGTAGACATTTTAGAATACAGCGTAACCGGACTGCAGCCCGATACGAAATACTCGATTCAAGTGGCCGCATTAACACGCAAAGGCGATGGCGATCGAAGTGCGGCGGTAATTGTGAAAACTCCCGGCGGTGTGCCCGTCCGTCCGACGGTAAGTCTGAAGATCATGGAGCGGGATCCCATAGTGTCTATTGAGCTGGAGTGGGAAAGGCCGGCACAGACATACGGTGAGCTGCGTGGCTATCGTTTGCGTTGGGGTGTCAAGGATCAAGCGCTTAAGGAGGAAATGCTTTCCGGACCCCAAATGACCAAGAAACGGTTTAATGATCTTGAACGTGGTGTGGAGTACGAATTCCGTGTGGCAGGCAGCAATCACATTGGTATTGGCCAGGAGACGGTCAAGATCTTCCAGACACCTGAAGGCACGCCCGCCGGACCGCCGGCAAACATAACCGTGCGCTTTCAAACACCCGATGTCGTCTGCGTCACCTGGGATCCGCCGACGCGAGACAACCGAAATGGCATTATTACGCGCTACGATGTACAATTTCACAAGAAGATCGATCACGGCCTGGGATCCGAACGCAACATGACACTTCGCAAGGCAGTCTTCACCAACCTAGAGGAGAACACAGAGTACATCTTTCGAGTACGCGCCTACACAAAGCAGGGAGCGGGTCCGTTTAGTGAGAAGATAAATGTGGAAACGGAACGTGACATGGGACGTGCACCGATGTCGGTGCAAGCAGTAGCTACTTCAGAGCAGACAGCTGAGATCTGGTGGGAGCCTGTTCCAAGTCGTGGCAAGCTTCTTGGATATAAGATCTTTTACACTATGACCGCTGTGGAAGATCTAGATGACTGGCAGACTAAAACGGTGGGTCTTACGGAGTCAGCGGATCTGCTTAACCTAGAAAAATTCGCTCAATATGCCGTCGCAATAGCAGCCAGATTCAAGAACGGACTCGGCCGCCTCAGCGAAAAGGTAACGGTGCGCATTAAGCCGGAAGATGTGCCGCTTAATTTGCGCGCCCACGACGTCAGCACACACTCCATGACGCTCTCCTGGTCACCACCCATACGTCTCAATCCCGTTAATTACAAGATCAGCTTCGATGCAATGAAGGTGTTTGTGGATTCACAGGGTTTCTCCCAGACGCAAGGTGTGACAAAGCGTGAGATCATTCTAAAGCACTTTGTTAAGACGCACACGATCAATGAATTGAGTCCTTTCACCACATACAATGTGAATGTAAGTGCAATACCTTCAGATTACTCATACAGACCCCCGACAAAGATAACTGTGACCACACAAATGGCCGCACCACAGCCAATGGTGAAACCAGATTTTTATGGTGTGGTTAATGGAGAGGAGATTCTAGTTATATTACCGCAAGCGTCTGAGGAGTATGGTCCAATATCCCATTACTATCTCGTTGTCGTCCCCGAAGATAAATCCAATCTGCACAAAAACCCGGATCAATTTCTCACCGATGACCTGCTGCCGGGTCGCAACAAGCCGGAGCGACCAAATGCGCCATATATAGCTGCCAAGTTTCCGCAGCGTTCAATACCGTTTACATTCCACCTGGGCTCTGGCGATGACTACCACAACTTTACTAATCGAAAGCTGGAGCGCGAGAAACGCTATCGTATCTTTGTGCGCGCCGTGGTAGATACGCCACAGAAGCATCTGTATACCTCGAGCCCCTTCTCAGAGTTCCTGTCGCTGGACATGCGTGAGGCGCCGCCCGGCGAACGACCTCATCGCCCTGACCCCAACTGGCCCTCGGAGCCGGAGGTTTCGGTCAATCGCAACAAGGATGAGCCCGAAATTCTTTGGGTCGTACTGCCTTTGATTACCGCCTTTGTCGTCTCCACAACACTGATTGTCTTCTATGTAGTGCGACGTCGTCGCCAACCCTGCAAAACTCCCGATCAGGCAGCAGTGACCCGTCCTCTTATGGCCGCCGATCTGGGTGCTGGACCGACGCCTAGTGATCCGGTAGATATGCGAAGACTGAACTTTCAAACACCTGGCATGATCTGCCATCCGCCGATTCCTATTTCGGAATTCGCCAATCACATTGAGCGCTTGAAATCAAATGACAATCAAAAGTTCTCGCAGGAGTACGAGAGCATTGAGCCGGGTCAGCAGTTTACATGGGATAACTCAAATTGCGAGCACAACAAGTCCAAGAACCGTTATGCAAATGTCACCGCCTACGATCACTCCCGTGTCCAGTTGCCACCTCAAGAGGGCGTCCTTGGCTCCGATTATATAAATGCCAATTACTGTGATGGATATCGAAAGCACAATGCCTATGTGGCGACCCAGGGTCCGCTGCAGGAGACCTTTGCGGACTTTTGGCGCATGTGCTGGGAACTGAAAACGGCAACGATTGTAATGATGACCCGGCTAGAGGAACGGACGCGCATCAAGTGTGATCAGTATTGGCCGACAAGGGGTACTGAGACTTACGGACAAATCTTTGTCACTATCACCGAAACACAGGAGCTAGCCACCTACAGCATACGCACCTTCCAGCTGGTACGTCAGGGCTTCAACGATCGCAGAGAGATAAAGCAATTGCAGTTTACGGCCTGGCCCGATCACGGTGTACCCGATCATCCTGCTCCCTTTCTGCAGTTCTTGAGACGTTGTCGCGCTCTGACGCCACCAGAGTCGGGACCCGTCGTGGTGCACTGTTCGGCTGGAGTGGGTCGCACTGGCTGCTACATTGTAATTGACTCGATGCTGGAGCGCATGAAGCACGAGAAGATAATTGATATCTATGGTCATGTCACGTGTCTGCGCGCCCAGCGCAACTACATGGTGCAGACGGAGGATCAGTACATCTTTATACATGATGCTATAATCGAAGCCATAATCTGTGGACTCACCGAAGTTGCCGCTCGCAATCTGCATTCCCATCTGCAAAAGCTCCTTACCACCGAGCCAGGCGAGAGCATCTCCGGCATGGAAGTAGAATTCAAGAAGCTATCGAATGTCAAAATGGACTCTTCCAAGTTTGTTACGGCTAATCTGGCTTGCAACAAGCACAAGAATCGCCTTGTTCACATTCTGCCCTATGAGTCGAGTCGTGTCTATTTGACGCCCATCCATGGTGTTGAGGGTAGCGATTATGTCAACGCTAGCTTCATTGATGGTTATCGCTATCGGTCTGCATACATTGCGGCTCAGGGACCCATACAGGACACCGCCGAGGACTTTTGGCGTATGCTCTGGGAGCACAACTCCACCATAGTTGTCATGCTGACCAAACTCAAAGAAATGGGCAGGGTGAGCTTAGAAGTTTTAGACCCTGTTTTTCTTTACGCACTAACTTATGTTTTTTTGCTGTCTTGCAGGAGAAGTGCTTCCAGTACTGGCCTCATGAACGCTCTGTACGATATCAGTATTATGTTGTTGATCCAATTGCCGAGTACAATATGCCACAGTATAAGCTGCGTGAGTTTAAGGTAAGGTTCAATTTGATATTGATGCAAGGTAACTGAATAATCTTCGGCTCTTCATTATTTCTTTAGGTGACCGATGCACGAGATGGATCTTCACGCACTGTGCGTCAGTTCCAGTTCATCGACTGGCCCGAGCAAGGTGTGCCCAAGTCGGGTGATGGCTTTATTGATTTCATTGGGCAGGTGCACAAGACCAAAGAACAATTCGGCCAGGATGGGCCCATAACAGTGCACTGTTCAGCAGGCGTTGGACGCTCGGGTGTTTTTATCACTCTGAGCATTGTGCTGGAGCGAATGCAATACGAGGGCGTGCTGGATGTGTTCCAAACCGTGCGCATACTGCGCTCCCAGCGACCAGCTATGGTGCAAACAGAGGTAAGTCGAACTAAAACCGACTTGATTATAAATAATATAAAATTATTATGAATTTTCTTTAAAGGATCAATATCATTTTTGCTATCGCGCTGCTTTGGAGTATTTGGGCTCATTTGACAACTATGCAAACTGAGTAGACTTTGGAGTCCAGGCTGCAGAGCAACTATGTTGACAACTTTAAGTTAATGTTAAATGTTGCATCGACGTTTGCAACTGTACGCATAATACGCATTTACGATATACACGGATACCTTAACATTAAAGTATTATAGCCAGATACTGCCCACATAATTACTTACCAACTTACTTATAGACACAAAATTTTATATTCAAGTTGAAATCCGTTTTTACCCTATTTTGATTAGTTTTTCGTGCTTTATTGTTTTGCCTTGGTCTTTGTTATTTAATTTTTTTATTTCAAATGATGTGAACTCAAAAAGACTGTTACACGTTTAATTATCAGTAAATTTTACTTACATATGTATGCATATATACTATGTGTATATACCATGTATGTATATGTATTTGTATAAATGCATACAGTTTTTGCTCGAACTAATCAAAGTAGTCAATCAACTTGTTGTTGTGGTCTTCGACCCACTTGGTAACCTATACATATTTGAACTAAGGACTTGGTAGATATTAAACTTACCGCCTAAATGAATCTCGCGACATAATAAGCTGAAACGACGTCAAGTAGTAGTTGCCATTTGAACTTAATCGAAAAGTAAGCAAAGGACGAACAAACGAATCCAATTATCATTACATTCTAGAGACAAGTATGTGTATGTATTTGTGTGTACAACAATCAACAATGTATTCAATATGTTTTTTATACTTGAAAATACTTAAAGGTCCGTTTAGGTTTTATAATTAATCTTACGCAAAAACCAATGTAATCCGTGCAATTAGTCAAAAGTCTTGCGTAATGCATATCTTATAAGGCAGCTAGCTTTTAATTAGTTTTTAGATTTAGTTTAGCTATCAGGCATGTTTTTTGTTTAAACACCTTACATTCCCCATACAACTTCTTATTAACACAGATCTGTCCAGTTTGTAAAGCCTTAGGGTTTTATAAGTCACATTAAATCCATCCCGCTTTGGAGATTTATTATTTATAAAGAATATTGGTCATTCCTCATTGTTTTGAAGACAACCCATTTTAATTTGTTCTATAATCATTATCCTGTATATACCAGAACCCCTCCAGTTTTATGTATGAGTAACTAGGATCCTAAAGCTAGAAAATTATGGTACCTAAAGTGTATGAAAAACAAAGCATAGATAATAATCCAGAAAATAAAAGAACAGAGTGGGAAAACAGTACTAAAAGATAACTGTAGATATGATTGTAGAATATTTATATGATGACATGTCTATATATAAATATTTATATATACATAAACTTATATATATAGCAACTATTTATACCTATAAAACTACACCACTACAATAACAATGCATTATGATCTAAGAGTAATAATAATGTATATACATATTTGATACGCTGTTCGATCAATCAGCCGATAGTATTTATAAAAGACGTTAGCAAGCAAATGCGTAAAAGCAAAAAAAAACCCTAAATAATAATTATTTAGCCAGGACACATGTTAAACAACAATAATACATACATATGTATGTACGCATTATGCATTATGCATTATAGATATACATACATAAATCACACAAAACATACATTAGTATCTGTTAAAACATTCAAAATTTAGCGCGTTGCCCATTAAAGAAAGAATTGGATGAATTGGAGTTAGGACCTACTAGTAAATTGACAAGTTGGCGGCGTATGCCAGAACCCAGGAATTGTTTGGGGCATATTTGGAATAAATATTTAAATAAATAAAAATTATAGCGTTAATGATTACGAATAGCAACAATAGATGTCTATTAGATAATGGTAACCACCACAGCGTTGCAAGCATATTTAGCATACTTCTATATATATATCAATTACAAATCTATATTGTATATTACAAAAATTGGTCGGCTTGTCAAATTTTGTTAATACTATATCAAATTGTTTAATAAATACATACATACATACATATATTTTACAAATTAGTCAGATATAAAACATTTTAATGGTACATACAGAACCCTACAAATTAATCAAGCTAAATGCAAGAGATCGTATTCCATATGCACTCATATGTATGTACAAGTTTAAAGTTTTGGAAATTACTTTAGGCGGCTATAGCTCTGTTAAATGAAGTAAGATTTCTGAAAAGTATGCCTTTTTGGATTTGCAGGAGATCGGAAAACTGTACAGATTCTGCACGGCTGGTTTAACGATATTAAATAATGCTGTAAACTAAGACGAATATGGCACAGAACACTGACCATTCTGACAAGCCCAAAAAGGAATGTAATACATAAATCTATATTTGACAGAGATATATGTATGTACATAATTGTTTAAATAAGAAAGGTATAACGTTAAACATTATCATACGACTATATGTATCAGATATATATATATATACATTATATATATATATATAAGTTTCGTAAACCGAAAAACCAATGAAAGTTAATAATAAATGATGAAATAAAACACATATTATGAAAGTCTGCAGTTGTTGTTTTAAAGGTGTCAATAAAGTTTTTGTTCGCCTTTTAGATTATTTGAATTTTCCCGATTAGTTTGCTTAGTGAAAACTTTAGCTAAGGCAGCAACCAAATTTGTATAATGGGTGCGAGCAAACTTACCCTTGTTTCAAACCGAAAAAGGAAAACAATGGTTTTTATGTATAAGTTTCTTTTAGTTTGTATGTACTCTTATTTGTATGCTCTTCAAAAAGGATTTTAAGTAAAATTGTGAAAACATTTATTTGTGACTTAACGTGCTTACTTTTTAAAAATGTAACGATTATAACAAGATTGTAAAGTATGGCAAAAAATAAGGTGGTTAATCATCACTGGACTCGGTAGCCACAGGCGGTTCTTTGGATGTCTGAATCATATCAGACATTATTTTTATAGGATCCTCGCTACGCAAGTAGCCATTGTGTTGGGGATGCGGTTCAAAAAAAACTTTGCCGCGTATTACCCGAACTCGCGGCCCATGTGCTCGGGCTGTAAACTTGACTTTGCCGCAAGTGTCCGGACGTAAACGGCGATGAGCACGTAATCCGCTGACCACCACAAAGTTCTTGTCGCAGCCGTAGCACTTGTAGCGCTTCATGCCAATGTGTCGGGAAAGATGAGAGATAAGCGTCTCGCGATGTGTGAAATCCAGCGAGCAGACCTGCAAAAGCAAATAAAAGTAGTAAGATCTTATGCATTAAGTTAGTTTACAACACTTACTGTGCACTTAAATGGTTTTTCGCCAGTGTGCCTGCGATGATGGACACGCACTTGGCCAGGCGTGCGGAACCGTTTCTCACAGAAGCTGCATTGATGTGGTAGCTCGCCGGTGTGTATCATCTGATGGATGCGCAGGGCACCCTTAGTTGTAAAGCATTTTGAGCAGTCCGTGCATTCATATGGAGCGGCCAAATACGATGATGATGGTTGCGCTAAGGTCGGATGAATTTGCGCAGCTAAGCTTTTCTGAGCCACAGCTGCTATTTCAAGCGCTTTAGCGACTGGGTCAACTGGCACTGCCTCCTGCAGGGAAGTAGGTACAGCATCAGCCGCTATAGATGCCGCCTGAGACACTGCAGAATTCGACACTACAGGATTTGTTGCATTTACAGTTGACACATTTAGCGTGTCATCATAGGTTGGGGGAATCGACAAATCTGATTCTGTAAAGTGTAGAACATGCGTTAACATTGTTGAAGACACACCGGCACACCTGTAACTTACTCTTATACGCCTTAACTTCCACTTCCAGATGTTCAAACCTCGACCCATCAATGCCGTGACCGATTGTCAAATGCTTGCTGAATGCCACGTGTCTTTCAAAGCATCGCGCACATTCCGGGCATTCCCAATGGAAGCGATGATTGGAATAAGCGTTACGCATTTGTCGCACCTTTGCAACGCTTGCCATGGTAAGCGGCATCCGGAGTACCTGTGTCTCCACAGGCAGCGACAAATTGATTGATTGTTTTCTGGGATGTAGCACACTGCCGGTCAGTGGAAGCGTTTGCTCTATGTTACGTATCTGATTTTGAAATTCACTAATGATCTTACGGGATTCTGGCAAACTCTCAAACAAACTGATAGCACTTAGATGGGAGCTCCGATTTATGGGGAGAGTAATGGTCGGAGGTGGAGGTTGAGGTTTAGTTATTCCCGAGCTGATAGATATGGAGCTTGGTAGTGTGATTATTTTGCTGCCTATGGTAAAGCAATTTGTATTTTTACCCGCTGTGGTGGGCGCTAGCTTGACTACGTTGATACTTGGTGGCAGTTTGACCTTCATCAAATTGCAGGGCAGCACTTTTAAAACGTTGGTGGCATTATTTGAATTAGTTTTGGAAATGTTACTAAGTTTATTAGTGGGCTGACTGTCGATATTATCTGTCTTTAATAAGGTAGGCCGCTTTATTGACAATGTAGAATTTGGTATGACTATGGGCTTTCGTTTAACAGAGGGCATAGCTAAAAAATAAATTATGAATTATTATTAAATAAATTTGAGGAAAAGTTATTACTCACATGGATTGTCAGCCAATGTTACTTTTTCTTTTGCTACACATTCCTCTATCAGCGGTTTTTTTAATGCTGGCAAACGCAATTTACTGCGTAATTGTTCAGACAAGCTGTTTTTGCTCCAGCTGTCATCGTTCTCCGGAATAAACTCTTCTGGTTCAGGCAGGGGCTCTGTTTTTACTACAAAATCACTTGTTTCCAGCTGATGATCCTCTACATCTAACGGCTCCGATTTTATTTGCACGTCACAGAGCATCTCAGTTGGCTGTGTGGTATCCAACGAACTGAATGCCACGAGTTGCCCGACAGTTCCGAGATAATGAGTATATTTCACTTGACCGCACAGCTCTGGGCTGTTTTGT
This sequence comes from Scaptomyza polygonia, assembly GCA_035044585.1. Classification (NCBI taxonomy): domain Eukaryota; kingdom Metazoa; phylum Arthropoda; class Insecta; order Diptera; family Drosophilidae; genus Scaptomyza; species Scaptomyza polygonia. The sequence goes on from JAWNNU010002061.1 coordinate 1,298,619, forward strand.
CGATGAAGTCGGAGCTGCAGAGGCAACTCAAAATGCTGCCGGCAAACTGAACAGACAAAGCGTCGCACATAAATGTGGCTGCTCATATGTTTATTAAGACTGGCAATACCGTTGCATTCCAACTGACAAATCTGTGTGAAAAGGATCGAAATTTAAATTGAAAAAAATACCTGGTCACACTTGCACAAACAGAACAAAACAACAAAACTTATATTCTTCTTATACTCAATTTCGACACCAATTTTGTATCGAGACAAACAGCTGATTGACATTTTGTATAAGACTGATTCCATAAATTTTAGGTGTACAACTAAAAAAAAACAAATGAAGAATATTACGCAGGCTCTACGAATGATAATGCAAAATTTTTGCCAATAGTGTATAAATTAGGTAAAAAATAGTTTCAGGGCTTAAAAACACACACTAGTTGCTTTAAAGGTACAATCGAGTGCTAATTGTCACTCGTTTTCAAAACGATCCATTTGTACTCGGAATCGAAATGTAGGAATGCAAAACGCTCTGAATCGAAAATTATAACAGGCCAGAATAAGTGTGTATATAAAATGGTTAATGCTTTAACATGCTATATTTGTTTAGATTTATATCAGGTAACAAGATACCTGACTGCCAAGTGGTACGGTTGGTACAGGGGTGTGCGCTGCGTTAAAAAATTGACTGATGCAGATCTTTCACATTCACGTTTTTAAGGAGGCGGTGTGGAGGTAGTAGTCGTAGAACCCATGCCACTTTGCAAATTTTCAAGTCTAATTTGAAGGGTGTCGAAAAAATTTTCGACACCATGAGGGACATCGCATAAAACTTATAAACTCTTTACCCACGGTGTCGAGTATAGCTAGCCATTTGTTGCGCTCTTCTTTTTTTCTTTTGCTCACTCACCCTGCATTTTGTGCTGTTCAGTCCACCCAAATGCTTGCGATATTCATGTTCCAAAATCTCATCAAGCGTGTTGCACCAGAAGCCACAGCCATGACAACAGAAATGTCGGTTTTGTTCATGATTTTTCTGATGCGCGTCCAGTGCCGAACGATTTTCGAATGTTATGCTACATATTTTGCAAGCAAATTCGCTTAAACCGGCAGTGGGAGAGGCAACACTCTCAGCAGATGACGTCACAAATAACTGTAGCACAGAAAAGTTTACAGTCACACTTAATTGTCTGTGTTATATGAGTGTATGCGTGATCAGGTTAGGTCTTACCTTTTGCTGCTGCTCGATCGTACTTAGGCTCGCAATAAACTTGAGCTCATCCTCGGATTTGTAGTCATGCACCGGCACCGTGATCATATTTGCCCGCTCCTCGATTATATTCATAAAGCTGCCAGCTGCAAAAAATACGATCAAAAATTACGTGCATTAAAATAATGCTAACGGTATAGTGCGTAGTATTAAAATAGACGCAACACATGTAAACGTGCACACACAGACACACACCCAAATCGATCTGCAAGCAAATACAAAGATTAATTAATTTACCGCAAGACACTTCCAACGCTGGCTCATCATCATCGATCTCAAGCTTAATTTTTGTGTCATCTATCTCAATTGCCTCCTTTTTAATCACCATTTCCTCGTCCATTGCGAACAGCAAAAGAAAAGTGCGCAAAATAAATTACCGCTGCGATCAGTAGAAGCTATCGAATGCAGAAAAAAAAAATAAAAATAAAAGTATCGTACGATTGCCCGTGTTGCTAATACATCGATAAAATGAAGTACTCATCGCACAGCAAAAGCAAAACAATAGTCGATTTTAACACTGAACTGTAAAAAAATCAGAAAGAATCTGTGTTAGCAATATTATTAAAAAGCAAACTATTTGCTTATTTTGTTAACAGTAATTTTTGTTTAACTAGAAAAGACCTAACCGTACCACAACAACTCTAAGCAAATAGAGCAACATTTTCTGCTTGGACGGCTTGGAGTACCCTGCACAGAAAATTAAAGAATTCAATGTTTGTTTTATAAATTTTCCAAGGGTCAGACAAAAAAATGAGCAACAGCGAGGACTCACAACAATACCTAAACGATATGCTAGTCAAAGAGGAGGATGAAGCGTCGGGTGGTTAGATTATCGAATCAAAATGTTGGTTATGAATAATAAATGTTTTTGTTTAAATTTTACAGACGATTCCGACCGACAGGACAGCCATGGGATCATGCTGCGCGAACAGGATCGCTTTTTGCCTATCTGCAACATCATTAAGATAATGAAAGTGCCAGTGCCACAGAATGGGAAAATAGCCAAAGATGCTAGAGAATGCATACAGGAGTGCGTCTCCGAGTTCATATCATTTATTAGCAGCGAGGCAATCGAGCGCAGTGTCGCCGAGAATCGAAAAACGGTCAACGGAGATGATTTGCTGGTGGCGTTCAGCAATCTGGGCTTCGACAATTACGTGGAACCTCTGTCCATTTATTTACAAAAATATCGCGAGGTTAGTGCAGATGGGATTTAATATTATATTATGAAGCTTTTACCTTTTTGCCTAATTTCAAATGCTTCGCAGTCAAACAAATCGGATCGGAATCTATTTCTAGACAGCAACTACATGCAAACCGACGAAGGCAATGAGGCTGGCAAGCAATAACCTTTACCGGTGTTGATTAGGGTTTTTTTTATTTTTTTTTAACTATAATTTACACATTATATATAGATATATATATCTACATATATATATAGAGTCAATAGTCAAAGTCAAGTTTTACTTTTATGGCAAGTAGCTTAATAGTTTCATTTTTATATGCATATTTTATAAGACACCAAGTACTTTTGTATATTCTACAGGTTTACAAATTTATATATGCTAAAATATATTAAAGTGTACGATGAGTCAGATATTCATTATGTTTTATTGTGCTTTTTGTTCATTATTTAAAGAACACAGTTTAAAAACTTTACCTCATCTTCACAGATTTTTGCAAACAACTATGTATGTACGATATGAGCGCAACCAAAACGAGTATGTTAATTATTAATAATATACTTACTCGTTGGCGGAACACCATCGATGCGTACTTGGTTGTAATGATATATGTACATACATACGATATTTTGAAATCGAAAATATAGACTTGGATGTCCGTTGGCCAAAACAAACAAAAAAAATAAAAAAAAACTTAACTTTGTTTTAAGACAAATGGCTATCGTGAATAATATCATTTCGTAATGAAATCGATACATACGACATTGTTATGCTTTAGTTCTTTAGAAGGCAAAATCTTAATTTGTGTTGTGGTTAACTTAATATGATCAATTTTAAATAGCATTAATTAATATAAAAGCTACCAAAGGAACATTATGGGTTTGGGTATGGTGTTAAATAAAATATGGCCTGACTCCAAAAGTCAATGTTGGAACGCATTATGAATTGTCACTGGATATTACCACAACTACTATATTAGAATATTGTGTAATATTAGCTACTAAGTTAAGTGATGTATGTATGTGTTGGTTAGGGTGGGTGGGAAGATGTGGATTACTTAAGAATATTATGATAGATATAGATAAGATACCTAGGTATCAAATATTATAAATTAGTTGTGACTTAAACTAGGCTAAAATTATGTGTGGCTTATACACATATGCACTATTCCCATAGCTTGAGCTCCGACTATAATTAGTTGTCTGTTACAGCATCAGATCATCACTTTCCATGGGCTCGTCCTTGATGCGTATCTGTTTAGTGTTATCTATGGTATCATCGTTTAGGAATATGTTGCTATCGCCATGCTTTAAATGCAGCGTGGGCATTGCTTCCGGTAGCAATTGACCCGGCTGAATAAAACAGTAGGTCTCAAAGTGCTTGCAGCAAATATGCTTTGAGTTGTCCCACTTGGGCAGAGGCTCGATTTTAAGATTGTAGCACCACTTGGTGCGCTGATTTCGATTTCCAGGAAAGTCCAGCAGTGGCATTTGCACATCCTCAACACCACAAATGAGGCAGCTCATCGCGTTGGCGGGCAAATGTGTGTCACAAATATGTTTGCCGGAAAAGCTTTGAAAATCCAATAAATTAAGCGCCTGGCACCATTGTTCCAGCAGCATGGGATCTAAAACGTTACGTATGTTAGAAGTTATTTAACATTGTAAATTTGTTACATTTTAATAATAAAATTATTTACCGCTTGGAAACTTGTGCAGCTGAACGTTAGCGTCCTCGGGACAATCGAGCATGAAACAGCGTGGCTCAATGGAAGGCAGCTCAACATCTGCGCTCTCTGGTCCCAGATGGAGGCTGGGCACCGCATCCGTCACAAGACGACGCACGCCTATAAGCGCCGGTTCAAAGTGACGACTACATATAAGCTTTGTGTTGCGCTGCGACTCATAGAAGCGCATGCCTGTTGCCCGTTCCCATTTGCGTATGGAGCTTGTGTTGTTGGGCAGGCGAAAGAGTTTGATGCCGTCACCGCGAGGACTGCGACAGTAGGGCAAACAGCACGATTTAATTTTCCAAGGTGGCAACTGTCCCGGCGGCAAAGGATCAAATTTTGAGCGTCGTTCCCTTTTCGCATATTTAGCTGTCTCCAATTGGTCATCATCAGGTTCAGCATCGTCATCGTCATCGTCATTGGCATAATTATCATTATCATCGAATTCATCGTCCAAGTCCTCCAACATGGTGTCCTCTACATCAACTTCGACCTCATCACACTCGCTGCCAGCTTCGGATTGAGCATACAGCTGCTGGCTCTGCTCATTCGTAAAGATCTCGTCTGGCACATTGTCACCCAGTTCCAGTGTGGGCACTGCCCAGCGTCGCAGTTTGCGCAAACGAATGCAGTGCGGCTCAAAGTGTACGCTACAAATCATTGTCTTCCATGGCCGTCGCTCGTCGTGTTGGATGCGCAAATTGTGCATCCAACGCTGCTGCAGTTGACGCGAGCGCGGAAACTTATAGATGTGTACGCCGTGATGCGAACGCTGGCGCTGGCAATGAACCAACGAGCATTTGTCATAGCCCGACTTGACTGGATTGAAGCTGCCGCTCTTCTCCTGCTTAATACTGGGTAAACGCAGCTGCTGATCGCTCCAGTTAAAGGAATTGTTGCCACTTAAATGATTGTCATATGGTTGCTCTTCATCGTCGCTGCCTTCGTGTAGCTGCAGCTCTGGCTCCAGCAATCTATAATCCTCCTGCTCTTGATCGTCATCATTTGCATCAAATTGATCATCGTATTGATCAAACTGTTCCATGGCGCCAAGCTCCAAGCTGCTCCTAGGCTTGTCCAGACGAATGAAATCATTTTCAAACACTTTCTTGGGAGCCAGCGGACCTAGATTTTGTGTCGGCACACTGCCATGCATCAGCCGCACATTGCCCAAACAGATGGGCTCAAAGTGTGCGCTGCAAATGCGATAACGCCAGCGATATTCTGGATCAAAGGGTACCTGCGTATTGTGCTGCCACTTGGCGCACATGTCCGCCGAGTGGGGAAACTTGTGTAGCGTTACATTCTCGCTGGTTAAATGATTAGAACAGCCTTCGATTTGACAGTATTTGCTGGATTTGCGTGGCGGAGCGGGACGCGGCAGACACAGGCCAATATTTGCTGATTGCAACTGTTGCTGCGACTCTACTGCTAGTGGTAGTTCAATCGTCTGAGCGGAATCTTCTTTGGACTGCAGTTCTAGCTGCAGTTGGCTACTAAACTCATTGTCATAGATATGTTTGGGTCGACGCGATCCCAAACGCAACGTGGGCATTGCGCCACGCCTGATGCGCGAGCCCTGAAAGCAATCTGGTATAAAATGATGACTGCAGATGCGAAAACGCCAAGCAAACTTAATGTCAACAGTAACTTGGGTGTTGTGCATCCATTTCTGCATCGCATCCATTGAGACAGGAAACTTGTGCAACTTTATGTTGCTATCTATATTAGTCGTGTTGACATTGCAGCCATGCACGCTGCACACACGTGCGCTGTAATGGAATCCATTCTGGGCAGGCGCAATACTGCGAGCTTGCGGTATAATTGCACTCACGGGAGAGAGCTGCTCGGCATAGTTGAGATTTGGCTCGGTATCCATTTGCTCATAGGTGGCACACTTTTCGACATGACCCACCTCAAGCAGCACCTCCAACGCCTGCATTTCCAGCGGCTGCTGTGAATTGTTGTCATAATCCTCTTCATGTTCCATTTTTGACTGCTGAGGTGGTGGCTCCAAATCGCACAGCGGCTCTAGCTTAAGCAGTGGCTCTGACGGCTCCTCAATCTGGATCGAGGCGCTGGCGTGCAGTTCATTCATCTGCTGCCACTCCCCCTCTGTGGGATTCTGATACGGAGGCATTTCACCCGGTTGACGCTCCGGCAACTCCAGCGTTGGCATGCTCCAAGGCTTCAGGCGTCTAGTTGCCTCCGTCAGACACATGGGCTCAAAGTGCTTGCTGCATATTTTGTACATATAACGCTGCTGTTCATAAAACACCAGCTGCATATTATGCAGCCACATCTCGAGCACGTCCCGGCGTGTTGGCAAGCCATGTAGACGTCCTCCATCGCGTGGTTTCAGCGTTCTGCATCCACGCACCGCACAGCTGACAATACGGATGCGAACGCTGCTGCGCGATGCCTCATAATCGGCATCCAGCAGCTCCTCGCTTGCATGTTCCGAAAAGTTATCCACACTGTGATCATAGAGCAAGATCAAATGTAGCGGACAGAGTTTGGGAAACTGTTGCTTATCGAGCGGCTCTTCCAGTTCCATATAGGAGAGCCATTGTTCACGCAGCTCCTTCTTCTGGGGCAGCTCGTAGGTGACACGCAGATAGCTTTTCTGCAGCTCGACACACTGGGGATAGCAGCAGTCGTGACTGGCGCCATCTCTGTTGCAATAAAGCCTCTGTTTTGTTTGCGACGGTTCAACAATTGGATGTATGTTGTGCAGTTGATCGTGACCCAGATGGAGCGTTGGCATAGCACCATAAGTGGGGCGTCCATTCTCCAAGCATTTGGCCTCAAAGTGCACACTGCAAATCCTTAGGCAGGCTAGCTGGTCCTTGTTTAGATCGAGGTGAATGTTTTCTAACCACTTCTCCGCCATTTGTCGCACCTTTGGCAGCCCAAACAGTAGGGCATTATCCGCATCTTTAGATCGCCCGCAATTTGGCACACAGCACATGAACGCATCCTCCTCAAAATTGGCTGGGTTGGGCAACAAATCATCTAAGTCTTCATGACCCAAATGTAGTGTGGGTCGGGTTCCTGGACGCAACGCTTTGTACACATTGAAGCATTGTGCCTCAAAGTGGCGCTCACATACGTGCGAATCCGTGGCGCTTATGGCCGTTCGATCTAGGCGCAAATTGTGGCACCAATCGGCTACCTGTGCAACAAGCTTGGGCATCTTGAACAGACGTCGTGGTGTATCATCATCCTTAACGCAACCATTGACAACACAGCGCACCTCATTCACAACCTTATTCATCGCTAGCGTTGGCACAGCATCCTCCTTTAGATCTCCAGTATCAGGATAAAAACAATCCGCCGTAAAATGCGACTGGCAAACCTAAAAGGCATATTAAATATTTTACCATCTGTTTATGGTTGAAGTTAACTTAACGTACCTGGAAACCATCACTGCTGGCTTGCATGGAGCGATGCTTACAGTTGGCAGCCCACTTGCGAATTATTGGTCGATCCGTTGGATATGGATAGAGACGCAGATCCTCGCTTGTCTGTTGAAAGCAGCTCAGCACCGAACAGTAATTTTCCCAGATAAACTGCAGCGTCTGCTTGTTCTCCTGGCTATCGGCAATATTGCCATTGTGTCGTGCATTCGGAATAATGTGTCCATCGTGACCCAAATTCAAAGTGGGCACCGCCCAGCTGCGCAGCTGATTTTGGCAAATCGCCTCCGCCTCAAAGTGTTCTTGACAGATAAACAGCCTTTGTGTGTCGACAAAGCGCGGCTGTTGCTGCGTATTCACCAGCCATTTCAACAAAGCCGTTTCCGAGCTGGGAAATCGAAAGAGACGCGTCAGAGCGGAAGCCTGTTGTCCGCAGCTGGGTATGCAACAGCTGCGTAATTTGCCACGCGGACTGGGACTTGCACTGGCGCTAAGACTTGGACTGTTGCACACTGGCAGTTCCGTTTTGATGCGCAACGGCAGCTCCAGCGGCACCACAGGCTGCTGTTGTGTTAGACTGCCATCCAGTTTGGGGTTTAAATAAATATTTTTATCCGTGTGGTGCAGTTGAAGTGTGGGCATTGCCCATATTTTAGGACGCACGGGACCCAGGCAGCTGGGCTCAAAGTGCAGCATACAGATGCGATAGACATAATGTCGAGCCGCTTCGTATGGAATCTTGGTATTGTGCACCCATTTGGCGCAGGTGTTGGAGCAAACTGGCAACTTGGTCAAACGCACATTGTCCGTATATTTGGAGTAGCAGCCGGGAACAGCACAGCGTAGCTTCATAGCCATGCTTGAGCTGGATATTTGCTCGTAGGTCTCACGCAGCTGGCGATGTACAAAATCAGGCACCGAATCAGGTAGCGGTACCTGTTCATACAGCTGCATAAAGTGCATTACACACAGCTGGGCGTGCCGCGGCGATGGCTGCGGATAGGGCAGCTGTAGCCAACGTAGCCACGCCTCCTGAACCAGCTGATTCGCAGGCAGATCATAGCCACGATAGAGATTGAGACGCGCACAAGTACATTTGGACACTAGGCAGCCGGCGCTGATGGAGCTGGGTGTACTGTGCCTATAAATATTGGTGTCCGAATGTCCTAGCTTTAAGGTTGGACACGGCGCATTCATCTCAAAGTGATCACTGCAGAGAAACATATGAGTGCAATCTGTTGTCGGTGGCAGCTTTAGATTGTGCAACCATTTGCGCAATATCATTCGATCTTTGGGCATACGATGCAATTGCACGCCATGCAACTCGGCTTGCTTGTAACAGCTGGGCAGGCAACAGCGACGGACAGACTTAATATCTGATAGTTTCTGCATCTGTTGCTGCTGCTCTCGCTCCAGCTCTAGTTCCGACTCCGGTTTCCTTTTGCGGCAGTGTTTCAGGCTCCAAAGCCGAAAAACCGAATGTTGCGGCTGATCATCATAAATACCTGACAGCATTCTACCATTGCAGCTATATGTGAGCGGTGTTGCATGCCCCAAAATTAAAGTGGGCACAGCATTCTGCTTCAGCTTGCGCGTGCCCAACATCACAGGTTCAAAGTGCTCAACGCATACGCGACCCACGCAATCCTCCAGCGGCAATTGCAAATTGGCACTCCACTTGAGCAACAGCTGTGGATCCTTGGGAAAGCCAAAAGTACTCAGATGATGTATGGCGGTACGCTCCTTTCGACAATGTTTCAGACAACAAATTGGCGTCACATTGTTAACAGCTTTTTCGCGACGTGGTGCCAGTGTGAATCGCATTGGCTGTGTATCAGGTATCAGGAGTTCATCGTCATTGCCTGGAATGTCCTCATCATCATCATCATCATCGTCGTCATCATCATCATTGTCGTCGACAGAGTTATCATCGCTGTGACGCTCGGCAAAAGTTTCCACAAGCTCCAACGGATCAAAATAGCCATGATCATCTGAATCCGGATGTTCTTCCCCATCATCCTGCTCCTGTTCCTCCTCTTCATCATTGTTTTCAAGCTCCGGTTCCGGTTCCTGCTCCTTCTTCTCCGTCTCAGTCTTTACTTTTCCCAACGGCTTGAAACTGACATCGGCCTCTCCCTCTTCATCGTCGTCCTCCTCCTCATCCAGCTGTAGTAACGCCTTAATGGCTTCATTATCAAAAACCACGCCCTCATCGTGCCCTAATTTAAGTGTAGGCACCGCGCCCGTTTTAAGCTTCAGTTTGCCCCGGACCACCGGCTCAAAATGATCCGCACAGATGCGCCCGCGACACTGATCCGGCGACAAACGGAGATTAGCTCGCCACTTCTCAAGCAGCTCCTCGCTGCGTGGATAACGATAGGTGCGCAATTCATTGTCAATGCTGCGCCGCTTACGACAGTGGGCCAGCGCACATGTTGGCGTAAAGAAGCCCGGTATATTCTTTGGATTCTCATAGATGGGCAGCTCGTGATGACCCAGCTGCAGTGTGGGCATTGCCCAGCTCTTCAGCTGCTTGCCATCGATGCAACGACGACTAAAGTGGGCGCTGCAAATGCGCGTTGACTTGTCCACATCCACAGCGGATAGCTGTAGATTGTGACGCCATTTGTTAAGCTGCTGTTTACCATTTGGGAATGGAAAGAGGCGGGCACCATGCTCCAAACGACTGTGACCACAGCTTGGCACACAGCACTTGAATTCGGATAATGATTTCTTGATTTTAACCTGTGAATTGGCAAATCAAAATATATATAGCAAATGAAAGATGTTATTTATTTGGTAGCTTACCTGTGTTGTATTTGAATCTGTGGCTTTTGACATGGTCAAATCCGGTTTAATGTCTTCATCTAGCTCGGAATGCGGCTCCTGTTTAATGCCATCTCTCAAAGAGTCTTGCACACGTCGCTGGCGTCCAAAAAGATTGCTCTGCAACTCTTCGGGATTGACTTGGAACAAGTCATCTGTCTCGTCGTGGCCCAACTCCAGTGTAGGTATTGAACCAATGTTTAAACGCGTCTTGCCAATGCAAATATCCTCAAAGTGTACATTGCAGATCTTATAACGTTCACGTTCCTTGAAATTCAGATGCTCCAAACGAAGATTGTGACGCCAGCGATGGAAGTGTGCAGGATCTTTCGGGAAGCTATTCATTTGCACCTCATCAAACTTGCGGGTCTTGCCGCACGTCGGCACACAGCATTTAAAGACCGGATCAACGTAGCGATCCTCTGGCTTGGGATTGCATATTAGCTCAATGTCAGAATCATCGTGACCTAGGCAAAGCGTGGGAATTGCCCACTTGTACAGATGTTTGGGTCCAATGCAATCCGGTTCGAAGTGTTTGTTACAGATGCGTACACCAATGCAATCGACTGGATTCATTTTGAGATTGTTGCACCACTTCCAGAGCAGATCCTCATCTTCGCTCGGGAAACGGAAGAGACGTACGTCCGGTTGCTCTTTGGCTGCATCGCAGCCCTCAACAGTGCAGTGCTCCTCCACGAAAGACTGCGCCTCGTTCGGAAAAATGTCATCATCCTGATGACCCAGGTTCAGCGTTGGAATTGCACCAGCACTCAATCTCTTGCCGATAAATGAGTGTGTCTCAAAGTGCTGCGAGCAGATGCGATATTGTTGACGCATAGCACCTCGGGGACGCATCCGGATGTTGTGCATCCACTTACGCAGCTGGGTGGGATTGTGAGGCAGACGGAAAAGCTGCACACCTTGCGCCCGCTGTCGTCGGCAGCTCTCCACAATGCACACGCGCTGAAGGCACAGATTTTTAGCCTTTAGCTTGACGGGATTCTGATAGATCTTGTAGCCGGGTGGTGTATTGAGATCCAGTGTGGGTACCGCCAAGGGCACCGGACATTTCTTGCTGAGCACGTGCGGCTCAAAGTGGGCGGAGCATAGACGACGCTGAGCACTGCCCACCAGCGGCACCTGCAGATTATGCGACCACTTGGCCAGCGTGGAGCGATTGAGTTTGGGGAAGCGATACAGTTGGACATTGTGTGTGGCACGCACCTTGCGACAGTGCGGCAGGCAGCAGCGTGGCACCCAGGTGGGCTTAACACCAGCAGCTGCTAGAGAGCCTCGAGCGGCTCTCTCCGGTTTGAGATGTGTGCGTCGCTTGTAGAGCATTTGGCGTTCCGGATTCTCGTAGAGATTCTCAATGTTGCTGGCCAGATTAAGTGTGGGTATGGCCCATGGACGCATTCGTTTTCCAATGCAGTGGGATTCAAAGTGCAGATTGCATATTCTCAAATTGGGCAACTTGGTAATCTCCATCTCTAAATTGTGCGCCCATTTGGCCAGCACCTGCGACTCTTCGGGCGGGCGATATAGCTTAATGTCATCAACGCTTGGATTACGTTTGCAAGTCTCGACACAACACTCGCCCTGCTCTTCGCCATTGTTTGGCGCACTAGGACGGGCATAGAACTCGGAAACCTGCTCTGGCGTTGGCACCGGATAGGGTATACTTTCATGCCCCAGTATGAGAGTGGGCACTGCCCACTTTTCCAACCGCTTGTTCCGCAAGCATCGATCCTCAAAGTGTACCTCACAGATAGCATCGTTGAAGAGCTTCGTGCCATCCGGCACAGGACGCTGCAGATTGGCACACCACTTGGTTAGCAATGACACATTGCTGGGAAAACGATGCAGATTGGCATGATCCCGGTCACGATTGCGCTTGCAGACGGCCACACAACACGTTTCGCGTATATTGAGTTTCTTGATCACATCCGGATTGCGATGAATTTCCTCGTCGTCGTGACCCAGATTCAGTGTGGGCACAGCAAATGGACGCATGCAGCCACCAATGCAGTAGGGCTCAAAGTGTAGGCTGCATATTCGCATGCCTTTGTGCATCTTGTCCTCGGGAATCTTTAGATTGTGACACCACTTGCGCATCTGCTCTGGCCGCCTGGGAATTGTGTGGAATGTAATGTTCTCGTTGTTGTGACGTTTGCTCTCACAGCTGGGCACACAACAGATGTCCATGCTGTCGGTGACGTTGAGAGTAGAGGATGAGCCTGCAGCGCCCATGTTCATATAGGACGCACTAATTTCTGGATCAACATAATGTGATGCCGATGAGGCTGATGATGATGTGGATGCAGCCGAGTGACGTTGATATTTATGATGCACTTGTTGCTGCTGCTGCAGCTGGTGTTGCTGCAACTGTTGCTGATGGCTGTGGGTGGGTGTTGAGGGAGTTGGTGGTGGCCAAAGTTCGTTCTCGTAGATATTGAAGGTGTCGTTGTGTCCCAGATGCAACGTGGGCACAGCTCCTAAAACAAAAAATTATTAAACCATTTTTTAAGTGAACAAAACTTTTATTATAACTTTTGTTCAATTGTTTTACCTGGCGACAACTTGCGTAGACCCAAAGCTTCCTTTATAAAATGAGCGCTGCATATTTTGTGATTCTTGCCACGATAAACAGCCGGATCAAGGCGCAGATTGTAGCACCAACGACGCAACAGTACCTCATCTCTGGGGAAGCGATATAGTGACATATTAAAATCGGATGAGCGACTGCGACGACAGAAGTTTAGGCAGCAACGTTTCTCTTCCACATACAGGTTCTTGGGATTGTCATGAATCTTGCCGTATTGGGCGCCCAAATGTAGTGTGGGCACTGCCCAGGGCTTAAGCCGAAACTTTCCAATGCACCGCTCCTCAAAGTGGCGACTGCAAAAGTGACGCGGCTCCTTGGCCTGAACAGGTAGGCGAGCATTTTGACACCACTTTATCAAACTCTTGATGTCTTTAGGAAAATTGTAAAACTTGAGATTGCTCTCGCCGCGCTGACTTGTGCAATTGGGCATGCTGCAGCGAGCCACCTCGCCGGTGGTAAATGTGTTGGTCAGTTCACGATTCTGATAGAGATTGGCGACATCGTCGTGACCCAGATTAAATGTGGGCACCGCCCAATAGCACAGCGAGTAACGATTAATGCAGCGCTTGGGAAAGTGCATGCTGCAAATACGAAAGTTAGCATAGCTTGAGGCCGGAATGTGAAACATTTTGAGATTGTGCAGCCACTGATGTAAATATTTTTCATCCTTGGGAAACGTGAAAAACTGTAGCGTCGGGCTGGTGCTCTTGCGCACCCCGCACAGCGGCACACAGCACAGCGCATCTTCTGAATCGTCCAGCGTCGAGGAATGCGCCTGCGGACCACCAACTCCGACGCCTCCGCCATGCAGCGAATTATCGCTGCCGTAGGCATTATTATAGCTGCTGTCCTGCATGCTGTATCCCGACTCGCTGGTGGAGTTGCTAAAACTGCGCTCTAGTTTCACACTTGTTTCCGTCTTCAGTGCAGAAGCGTACAAGGCGACTCCATCAGCATTCGCCTGACGCTGTTGCAACAGCGAACTGAGCGCCGCCGTTGCAGGCAAAGCTGTACTCGTCTTGTGATGCGGTGGAGTCACTAAAATGTATAAGGGAATTAGTAAATTGCAAAAGCCGTCTAATGAACGCAACTTACTTTCTATGGTGCCCATCTGACAATCCTGCAGTTTGTAGTTGCCCTGTTGCTGCTGCTGTTGTTGTTGCGAATGCTGTTGTGAATGTTGCTGTTGTTGTTGTTGTTGTTGTGGTTGCTGTTGTTGTTGCTGCTGTTGTTGGGGTTGCTGCTGCTGCTGTTGTTGTTGCTGCTGCTGCTGCTGATGTGCTGCAGCGTAATACTTGCCACAGAAATAGGGTGCCGCCATTCGATGCTCGTGCAGCTCTAATGCCGTTTGATACCACAAACGGCAAATGGGGCAATCGTAACGCTGATGGAACTTATGTTGCGGCAAATGAGCATACAGCTGTTCCCGTGTCGGAAACGTAACAGAGCACATCTATAAAAATGATTGATACTTAGAACAAGATGCACACGACTGTTAACCACACAATTAACGCCACAATTATCCTCTTACATTGCATACGAAATTGTCGTACTCGTGCTCCATGTATTCATGCGATTCGCATTCTGCAATCGAATCAAAATGCTTGCCACAGTATTTGTGGCAGAAGAACTTGTCGGCGCGATGCAAAAGCTTGTGTTTGTGCAGCTCCTCAACAGCCCTAAAGGACAAAACGCAAATGTTGCACTTGAAATCATATTCGTGTATATTACAATTGCTCTCGGCAACATGGCGCAGGTATATTTGTTTCTTGAAGAACACCTCCTTGCATCGCTGACAAATGGGCATATTTTCTGCAGAGCGCTCAGTTTGCAGCTTGCGACGTGGATAGTTTAACGGATTCTGTAAACATATATATACGTTTAAAGAGGCTCAGTAAATAATTGGTTTATCTATTGCTCACTTTTTGGTTACCATAGCCCTCATCCTTGACGGTTAGCTCAACCTTTGGGCTTAGCATATCGTCAGTGAATTCGGGATATTTACTAAAATCAGCGAAGGGCGTATTATCGTCAATATAGTTGGACTTGAAAGCATGTTCGTCAGTAGGTTCCGCTGCCAAATAGATAGATATAAATTTTTCATTAATTCAACTCTTTATCAAGCTTATTTTACTTTCGCTGTTTTTTGCACTTTAATGAACAAAAATTTTAATTTTAGAATTCTATTTTTATTGCCTTATCGACACAGATCGTAGCTTGTACAAAACTTATACGTGTTGTACAAAAAATAATCTCTAATTTTCTATACTTTTCTAAATATAATTATACTGTATTTAGACACCCTAATCTGGCAGACTGACCAAATCTGTCGAACAAATTTTATAATGTCAGCAATACGGGAGCATGCTATAAAAAGCATTTTCACAATTAAAATTAAAGAAATCGCAGCATTAGGTAAGAACATTTTTTGAATAACATTGTAATTTTATATCAAATGTAAAATATTTTTTTAAAGGCATTATAAGCACTCGCTCATTAGCAAATACACTACAAAAAAAAAGTGGAAAGCACAACTGAATTGGTAAAAAAAATTTTGGCCAGTGCTAGATTACACGGGCGCATGGGTTAACCGTAGATATTTGAGACACCGTTTTTGTACCGAACCTTTACGATTTTTGAAGCAGTTTGCATCAGCGTTGCCGTAAAAAGCAAAAAATTGGCCAAATGACAACAACCATAGTTAAAACATCTATGTGTGTGGTTGTTGTTATTTGGCTACTCTTTTGTTTTTCACTGCAACACTGGTTTGCATCTCTGATATAAATAATATAATACTTGAAATGTAAATATGATATAATTTATAAAATCTATATTTCTGCATAATTAAATCAAATAATACAAACATACATTGAATACAACATTTGCTCGGACATATTAATTGTTTTGGTGCAAAGCCATAATTTAATTTACAACAAAAACAAGAAAACATGCTTTCAAAAACTTGCACTTAAATTTCCTGAATTTATAAAATTAGGGATGAAAATGTTTTGTTGTAATATAATTTTTATTTGGAACTGACGCTCAAGCTGAACTTGTTCATGTATACCCCTGGCAAGGGAAGAATTTATGTATGAAAATTTAATTATGACCGAATATATTAATGAAATTTCAATATTTAGAATATATCAGTCATGAGTGCATATATATCAAACGAAAGGAAATCAACCCTTTTTCATATTGAGAAAAATATTAAACAAATTTATCATGGAGTTTTTTAGCAATTTGCAATTTAAAAACTTAATTATTTTTGCACTGATTTTTTGCCTTAAAAGTTATATATTTGGCAAAAGTATATACAATTTTAATGTTGGAATGCTTGATTAGCTCATCTTAATTTGAGGGAAATTTATCCATTAGTTCATGAGCAATAAGCGATTTTGTAAAACTCTCAAACTACAACAACAAATTTTTCAGATAGCACCCTCATTACCGAAAGAAAAGACGTAGTCTACGTCAAAAGTAACATTATGAAAGCATATTCTTTCTACCTGTGTCATTTGCAGTTGTTGCATCAGTAGTTGTTGTCGGCTCTATACTAGAAATTAGTTATACAATAAAATTTTTTTTATACAAAAAAACGCTGCTTGTACCAATTGCGTTCAAGATGGCGGAGTCTTTTAGTGAATAATCTTCGAATATTTAATTTTAAATCACAACTTACCTAATCTTCTCCGTAAATCGTTCATTCTTTTTCGCCGAGCAAGAGTAATTTTTTTCACAGGCGGCATTGTTTTAAATTTATTTTATGAAATAATTTTCTTGCTGTTCATAAGTTGTAAAACTCAGGGCAGCCACCGTAATATGAAAATACTTAGTCAGAACTATCGATAGTTTATTTCTCGATAGTTTATATGATTTTTTTTGCACCGACACATTAATTGTTTTGGTGCAAAGCCATAATCTAATTTGCAATAAAAGCAATAAAACATGGATTCAAAAACTTGCACGCAAGTTTCCCGAGTTTATAAAATTGAGGGTGAAAATGTTTTATTGCAATATAATTTTTGTTTGGAACTGACGCTCAAGCTAAACTTGTTCATGTACACACCTGGCACGGAAGAATTTTTGTATGAAAATTTAATTATGACCGAATATCTCAATAAAATTAAAAACATTCAGAAGATATCAGTCATCACCGCATATAAATCAAACGAAAGGAAATCTATTTTATATTAAGAAAAAATAAAACAAATTCATAATGAATTTATAGCACCCTCATTACCGAAAGGTGAGACGTTAAATTCCCAATTGACTTTAAACACTAAGCAGAAAATAATTTATATAAATAATAATAATAAAATAATATTATTTTCTGCTTAGTGCTTTAAACCAAAGTGAAAAGTAAAAAACAACATTATTTCTTAAAATGAAAATAAAAAACTTTAATATCTTTTTCCTGTTCCTATGGTTTTCACACGCGTATGTTTGTGTACACATACAAACATATAAATGAACATTTGTTTTAATTGTTTTGAGTTGTTCTCTCTTGTGGATGGTTTGATAAGCATGAATACAGAGATAACATTGGCGAGAGTGTTTTTCATTTTCCTTTCTTATGCATACACACATATAGAAAAAATTTTCTTATTTTCAAAGCATAATAAATGATAATTTAAGAAAATGTAAAAATACATTTGTTTTTGTGCAAAAAACATTGTTACCATTATGTCATCAAACTGCTGTCGATGGATATAAATATAATTATTATTATATGTGTATATTTACACATGCCCCGCCTTTTGGTTGGATTGAAAGACTTTACCAAACAATTTATTAGGGACCATACCAGTTATATAAGATACAAGACTTCAAAGTGAGAATCAACTCAATCACGCACACACACAATTAAAATTTCAATAATAGATGGTGTGTATGGGGTTATAGCCGGTAAACAAAGCATTTATCTGAGCATGTATGTATATAGTTCATAAAGTATCTGTACACACATACGTTTAAAAAATAGATACATACACAGTGACGGGCATATAGACGAAACGCACTTAGGAACAGAGATACAGAACAGAACGTTGACGAACCGAAAAACCGAAAACTGAAAACCGAAAACTCTGGCGAAAACCAACCGAACAAACAAGCGCAAAAAACCTCAGCGTAACTCAGCGCTGTAACAAAACGTTTTATTGATTCGACGACACCAAAAACGGAGTTTAAATTACGGCTACTTACGCTTTAGGAAAATGGGGAACCAAAGTATTTACAACTGTTTTCTCGCTCTCAGTTCTAAAAATTCCTCTCTTGTTTTGTTGAGCTGTATTTGTGCGTGACTCTGTACTAATTACTTAATACTAGAGTTGGGCCCGTGTCTCAATATATAATTAAAAATAACTTATTTAACCGTTATAGGAATTTCTAAAAAAAAAATAAAGCCTTTCCAAACCTTGAACTGAAATTACGCAAAATATTTTTAATCGTAAAATATAATATAGATTACGAATTTAATAAGCTATAGTATCAATTTTTCACTGTGCCTACTGCGTGCATTTTTTAATTTGTCGTTCTGACATGCGTTCATCTCTACTTATTATATTACTAGTATTTGCATGAGTGCGTGGAGTATGGATATCGATATCCCTAAAGCTCGATACTTACATTTTATTATCATTTCGCCGTTGGCATCGAGCGAGTGACGATTGGGAATGGCTGGTGCTGGCGGAGGTGCCATAGGATTCTGAAAATGTTGCTGTTGTTGCTGCTGCTGCTGCTGATGGCGTTCGGGCAGGTCCATGGGTTCGCTCTTAATGTAGGGATACGAGCTGTGCATTAGATGCGGTGGCATATACGAACGCTGACTGAGCTGCTGCTGGTGTTGTTGTTGTTGCTGCTGCTGATGCTGCTGTTGATGTTGTTGGTATTGCAGCAGCTGGTTGTGCGCATAGGCCACAGTATTGGCCTCAAGGTTATAGCCAACCCCACTGCCGACCGTTGCCGGAGAGCCATAATACGCTCCTGCACCCGCCCCGTAAGCATTCATAATGTTGTTGTTATTGTTGTTGTTGCTGCTGCTCTTGCAGGGTTGCGCAAAGGCAGCGGCATGCGGGGTTGGATAGGAAGCAACATGTGAGTACCAATTGTGCTGTTGTTGTTGTATTTGTTTATGCTGCAAATGATGTTGCTGCTGCTGCTGTTGATGATGATGATGCAGTTGCTGTTGTTGTTGTTGCTGGTAGTAGTGATGTTGATGTTGGTGATGCGGGGGGTTGTTGTGTTGTTGTGACATTACGGTAGATATAATAAAATTTGGTTTTTTGTTTTTGGCCAATTAATACCGTTTTAGTTACAATTGAGTGCTGAAAAAAAAACAGCCGCAGCGTTCTTTTCTCTCTCGCTCTCTTTCTTTTTCATTTGGCGTCGTCTTTTATATACCAGTTTTTCAGTGTTCTGCCCCCCTGACTTTTAAAATTTTTGCGTGTGTTTGTGTATGCATTGAAATGTCATTATTACGATTTATATACAAATAAGACTACGCTTTTATCCAATTGGACATATTTTAAATATTTTTCACTTAATGCACACTGCTCGCCTTGCACCGATTGGAATATGTTTCACAAGCCGCGAGCAATGAGTTTTCCAACATTTTTCGCTTCGTTGTTTTAGCGCGACGCGCGACACAACAAACTTTTGCATGCGTGCATATGTGTTTGTGTGGTTGCCTAGTAGAGTTTGGTTGCTTATGAGTGAATGAGCAAAACTGAGTGGCTCACCCAAATGAACTGCTCACTATTCATTGCTCAACTGTTCTTCCTCCATAACAGTTGCTATGTACACAAAGGTTCTTTTGCTCACCTTTCATTTGAATGTTTTGGTTCATTTCCGTTGATTATGTGCTCGCGCCACCACAAAACGTTTACAATAAAACTAAAATATAATAATACTATAAGTAAAAAAGCCTTTGATACGCAAACACGGTAAACTTTAGAATAGTATCACTGATTTTCGCAAAGCGCAAGTCAAATAAAAATACAACAATAGTATTTTAAGCATTAAGTGACAAAGCAACTTTTTTCTTATTTTTCAATCATGTTTTCTTACCTTATTTTAAAAAAGTTATCACCTATATGAACGTTATAGCTTATAACTATAGCTGAACCAGTGAGCAATGTTGACTCCAAATCAGTGTTGACCCAACACTATTGTCTAGCTATGCAAGGACTGCCGATTTTCCAGCAACTTTGCGATGTTTTTCGATAATCCCTTTGTGCTATCGATTGAAAAGAATCGAACTTTTGATGCATTCTTATTGGAACTTTTATCTCTTTTAGTTATTTTACACAACAAAAAATAAAACAAGCATTTTTCGATGAGCAGAACTAATTCAAATGACACTTTAAGAGAAGCTTATATTTTAAACAACAAGTTAAGCTTTTATTTATGTAATTTTAGGTCCTCTTATGCCTACCCTCTGCTGCAACTGCTCTTTCAACAGCTGTCCATCAGCTACCATATGCTCTTCAGCCAGCTTGTCGAGCGTTTCGCGCAGCTGTTTCTTTACATGATTTATGCCTGTTGAATTTTTTGCAGCTATGGGCAGAATGTGTTCAAATTTAAGCACTCGCCTAGGACGCAATTCTTCTGGGCAGTCCGCCAAACCCACAGACAGATCCTTAATTTTAGGTACAATTTGTGTCAGCATATCCTTTGCGCCCTCCTTGTCGATTTTGTTAAGCAGCAGCACACAGGGCTTTTCCAGCAGTGCCGGATCGTAGAGTTCCAGCTCCTTGTTTAGTGCATAAATATTCGTTAAACAATCGCGATGAGGATGCCGCGGACTGAGCTGAAACCCAAAAATGTCCACCATAAACAGCAGCAAACGAGTGCGTTCAATGTGCTTAAGGAACTTGTGGCCCATGCCAAAATTTGCATGTGCACCTTCAATGAGTCCGGGAAGATCGGCCAGGCTAATGGATCGATAATCGCTGTACTCAATAGTTCCAACCTGTGGGCGTATTGTGGTGACTGTGGAAAGATAATATTATTAATATACATTTTATCTCTCTCATTGTAGATAGTTTAAGAACATACAGGGATATGCGGCTATTTTTGGTTTGGCATTCGAAATTGCTTTAAGTAGTGTACTTTTGCCAGCATTGGGAAATCCAACCAAACCGACATCTGCAATCAGTTTGAGATCCAAATTAACGATGCGACTCTCGCCGGGTCGTCCAAGAAAATTGTTGCCCGTGCAGCCACCAGTGCCGCCGCCAGCTACAATGCAACTGGCCTCGTGCTCATTAAGATCGGCTAGCAATTTTTGCTGCTCATCGTACACTTGCACACCAACCGGAACTTCGATGCGTTGATCGACGCCGCGGCGACCGAAAATGCTTACTTTGCTGCTGTCCTCGCCGCTAGTGGCGATAACGCGTTTGTCCTTTAAGTTCTGCGCTACCTTGCGCAACGAGTAGCCTTCTTTAGCCACAAAATAGACGCATCCGCCTTGGCCGCCAACGCCTCCGTATTTGGGTAATCCGTTGCCGCCATGTCCGCCGCGCACCGTTAGACGAAGTGTGTCCAAAAAAGTGGGACGAAAGTGTGCACGAACCGGCTACAATAAATACGCTTACGTTACATAAATGTTAACATTTTTACTTTTTAAACATATACCAATTTTGTGGATTTCAATAGAAATTTAAAGAGTTGCACCATCGCGCACAGCTGATTGACAACTGAGGCATAGTATGCAGTTCACATAGTATGCAAGCAAAGAAAACATGTTTGAGTACCAAACAAATCAATTTGCAATTGCCAAAGTCAAGATGTGCCAATACATAAAATAAGTGCACTTTTTCTTATCTTCTTCATAAGCAAATATAGACTTTATAAGGCTTCTTGCATGCAGCACTTGTTGGGTTGGCAGCCCTCCTGCAAGCCAGAACCGATAAGAATTTTGGATTCATTAATCGATACAAACACATGTTTCAAGCACGTGTGATTTGTTTGTTGTGCTAAAACTTTATTTCTCTTTAGTACAAACACAAATAGCGACATGGAGCCGGGCATTTGCTACATTAAACCAGAGTATGTAATATTATTATAATATTTTACTTAGTTAGAAAAGCTGACATATTTATCTAAAAATAGGTATTTGATTGCTGATGCCAATAGAAGTGAAATAAAATCGCCCAATTCAGGCGAAGCAAATAAAAGAAAACATGCGGACGAAGCCGACACTCAATACGAGAACGATAACAAACGCGACAGCAAAAAAGAGCGAAAGCGTGGCCAAAATAAGGTAATTAAATATTTCGACTAGAATACAGTACGTATTAATTACGCCTCTTTGTTATTCTAGCACCGTCCTATCTTCAAGGACGAGCGCTATTCGCATCTTTGTCACTCGCTCATCGATGGACCCAGTGGAGCACACTGCACTCTGCCTAATTGTCGGTATGTGCACGATCTAGATGTCTTTTTAGCAGGCAAGGGCGACGAACTGGGCGACGAATGCTATGTCTATGCAACTAAGGGCTATTGTGCTCGTGGCGTCACTTGTCGCTTTGCCAAGGCGCACACAGATGATCAGGGCAGAAATATAAAAGCGGATAACTACGACAAGCAAGCGACACAAACTACTTTTAATGCCATAAGTCCAGGTGAGTCAAACAGTCCTCATTGACGAAAGTAAGCTTAAACCCTTTGTTTTTACTAATTACAGATGTGCAAGTGCGTTTGCGCAAACGTGAATACGATTTTAGTCGCTGCAAGGAACTTATTAGGCAAGCTGAAAAGCTGCGTGATGCAAGGAAACAGGAAAAGGCAGAGAAAACGTCAGCAGAGGATCAAACGGATCAGCAGCAACAACCAACGGAGAGCGCAACAACAGAAAAGCCCATTGGCAGCTCCATCGATGATTCTTTAGCGGGACGTGACGCGGAACGTAAACCTGTAATTGATTTTCGAGAGAAGCTTGTTCTGTCACCGCTGACTACTGTTGGCAATTTGCCATTTCGACGGATATGCAAAGAGTTCGGAGCCGACATCACATGTGGCGAAATGGCCTGCGCAGTGCCTCTGCTAAAGGGTTTGGGGCAGGAATGGGCGCTGACAAAGCGTCACGAAATAGAGGATATCTTCGGTGTGCAGATTTGCGGCAATAATCCCAATGTGATTGCACAGGCAGCACAAGTGCTGCATGAAACATCTCGAGTGGACTACATTGATCTGAACATTGGCTGTCCCATTGATCTCATCTATCAACAGGGTGGCGGCAGTGCCCTAATGCGACGCACCAACATCCTAGAGCTTGCCGTGCGCAGTTGTGCATCTTTATCCCCACAGTTGCCATTTACTGTGAAAATGCGCACTGGCATCTATGCGGATAAGAGTGTGGCGCATGAGCTGCTGCCGCTGGTGGAGGAGTGGGGTGCGGCGGCAGTAACGTTGCACGGACGTTCGCGCGAACAGCGTTACATGAAGTCGGCCAACTGGACGTACATTGAGCAGTGTGCAGCACAGGCAAAGCAGATGCCAGTCATTGGCAACGGAGATATACTCAGCTATGAGGATTATGTGGAGAGACGTGCAATAGCACCACATGTTAGCTCTGTAATGATTGGACGCGGTGCGCTCATCAAACCCTGGATATTCCAGGAGATCAAAGAACAGAAGGCTTGGCAGCCAAACTCTGGGCAACGCTTTGAGCTGCTGCGTCGCTACTGCAACTATGGACTGGAACACTGGGGCTCCGATACCAAGGGCGTGGAGAACACTCGACGCTTTCTACTCGAATGGCAGTCGTTTCTATATCGCTATATACCCGAGGAGCTACAGCAATCGCCGCCACAAAAGATCAACGACAGACCGCAAAAGTATCGCGGACGCGATGAAATGGAAACACTTCTGAGTTCCAGCAATGCCTCCGACTGGGTGAAGATAAGTGAAATGCTGCTTGGTAAAGTGCCTGAGGGATTTAGTTTTGTACCCAAGCACAAAGCGAATGCTTATTAATTTGAATGGCTTTTAATGCTTTTCCTTGTTTGCACAGATTTAGCTGATTGAGAGAAGTTGTTGAGAAATATAGAAATATATATAATATAACGTATTATTGTCGATTGTTATGTAATAAAAGCGTTTACTGACCTATGAAAATATTGCTTTAAATATTTAAACATTTCTATAAGTTTTACATAAAAAAAACATTTATTATTCCACAAAAATTCCATTTACAAATCACTTTAAGTAACTAAGCGCCTCCTCGACATCAGCTTTGGAGCCCAAAAAGATGGGACTGCGTTCGTGTATCTTTTGAGGCACTATGTCGAGAATGCTCTTTTTGCCATCGCTGGCCAGGCCACCGGCTAGGATCACGAGGTAGGCCATGGGATTGCATTCGTAGAGTAGACGCAGCTTGCCATTTGGCGCCGCTTTGGTGGCCGGGTAGATGAAGATGCCGCCGTATTTGATGGTACGATGCACATCAGCCACCATGGAGCCAACATAGCGAGCACCATAGGGTTTACCTTTGCTGGGATCCTTTTTGGACGACACGTAATTAAGAACGCCTGCCTCCCAGTCGCTGGCATAGCCCTCGTTGATTGAATAGATCTTGCCCTTCTCTGGCACACGCATATCGGGATCGGTTAGAATGAACTCACCAATCGCAGGATCATAGGTAAAACCATTGACAGTTTGGCATAGACCCAGCACAATAGCCGTGGCAGAGCCATATAGCGCATAGCCAGCAGCCACTAGCTGATTGCCCGGCTGCAGTGCATCCTGTACAGTCGGTACACCACTGCTCTTCTTGCGATAGATGGCAAATATGGAACCAATGGACACGAGGCAATCAATGTTCGACGAGCCATCCAGCGGATCAAAGCAAACAATATATTTGCCCTGCAAAACAAAACAAAAGAGCGATTTTAATAAAAGTTCCTTAGAGGATTAGTTTGTTGGCTCACCTGTCGCTCGATTTCCACCTCAATGACATTCTCATTCTCCTCGGAGACCATCAGGCAGGTGGTATACGACGATTTCAACATGTTAATAAACAGCTCATTGGACAGCACATCCAATTTCTTCACCTCCTCACCCTGCACATTCACATCTCCGGCAATGCCATGGAGCTTCGCAATTCCAGCCTTGCGCACTGCCGACGCCGTTGCCTTGATGGCCGTCTGTATGCAGTTGAGTAGCTGGGACAAATCTCCCGTTGCTTCTTTGAACTTGCGCTGTTCCTGCAACACGAAACGCGTCAACGTCATCGCGTTCGAATCAAAGGCGGGTCCCTGTTGCGACATTTTTGCTGTATAACAATGACAAAAAATTTTTGAAAAAGCTAAACAAGGACTTAAAAAGCGTATACGAAATGAGAAAATTGACATTTTAAGATTTAAATTTAATTAAATTATTATCATGTTTTTTTTTCAAATACAAAAAAGTATAGTCTTTTGCTCATCCCTGGTCTCATTGAGTTTGTAACGCAGAATATTAAGAAACATAAAAAATATATACAAATTTATATGTAAATTTGTATAACTTTAATTTCAGCACTTGCAAACAATTAAAGCGATAATAATAAATAATTTTAACAGTATTTTAAACATTCAATAACGTGTGCAATTGTGAACAAGCAAGTTAAAGTTTTAGGGTACCCTTAAAAAACAAAATTTTCTGTTTAGCTTAGGTTGGCGAGTGCAGGGGAAGCTAACTAGTTGGGTAAGTTATACATTAAAAACTTGTGGTGCAGGCTGAAGGGAAAATAGCAGGCAATTTGCAGGCATCGAAGAGCAACTTCGGCTTTGATTTTTCACTTACAATTACCGTTACTGGCCGCCATTGTTGGGTATAGCAGTAAATAATGTGGTTCCTGTGGCTTTTTTAAAACAAAAAAATAAACAAAGTAAGAAATAACAACAACAATTATACAAAACTCATAAAGGCAATTCCTTCCAGAGAGTGTGAAGGTCAGAAAACAGCTACAATCGAGAGATACGAGACGCTCCGGTTTGGGTTGTTGCATGAAAACTTATTATCAAAAACTTGTACGTATATTTAATGCGGTTTTTTGGTTGTTTTGTCTACAAGCTAGCTGATAACCTGTTTCACTTGATATATACACAAACATCTTTATATATGTAGGTACATGTTTGTGTTTTTAACGAATTCTAAAAGTACTGACACGTGCCCCACATTATTTTTTGGAAAAAAATACATGATTTGATTTGGATACAAATATAATTAGATACATAAAGATAAAAAAAACTTTGTTGCTACGTGAGCTATCTATAAGTACCGTCCCCTCGTCAAACATTTGCATTGAAATCGCCTTATGCCGGCACACATATATACAGATGAGTTTCTTTTCACATATGTTCATACATATGTAATAATAACATAACAACACAAAAGAACTTTCACTTACAGCAAAAGCAACAATAAACGAACTGATCAAAACAGAACACTTGTGAGTCGGAGAGAGAGATGGCACCGAAGAACCGCTATCGACGGCTGTACTGAAGAGACTGAGCGACGTTGACTTTCAGCTGGCAATGGCAACGTCACAACATATGTGTTGCTGCCAGACGGAAATAAAAATACAAAAAAACTAAGTGGATTGAGGTGATCGACTAAATAAGTACCCTCTGTAAGTTAGATGTGAATATCACATCTATATTAATTACTAACAACATTACATATGTGCCAACAATCATTTTTTTTATTGTAACAAGACCAATTTCCGAATTTTTACCAAGGTAATATCCACTTTGACTATTTCATGAAGTACTGCGCACTAACATGCCCTTTTTACTTTTAGCTGTAGAATATTCATAACAGATAACATGTACATATGTAAATGTACTCGTAGTCAACGCCAGTGTGTTAGTTAAAGACCGAAGTAGAGTCACAAAGAGGGACCATATAGAACAGTGCGAGACATGCCCCCTCAGAGTTAACTTAGGCACTCAAGAAATGCTGTTAAAGCTAATGAGCAGAGTTGTCTTCACCAAAAAACGGGCGAGAGAAAAACAGGTTGACATGAGAGCAAACTGTAAAACACAGGTACAAAACAAAAATTGTCTAAAATGTAGTTGAGGCATATTAATTGCGTACAAAAATTTAATTTTCCTATTTGAACTTTTTAATAAAAAGAAGAGAATATATGAAAATGAAACTCGTGTTAAAGTTAACGTTCGAAAAACTTGCTGTTATTATATCCTCAGTATAAACTTAGTGTGTTTTAGAGCTTGTTAATATTTGTAAGTAATCTTTATAAAATGTAATATTTTTAATTCCTATTGGTATTTTTTAAATTAGTTTACAATTGAATCCGAAGTCAAAGATTTATAAAACGTATTGAATTAAATTTTGTAATTAAGATTCTGAAACACCCTGTAAGGCACAATCACACTTGAAAACAATTTTTAAAAAATTGTGCCTTACCACAAAACAGTATTTTTGTTTTTTTTTCATAGCTGATAAGACTTGAGGCTTGACCCTAAATTGGGGTTTTTGCAAACGTATTTGCTAACATTGTTACTGATAAGATCAACAATATAAACATGTTTAATAACACGCCCAACTACTTTGTTATGATTAAATTGTTTCATTTTTGAAATATTTATTATAATTAGCAACATTTAATCTACAGATTAGAAAAGTTATATTTTTTTTGTATGTGTTATACATAGGTATTGAAAGATTTGTGGAAAGACTGTTTTGAATACAATTTCATTAGTATTATTACTAATAGTTTTCGAAACTCACGCTTTAGATTCTTGAAAATTTGTATAAGACTATTGTTGATTATATTCTTAAATTCTGAACTTTTTTAAAATTCGTGTTTACACGGAGATAAGAAATCAAATTTCTAACTTGATTTCACAATTAAAAGTGCTGAGTTTGAGTAAGGTTTAATCTAGTTTTTTATACCCTGAACCCATAAAATGGGTAAAAAGGGTATAATGGTTTTGTGCAAAAGTATGTAACAGGTAGAAGGAACCATCTCCGACCTCATAAAGTATATATATTCTTGATTAGCATCATAAGCCAAGTCGATATACCCATGTCCGTCCGTCTGTATGAACGCGTAGATCTCAGAGACTACAAGAGCTACCGACTTCAGATTTTGAATATAAGTTCTCCTATACCAAGTTCTCCTATAAGCAGAGCAAGTTTGTTCAAATTATCGATGACTGTTCTGGTTTAAGATATACACATTGGAAAATGTAAAATGGGGGAAGAAATAATGGATAGCGATAGAACTTTTCTCAAAATTTCGTCCAAATCGGTTGAGAAATGCCGGAGATATCGTTAAGTTAAGTCAGTTTTAAGTTTTGTTTCAATTGAATATTATTTGAAGCATACTTTTAGGGCGCAAGGAGTAAAATATTGATTGCAACTGGGTTCAGGATATCAACTAGTTGGGCTCTTCCGACTAGACCTTCTTACTTGCTTCTATTAAAAATTTAAAAAGAATCGTTTTTAAAAATATATTTCTATTACCAACTGATTAAAATCAAAAAGCTTATAATCATATTTAACACAATTAGGTTATACAATTAATCAGGCAATAAAAAAGTACTTACCTCAACAGCAAACATATGCAAGTAAGCAAACATTTGAAAGTATTTAGTTTGGATCTGGTATTCCGAGACAATTACAAGTCAATTGCAAAGGATTCGACCACTTTGTGAGTCGTGACAAAGTGTGTCTCCTTAAATGGCTTGCTAATAACCCGCAATTATTTAGCCATTGTTAAGAGCACTTTAATGTTTCACCCTCTATCAAAAACATACACCCACATGACCAGCGATTCAAATGGTTGGAGGGTTGGAGGCGTGGCAGCATTTAACTTCAACCCTATGCCAATGTAGCAGTTTAAACTGATTAGGGCCTACTTTTTGTTGGTAATCAATTGGATTTGATTGCACGACAAACGCACCCATATGAAGTTTGTAGAATTGAGAAATATTATAAAATCTACATTCACTTTGCAGATGAATTTTTATTATCGAAAGCATTAATACTAAGCTGGCTAACACATTAATATATATAGAACTACTTTTAAGAGCATAGAGAGAAACTGTGTGTGTGTGAAAAAGAGAGAGCGAGAGAGAGATAGATGAGAGATCTTAAAATGGAAGTACTCGAATACAATCACTATGTTTTAAATGTATATGTTTATAAAGATATTATTCTTAAAAATAACTGTGACTAGACTTGCGCTCAATTTGGTTGATCTATTAATGATCATTATTTACAGTTTTATTACGATAATTGTACAGACTTTTAACTTTTGAGAAAATAATAGTACATACTGTTATCAAAGAATCCCAAGAAATAATCTCGAAATAATTTGCATAACTGTTGTTAAATTTGAATTGATTTAAATATATGGCAAATTTAATAATGGATTGATTTTATTTTGGCATTTCCTTTCATTTCTTGGAAAACTTCAACCCACCTAAACTATACAGCCTATGTTAGTTGATATAGTTTTGAGTCGCCAACAATGTCCACATCACTGGAGTTATCCTCATCCTCGCTGTCCGCCTCCAAATCCGAATAGTCATCCGTTGAGTAGCCATGTTGCAGGAAACACATTTGCAACTGCTGCTGACTGGTTGGCTGCTGTGTGCCACCAACTGAACCACCCAATTTGGACTGCTTGGAGTCCGTGGAGGTAGCAGATGCGCCGGCGGCATCGCCTTGCTGCTTGCTGCCCTGCTCGGTGCGTGAGAAGTCAACGGGTTCTGCGTGCAGAGAGAGAGAGAGAGAGAGAGAGAGGGATTTTGTCGACTTTTTGACAAAAATTTGAACATCTAATTTGATTTGGGGCAAAACTTTAAGAAAACTTTCTGCTGGCGGCTGAAAGCCAAAAAGGGCTGCGGCCTAATTGGCCAAAAGCATTGAAAGTGCCAAAGAAGTTGCACAAAGAAAGTTGTCTTGGGATGCGACTCCCAGCCAGCTAATTTACCCACCATTGGCAGTGTCGCGTCTTCGCAGTTGCTTCTTGTGTTTCATGCGACGATTCTGGAACCACGTCTTGACCTGCGTCTCGCTCAGACCCAGTGCTGTGGCCAGCTCCACGCGTTCCGGCGTTGACAGATATCGCTGTCCCTCAAAACGCTTCTCCAAACCGGACAATTGGGGGTCACTGAATACGGTGCGTGCCTTGCGACGCCGGCAATGCCTCAATGCATTCACGCCCATGCCCAAACCTAAAGCCAACTCTGGCACACAACCAGGCCCACCAAAAAATGGTGCTCCTCCAAAAAGGCTAGCTACAGAGAAAGAGTGAGAGAACAAGGAGTTGACTTTATACATATATTAATTGCATTACCAGGCCAAAATAGTTGTTTGTGTGTGTGTGTGTGTGTGCAACAGACCAAAGTTTTGGTGTTGCTAATGGCCATTGACACAATGAACCTTACCTTGGGACAGAAAATAGGGATCCACCGACTTGTACGTGCCCGATGATGGTGATAGATAGCCCAATGTCATTTGAAGAAAACCATGATCGCTATATGCAGCACTTGGATAGAGAACATTATTTGGTGCTGATGGTGGTGGTGGCGCTGGCGGTGGTGGTGCAGCAGGTTGTTGTCCTTGTGACAATGTCATTTGCTGTAGAGTCGAATCGGTGATTTGACCAGAACTGCCATGGGCATAGTGTGATGCTTGTTGTGTCCGTTGCTGATGTGCACTGAGTAAATATTTAATTGTTTTTGTGAGTTTAAGGCATTTCAAATAAAATTGCTGTCCTAAGCATGAACAGTTTATGAATAATTTTAATTTTCGGATTAGATTTTAGACACATTTAAATTTAAACACAGAAAAAGTCTTTTCCTATTTAATAAATTCAACAAAATCAGTTCAATTAAAACTGAGAACAGCAACAATAAGAACTCAATGCATAAAAACTAATTAAGTATAATTATAAATAAATGTTATATATCAAAATTGAAAATTAAAGTTCACTCTTAACCTCTAATAATATGTGCGTAAATATTTCTTACAGATACCCACTTTAAATAAAGATGAAAGACAAAGAAAAAGTAGTTCGAAACCAAGGAGATTGAGTAATTTTAAAATTTTTAACGTCTTGTGCAATAAAAATGATTGCTTAATAGAATTTTCACTGTTCATAAAATCCTGTTCAAAAACCGACGGGTTGATAAATCTATCTATAAAAATATTAAAAGCTATGATTTAAAAACAAAATGTACATTGTTCAATGATATTTTTCATGTTTGTTTCAAAGGATTGTTCCTGAATTTAAACTTTAGAGTTTCGAACTTAAAAACCAAAACATAAAATTTGAACCTGACGACAATTTGAATATATTTTAAGCTTTTTCGTTAACTTTTCCGACACAACACTTAGATATTTAGGATTAAACAACAAGTCAATTGAATATAGCTCTCAGAATTGATCAGAAAGTGTTCAAACGCAATAATAAGTTGTAGATAGTAGGAAGTATTTTTAAAATTTGAACTAACCGTTGGCTATGCATTGTTTTGATATATTCCTCGCTGGCATAGCCCGACGCTGAATGATTTGGACTTATTGTTGAGCGTGCGGAGGCCGTCGCTGTTTGATGATTATTTGAATATCGGTTATTGTCATATGCACTGGCACTGGTTAGGGTATTGATATTTGGTATTGAAATTGAGCTCGCATTTGAACTGTTTCTGACACTTTTTATAGCATATTTGTTGCTGCACTTTTGGTTATTGTTGTTGCCATTGTTATTGCTGTTATTGTTACCGTCACTATTCAATTTCGGAAATAATATATGCTCAATGGAGAATGGCGTTTTTGTGGTTAGCATTGCGGTTGTTGTTGTGGCGGGACTCTTGCTATTAGCAACAGTCGCTGCCGTTGCCGCTGCGGCTGCTAATGCAGCAGTTGCTGTTGCTGTTGGGCTGGCTTTATGCTCATTAAGCGTTGACATGTCCTGGCTTAGATTTTTGCAATGTCCTTCGGTATGTTAGTTAGCCTGCTGCTGTCGCGCTTATGTTGTTTACTCGTTGACGGTCGCGTTGAGTTTGCGGCAAATCACCGCACATCAACCAGCAAATCGCTCTAAGCGATGTCCCGAACTACAAACACTGAACACTGTGCCCAGGACATGCATCCCCTCCATAGCTGCTGCAATGCAGTTACGCTGTTCGTTGTGCTCTGTGCGCTTAGAGGTACCCCAAAAAAAAAAAAGAAAAGAAAACACATACAAACATACATACATACATATCGTAGTATGTATAACAAACACACCCCCATTTGCATGCCCTGTAACCATATGGTTGTCTCGCTCTCTCTCGCATGGACAAACAACTCAACTCAAACTGCCAAAACGAGCCGAATGCAATTTAGCCATTTGCACCGCTTGATTATTTGCTATAATGCTGGCATTTCTACCTATAAACAATACGTACACACATTCATACATATACATATATAGTATGTGTGTGTATATGTGATATGTTTCGTTCTTAACTAGGTTATGGTTATGCACTTGCTAAGTTTAATTGGCGCCCGTATTAACCGCAAATAACTCACAGCCGCTGCTGCAGCGTCAACATCGACGTCGACGCCAGCGTCAGCCGCCATTTTGCCCATAATTAACGTGTCATGGCCGCCATTGTGCTGTGTGCCTGCATTAAATTCATAAAATGCCACAATTATTATAATTAATTGATTGATTGATTGATTGATGGGTGTTTGGCGCTGCCAGACAGAAGCGCACAACCTGCCCGCCCGCCTGCCTGCATTCTGTCTATATCTGTCTGTCTACGCTGCGTATACTTGATTATATTTGTTTCCTACTTTAGCTATTCGCAGGCATACACAACTGTACCTCAAACTCTTGTCATTAGCCAACTTGCGCCTAAATTGGCCATAATACGTATTAGCCCAAAGCTGCCTTCTGCTCTCGCTCCCGCTTTTTGGTAAGCTCAGGCAATTAGGCAAAAAATACTTGGCAGTAATTCAATCATTTGGCATAGCCTCACACGACCCACCCGAAATGGACAGCCAACCACCCCATTAAGTCAACCTTCCAGCAGCTGTGGGTGTGTCCTTTTCTGTGCCGCGTGCCACCAATCAGATTGCTTTCTGCTTTGGGGTTGCCGCAACAACAGCTGTTCGTCCTTTTCCAGCATATGCAGTAACTATGGAGCAAAATTTCTCTCTCTATCTGTGTGTGTGCTGCAGGTTTGGGGGATCGTTAGAGGGGAGTTGTGTGTGTTTTGTGTCACATGAAAAACAAAAAAAACAATAAAGAAAGCACTGTGTATGTGTATGTGTAGGTGTTTGTGCGTTTGCCGTGAGGATGCGACCAAAAACCAAGCCAAATTTGCTCGTTTTATTAATAAAATAAGTCACGCAAAGTAAGTCGAACATCATTATTAGGTTAAAGCCCTAAAGCGGGCGCATTAGATGTACCTACAGCTTTATGAACATATTTCAGTTCGGTATGGGAGTATGAAAGCATAACTGTGCATTGAAGTACACTGGAAAATAATTAAATAAAATAAATGACAAGAAGAGGTTGTTGTCTGAATTTGATAAACAATATTATATCACAAACTAAGAGAATTTAGAAATTCTTTAAGAAAGACAAATAATAAAATTTAGATTTTATTAAATTTCGTATTTGGTGTCTTTTTTAATCGGAATAAAGTGTGAGCATATCTTGGTTTCAATTTGTTTTTAATTCTACAGCTAAGATTAATTGTCTGAAAATCAAAACAAAAATCATGCAAAAATTATAATTGCAAGTAAAAATGTTTTATTGAAAAAAGCAAACATATAAAATTCAAAAAAAGGGAAAACTCTCAATTTCTTTGAGTGTACTTGAGACATGCAATTAAGTCGCTTTAACTAAAATCTCTGGCATTATTATCAAGTACAGGTAAACTTTGCATCCTGTGGCAAGCCGTTGGAATGGGAGTCGCAGGGCTGTCAACTGGCATCCTTAGTAACTGACACAAGCTGCTTGTTCGGGTGCACTTAAACTGCGCCCCGGAAACTGACATCTTCAGTTTACTTTCAGGCTCCATTGTTTTCCCATTTGACATGAACGTGCGGAAGAGCTTGCTGTTATGTGTTAAATATATATATACATATTCACAAATATATGTATATATATAAAGGCATTTCTTGGCCACCTTAAGAGCGTCCAGATGAAAAAGAATCAACGCATTGGGAACTTAATTTGAATCCATGGATCCTTGCACGTGCGCCTGTCAGACGTGCTAAGCCTAATTTTTATAATAATAAAAATGCGGCATCGTATTGCAAAAAAAGGGCCACTTTGTGGTTAAGAGGTAGAGAGGGGGCGATGGCCCGGTCTTATAGCAATTACAAACATTTTGTGTCAGTTTGCATGGCAAATCCTTCTTATGATGCGATGTACTACTCATTGTTTTTTTTTTTACCATAATTCCCTGAAATCAAAGCTGAAGTGTGTCAAAGATCAGGTTACATTTCGACATCGGCGGCCTTCTCAGATCATCGAAGACTGCTTCCGCATTATAAGTTTGATTCTCGGTAAATTAACTTCTGAAACGAGCAACAAAACAAACTTAATATCTTCAGTTCAAGCTAGGGGCACTTTGTTTATGGTAAGTGCCAATGGGGTCTCCTCTACAAGTGGCAACATCCTTGCAAATGAGGTCAAAGGCGGCATTTCCTTTACTTAGGGTTCACAAGGGGTACACTATTGTAATTGTATAAGATTTTGAGAGAGAAATTTATTTATTTTTTGTTCAAAGGTTTAATACATTTTTTATAAATAAGAGGTTAGGATACATTTTATATCAAATGACAGTGCGATATCTAAGATCTACGCGGAACGACAAATGTTCACATCGAATTTTGAGAAACAACTCTTTAATTGTACTATACGAATTGCTGTCAAACGATTTTACAAATTCCTAATTGTAGGTTCTCTATTTAAACATAGCTGTAGCCTTCAGAGCCGTTGTCAATTAATAACCGGGTGGGACAATTTGTCCACCCTTTTACAAAGATTTTTTTCACGTTCCATGAGCCACTTTTCAGTTTTCGAGTTACAGAACCGTTCGATTCGAACGGAGTGGGAGGCGAAGGGAGCAATGCTTATTAAATGCCTCTTGTTGTTATCCTAGGCACAGTGGTAACCTTTTGCCCAGTGCCGCTTGCCCAAACAATTAGAGCACTAACAAATGCAATTACCAGTTTGCCAGCAACCAGTCCTTGCCTTTCCCTCCACCCCACCTTAGTCACCGCCTGTTTACTGTTGCAGGCAACACAATTGCTCTCATTGGCAACAATCGAGCCACAGACCAAGAGCAACAACATATCCTGCTCTTCGTGCTACGAAAAAATAAAATAAAGTTTGACAAACGCGTGCCACATATTAAATTACATCGAAATGTGTGCACACGACGATGATTTTTAGAGGCTCGCGCCGGGGGTAAACGGGGAAGTTTGTAATTTGCTGGCATTTTTCAATGATTTTATCAGCACACAAGCACCGATATGGTATATATTATTATTTATTTGATATATTTGTTTGATTTGGCCATGCACTGTGCTATTTGATTTAATTATCTGCTCGTAATTGTCATAAAATTTGATTTATAAAATATTTGATGGGTTGCAGGGGAAGGGTGGAATTGCATTAAGTGGGGCGTAACGTGACCATTTAAAATCCAATTTTATTAATAAAGCTTTACTGTCACAATAAAAAGGAAATATTGCTTGATAGTGATAATTTCTTGAAATATTCTAATTCCGGTATAAAATATTTATGTCTGAAAGATTTGTCTACAAAAATATAAATTCAATAAACTTTTATCAATTTCAATAAATAAACTGAACAAAATATGTCTTTTGGCAATATTTAAGTTAAGCATCTTTTCCTCCAAAGAAAAAACAAATAAACATCCCAAAACCACTCAATAAACGTTTCTCACCAAAATACTAATGACGACAAAATATGTTAAGGCAGTGTTGTGATGGGGAAGTGGATAGATTGAAAGACTGCTTTGGCGTGCTCAACAAAAAGTCATCTGATTTGACCGGCAGGAGCTGGCTTTTCATGTTTATTCTCAAATAATTGCCAACACGTGCCCTATCAGCGTCAATCAACCCAAACATAGGGGGTTGGGTATTGAAACGCACAGCAGGATGCAAGCGTTTTCACACTTATGCACATCATTTAGTGTATTCAAAATAACCCGCATACACACATATTTACTTACCCAGACGCAGACATGTCCTTTGCGCTACCTGTTCCGCCGGGTGGTAGTGGTGGTTATTGTCTGTGTCCTTTGAACGGCACCGTTAAGTAGCCAGCTAGCTGCCGTCTGGCTGGTAAACAGCAAAAACCGATGATTATAAGGCGATAAGGCAGAGAGTCATGCTGAGCGTTTCTGTGGCAATTTAATCAAATTAATTTTCTCACGTGTTGTTTGCCGCCCCTCGACACAGCGGGGTATGTTTTTTAACATATCTGAGCTAATAAAAAAAAGTACTTCAAATTAGCTAAAATTAAATTTTAAAGCCGTGAAGTATCGATGCATTAAGCAAGTACGACAACTCGATTTCAATTCGAAATCCTTCGAAAGCCTAGCAAAGCTATATGTGAAATGCATTATTAAGATGGGCCGAATTCCCGGCGGTACTGCAATACCGGGCCAACCCGTGACAGAGGTGGAGCAAGCCCCTAGCACTCCGTCTGATTCCAAAAATCAGTTTAACATTTGTTGTTCTCCAATGGAGAAACTATCAGATGTTAAGCTGATAAGAACAGATACTACACTTTGATCTTAGCCATAAGGCCGAGAAGCGATAACTGTAAACAGTTTATTCCAGGTACTCTATGTAGGTGCTGCTAAAGCCAGTTGTGAATTAAAGTTGATACCTGTGGACAATAACCCAAGGCCGCATATTATTTATG
This sequence comes from Scaptomyza polygonia, assembly GCA_035044585.1. Lineage (NCBI taxonomy): Eukaryota > Metazoa > Arthropoda > Insecta > Diptera > Drosophilidae > Scaptomyza > Scaptomyza polygonia. The sequence goes on from JAWNNU010002061.1 coordinate 1,335,565, forward strand.
GTTGTTAAATAACTGTCTCGTTGTTTGAGGTAATGTTGCCTACTTTAGGGGTTGCTAGATAATGTTGCTTAGAATTCCCAAACAGTTCAAGCATTGCTTCGGCTAATATCTGGCTGTTAACTTGTACAATTTACTCTGGCTTCTCTTCAGTTGTCGAATAAATCTTTCGCCTTTTACTAAAGATTTCCGTGGAGAGGAGCACTCTAATGAGTCTAAAATGAATTTTTAGCAGTGCCTGGCAGCTTACGCAGCCGGGACAATTATAAATAAATTACAATTAGCACTAATGATAGTCCATCTTGAGTATAGAAAATTATCGATTTCTGTGTAATAAGTGTTTAATAAAGTACTTGTTTATTGTTACTGTTTCTTGTAATGGTTGCCTTCAAACTTTCTCTCTCTCACTGGGCTGCGTTAAATGATTGTAATAGTTGATTACTGTCAATGGCGTACAACGCCCGAGTAGCGTAGCTTTTTCTATATAATAAATATATCTATATTTGTTTGTATATAGAAATAATGCGTATGTATAATAAATATATTTATGCAAATAATGTATTTTAAATCATTAGTAGCAAGAGTTTATCCGCTTCGCTCTGCTTCTTTAGCTGTTGTTGTTGTTGTCAGTCATTATACAGATACAATTATTTATAACTAAGTTGTGGATTCATTATGATTATTTATTATGTTTCGTTTATCAAAATATATCAAATGCTAACTTATCTGTTTAAAGCTTTCTATTTAGTTATTGTTTGTATTACAAATCTGTTTGATTCTTCTTAAACCATTTTTGTTGTTGTTGTTGTCGTTTGTTTTTATTTTGTTCTTGCTCACAGTAAAAATTTGGCAGTTGGCTCAGGACTAAATTAAAAATCTTTCAAAGTTATTTAATAAAAATTTGATTAGCTGAAATTTATCTATTAGTAAAATGTAAATAAAAAGCCACACGTGAAATATATATGTGGTCATCATATATGTTTAATGTAATAATGTTTTGTTAGCTTTTAGTAAATTGCTTTTCTTTCGCTTAAGTTTCTTTTGATTTTTTGTTATTATTGATTGGTCTTTCTAGTATAGTATATAGGACAGTATTGTTATATAATTTATTTACTTTTGGGTGCCGTTTTGCGGAGCTTAACAAATTATTCGTTAGCTAAAATTCAAATTTAATAAGCTGAATGCGAATACATAAATAGTTCCATAAAGAATATGTTCTCATTTAATATGCTCAAATTTCTTATAATATTGTATTTTTCTTAGCGAACTGTAACCATAATAAGCCTATAAACAACCATTATGTTTTCAAATTGTTATGCTTTGTGCTACCAAGTTATGCACAAAACTCTTTTAACTAACTCATATAAAGAAACTGTATTTGATTAGAACGATACAAATTTACATAATCTTTAATGAATTTGTTAAGCCCGCTTGGCAAAGCGACATTATAGTTGTACAATAAAAATCGTTAGTGTTATGTTTAATTGTCATATTGTGCAAGCCAAGAAGAGCATTAAGAACAAGCAAGCGCAGAGTATTTACAAGTAATTAAGATTATATAGAAATTAAGACATTATCCAATCTAAATAAATCGTATGATAATAATAATAATAAAATACTTAAGACAACTTCCTCAAAGTTGCTTCAAAATGCATCAAATATAATTAAATATCTTAGAAAAAATCAGAGCTTATCAATTAACGCGTTCAATTTTATTTTTGTTGATGTCTCAAACTTTTTCATTGTAAACAAACATTTATGAAAACAAATCACACAATTAACAAACCAAAATCAAGTCAAATGCAATAATTATACATAAAATTAAACGAATATAGTAAATATATAGATAAACTTAATGCATAAGATCGCCTAATGCAATAACAATTTGCATTTGGCGCTGGGTCTTTTAATTCAAGCTTCACTTAAAACAAAATTGAATTTTGCTCTTCTTTTTCTTTTTTCTTCCTATCTTTCCTTTATCATCCAGCGGCGACTTATTTTTTGTGTCTTTGGAGCCGCTTGGTCCAGAATCCAAAATACTTATATATGTAGATACATAGAACTTTAAAAAACTAAATAAATTATATAACGCGGCCGCTTCTTTTTTTCCTAGCTATCTCTTCGTGTGTTGTGTAATCTGTAGTCTGTTTTCGATGTTGTTGCCTAAGCCTATTGATTTTGTGAACGAGATTCGAACATCGCAGTCACATCGCGTATTGAGAATTGTGGTGAGATCTTTTCTCTGTTGCTGCAATGTTGAAAAAAGACCAAAAATTAAATTCTTCAGCATTCATAAATCAAACAACTCTTATGTTAAACTTACTTGACGGTCGCATTGCTCTCAGTGGTCATTGGATGGGGTATGGAGTTTCTCGAGAGTCGCTCACGCCCTAATCCTCGCTCGAATTTGCCAGGTCCTGTTGGCATCGATGTCAACGTCGTCGTTGCTGGTGTAATAATTATCGGCGCCTTATTAGCCGCATATTTTTGGGCAACTGTCTTGACGCAGTGCATCGGGACATTGGCATGGCTAGCCCCATTGCTGGTATCACAATTCTGATTCTTTTCATCGGAGATGCTGCGCACACGATGTGTGGCATAGTCGCCGGTATGATGAAGTGCGCTTTCGGAGCCAGCACCCGCACGTGCCAGCTGCTTGAGATTCATGTCCATGTCCTTTTGCATGGAGTGCATGTCGCCACGTGACTTGGATTTGATGCGCAACGAATCGGATGCCTGGAAATTGTTGTCATCCGAAGAGTTGAGTTCCGTTTTGGAGCGAGACTTTGCCGTATCGCCATAGTACTTTTGTGTCAGCTGCTGGCGACGCTCCTCCTTGATCTTGTCAATGCGCTCGCGATCGAGTATGACGCCAGTCAGGACGTTTTTGCGAGCGCCAGCTGGAAGATTTGGTGTAGCGGACGTATTCGTCTGTGTCTGCGGCTGCTGCTGCTGCAATAACACATTGTTCTGCTGTATGAGTGAGATACGATTCTCGGTGGTGGGCGTTATGATGTGCTGCTCTGACTTCTGGCATATCTCCTCGGCGATACACATGCCCGGCAAACGCTTGGGCGGATTAAGAGTTTTGGGTCGTGTAAAATCGAAACTTTTGCGTCGATTATTCAACTCTGGCAGCTCGGGAATTTTACAAGTTGTCAAATCCTGCAGTTGCTTGCCACCAAACTCACGCACAAACGCATTCTCATCCAGTGAACGTGTGATCTTCTGCGTGTTATTAAGTTTTTTCAGCGCCACAGGCGCTGGCATAACAGGCTTGGCTAGCACTACGACAGGCAGGCTTAGCTCATTGGATTTTTTCATGGAGCCGACGCGTTGTGTGAAATCAAAATTGGGCAATTGCTCAACGGGAGAACTCTCGAATTTCGTGGCCAATTCTTTGACACTAAATGATGGTGATTTGCTTGGTTGCTGCTGCTGTTGTTCGTGTTCCATTATGTTATTATGTTCGGCACTTGGCAAACTATCCAGACTATCCAATTCGATTCGATCAACAATTGCCGCTGGCTGATTTAAAACTGACTCAAAATCCAAATCTAAATCAATTTCCTGTTCGCTTGTATTGTTTTTCATTTCCTCGCCACGTAGATTCTCATAAACTGTTTGCGGCTTGCGCAGTTCAATGTTCTCATAGAGCATCTGATCTTGCTGGCGCTCTTCTTCATCCTGACTACGAACCTTTTCTAGTCGCAGCAACTGCTGCGTCATTTTGTTACTGCCATCCATTTCCTCTTGAATTTGCTTCAGGCTCTGACCATGCTGCTCATTCAAGAGCTGATTCACTTCGGTCACCGAATTGCGAAACAGTTTAACCTGTTCGTACACAGTATGCTCATCAAAATTTGTTTCCAACAGAAGCGCTGACTTTGCTGGCGGCTTCTCCTTCTCTGGTGATTTGTACGTAATGCTTATGGTCGACTTGATTGGACTGCTCAGTATGGGTGGCTGTAGCTTCTGCGGCGTCAACGCATTGCTAGGCGTCTGCTCGAAGTCCTCGTACAGTGGCGAACTATCCTCTGTTGCCAGCAACGAGTGCATGCTCAGCTGACGCTGCAAATGCTGATAGCCATACTCGCTGGGCGTCACCGATTGACTAGTGTTGTCCGTAAAGTTAGAGTTGTTTGGTGAGCTGGCTTGCAGCTGTAGCTGCATTTGCAGCTGCTCCTTCATGACAGACCTATTTGCTGGCTGTGGCAGACGTGTGTGCAAATCGAGCGATAATTCACGCTTCAGCGCATGCATATCACGCTGCTCTACATCCTGCAGATGATTGAACTGCAAAATGGAAGCAATGTGAGTTTTTTCGTATAGTACATATTTATAAGCTTTTGCTTATTGCACTTACCTGTTGGCCCAGACTTTCATGCGAGCTACCCAAATAGCTACTGCTGGCTGCATCCACGTTCAGCAGCAATGGCTGCTGTTGCTGTTGCATATTGGAGGAGACGCCCGATAATGCTGACATGGTTGAGTTCATCATAAGCGGCTCCATATCGTATTGTGGCGTATTCACAGCGGAGCTATTTTCCGAATTGTCCGTGTCGCACAGCAGCGAGTAGCGTGGACTGTGATTTGGCGTTGGAGGCGTCGCCACGGACAGCTTAACAGTTGTGGGATCTATGCTGCGCAGTGAAGCGCTGCCATTGCTAAAAAAATTATTAAAGGTGAGTTGAAGAAGAACCATATTTTTTGTGACTAATAAATAACTTACTGTACGGCTCTTTGTGCTGGTGGCTCTGGCTTATGGCAGCCGGGCTGCGTAAAGGTGCCTTGGTAGCTAAAGCGTTCCTTAGCCGCCAGCTGTTCCTTGCGCTTGGCGCCCAGCTGCACAGAAGGATAGCTATAACGTGCTGCACCCGAGGCGTTAGTTGGTGACGTCGGAAGCTGTGATTGTTGCTGCTGCTGCTGCTGTTGTTGCTGCTGCTGACGTGCTGGCTTGGGTGGCGGGTGCACCTCAACGCTGGCGAATTGCTGCTGCACGGGCAACGGATGCTCCGGTGTGCCGCAGTCAATGAACTGTATGTCCGAGAGCTGGTCCTCCAGCTTGTAGCGTTTGCAACAGTTCTCAGCGCCAGCAGACTCATGGCCGCAGCCAGCAGCCGGATTGACATGGGGCTGCGTTGTGCGATGGGCAGCCGCTGCGCTGGGCGAGAGGAGATTGAGACGCGGTTGCTTTTTGGGGCTGGGATTGACGCTGTTCGTCTGACTGGAGAACTCTTCGGGACGAGCGCGCATTATGCGACGCGTGGCACAGCTTGAAGCTGGCGGCACATTTTCTTTGCCCACACGCGGCGAACTGACCAACGACTCACTTTCGGAGAAGATGCGCATCTCGGGCTCCTCGCGATCAAAGTTCAAGCCCAGCTCCGAAAGCTCACGCGATGGGCAAGTGGTCATGTGACCGCGCTGCGGCGACTGCAGCAAATCAAAGTAGGAGTCATGCGAGACGCTGCGCGAATGTCCAACAGTGCGCAGACTATCAATGGAGTTGGAGCGTATGCATAGCTCCATGGGCTTGCTGCCCAGCGCCGAGTCTCGAGCATCGCGTGTCGTCTCCAGCAGCTCAATGGACTTGGGCTTATCGTGCTTGGACAGCTCTTTGCTGCCATGATGCGCATGGGAGGCCTCCACAAAGCTGACGCGCGATGTGGAACCGGCGCCTCTACCACTGTTGCCGCTGTTGTTTGGCTCCTTGCTGCCGACGCCTTCGTGCATTAGTTTGTGACCACCAGGCAGCTCTTGGCCACCCTGGCGCTGGCTGCGCGTAAATATGGACATCCATGAAGGCGTCTTGTCCGGCTTACGTTTTTGCCAGCTGCGTGGCACAGACAGCACTGTATGATACTTATCCGGCAGACTGGATGGACCACCACCCACCTCAATGTAGGAGCCAATATTTGATGCAGCATTGCCGCTACCAGCTACTCCGCTACTGTTGCTTATCATGTTGATGGGCAGCGATTGCTTTAGATCGCTGCTACACTCGATGCGCGAGTGTCGCTCCTGCGCCTCCTCCAAACTGATGAGTTTCGCACCACCAGTGCTTAGACTTTTGGGTCGCTCCACCAAGCCCAGTGATTGATCCTGTTCACGCTGCTCCACCAGCAGACTCTCACAATCCGTGAGCGACTCTAGACGCAGCTCTGCAGCGGCACAGGCATTCGATGTTGCAACGTGTGCTGCAGCATTGTTAGACACTATGCTCAGTCGAGCATTGTGATCCTCGAGCGCATCGAAAATGTTGTGACAGTTGCGTATCAGGTACTCGGTGACCACAGCCTGTACACCAACGCCACGCAATGCTGCAACGCCACCAGATTCCAGCGCTGGCGAACGCAACAAATTTGGTGCCCAAACAATTGCTAAATTCTTGTCCGTCATGCCTGTGCGTTCATGATGCTGTGATACCTTGTGCAAATGCTCCGACAAGTACTTCAGGGTGCTAATGGAGGGAGAGAGAGAATAAAAAGGGAGAATTATGAATGAGTTTATTGATTATCAAGAAAATTAAGACTATTTGGTAAAGGATATGCGAATTTTATCTCTATAGGATTTGTTTAAAGTGGAGTTTTCCATTACAGACACAGCAAGCCAACCTTTTGTTGTATATTCTACGAAAACAAAAGCACCACGATGCTCCCCCAGGGGAGAATACTTCAGTGCCCCGTGGTGACGACTTAATAACTCGGGTGTAGGGCGATAGAAAGGGTGTCACTTTTAGTCGCCTCATACGACAAGCTGTGAAATACTATGGTGATTATTCTGCACGCCAACCACAGACACGGAAATACATACAGGACACTGGCTTTAATTATTTAATGCTGCTTATAAAAAGCCTCTGTTTTGCTGATAACCTTAAACTTATAACATGGTGATAAGGTATATATAGCAGCGGTTTGGCTTAAGTTCTTTTGTAAACCAAAAAACCGATAAGAACTTGTTTGCATCATTCAATACGTGCTAAATAAAGATCGTGGGAGAACATTTTTAGAATTTCGCAAAAAAAAAAACATAAGGTTTAAGGACAAAGTTATCCTAACTGAATTGAGAGCCGGGGAAGACCAGATCATCTTATCATATGAGCAGCTTTTTCTGCAGTTTTATATTTATGTACAAAAACAATAATTGATAAAGTTAAGAACTTCGAATTATAAAATATAGACAAATACTAAACACCGCCAACTATATATCTTTTGACGGTTCAAACAACATTGGACGAACAATTCGTGGAACAAATTTGCATTCCTAAAATGGAAGCGGTGAGCACAGGTACAAGGGAATAAAATGGGATGCTATTTTAAGAGTATTGCGATTACTTTCAATATCCCAAACACTTTTGTAGTTTATAAAAAAAACTGTGAATGATTTAGCTTCTCAATAACATTTACAAAAACAATATTATTAAAACCAAATTAAAATCATATAAATAGTAGAGTTGCTGTGCCAAACAACAACGTTGTTTTCGTTGTCATTCGTATAAACAAGTATCAGTGAAATTTTAAAATTCTAAAATAACACGAAAGTTTTTATTTATATAGAATTAAGTTCATATTACATGGTTTCAACTCGTATATACAAATACTAGAACAAACATTAAGCTGTGAGCTGATAAGCTGAAATAGAAGCTTGCTTTTCAGATTGATTTAAGATGCGTTTCTTACTGCTAATCAGTGTGGCGCTATGGGTAAATATTTAATAGAATCAAACTCACAGCATAATAACTTTGATTATTTTTGATGAATTTGTAGAGCCTGGCTAGGGTGAGAGCGATTCCTGAGCATGATATGCTGCTTATTAAGGAATTAGAAACATTGACCGATATCACATACAAAATGATAATGCAGGAGGCACTCAATTTCAATACATATAAAGCCCAGCTAGCCCTGGAGTGTAAAGCTCTAGGTTCCTACCAAATGTTAGCTAAAAGTTGGCAAAACTCGTTGGATAATGTTTCGAGCATCTCAAGAAAGCGAAATCTAACAGACGACGAAATTCAAGATTTTGTTGATCAATTGGATTATCAAACCTCTGTGCCACCCGGCTTAATTCTACGACGCTTAGTTCTATGTACAAATGGTACGTACTTGGAACGATATGACACAAATATTTTAAGGTCTGAAGAATTTCTGGACGAGTTCGAACACCAAGCAATTCCAAATGTGAAAAGCATGAGCGATGCAGTTAAACAAACGGATTTGTTCATGTATGAAGCTTTTCTTGAATTTGTCTATTCAGAAAGTGGAAATCGTGAGACAGCTTTCAAGAATTTCCGCACAAAGATCATGAGATATGGCGATAGAGTCATTCTCACTGAAGTGAGAGCTCTCGAAGTACAAATGCGCCAGCCATATTTGCAGTTATTATTGAATACAACTATATATACGGGGGAATCGATTGTGAATTGCAGCGTTGTTAATCAAACCGAAATTGATATTGTGCGCAGCATTCTAAGTTTTGTTCGGTCAAAAAATCAAAATTTAACAGACGACGAAATCTATAGTCTTAGCAATTCAATGAATCTGCTCATTATTCCAACAGAACCAAAAAATAGAGCTTCGGTTATGCAACGCTTGATTCAATGCACAAATGGCATTTATGCGCAAAAGAAAAGAGAGGCAAATCGGGAAAGATCAGAATATGTTAAGGCCTTCAAAACTAATATCACTTCAAGAGTGCAACAAGTTAGTCAAGCCACGAGGCAAAGCAATGTCAAGCTGTTTAAATATTATGAAGACTTTGTAACCGCAACAGAGGAAAATGGACAAGAAATATACTTTTATCTCTTTATGAAAGAACTTAGTTTATTTTAGCATCAGGAAATATCGAAATGATGTAATTTTACTGTCAACTATTAAATGCAAATTATTATTATAAAAATGTTAACAGAGATAACTAAAACTCCCAAAACTAACTTAACTTAACTATTCCCATTAGGAAACTAATAAAATGGTTAAGTTTGAAGCTTTTCAAAAGTTGCATATATGAAAAGCACTTGCACAGAAAGATCATAAGATATGAGTTCAGAGAAGAAGTTGCAACTCATTTTAATATGTGTAGAATAACATATAGATATGATTGACTTAAGTCAGGGTAAAAATGGGTTTGAAGATCACAAAACTGCTTAGGAGTTAATACAACACATAATAATAACACATTTTAAAATCGGCATTTTATGATCTTTTGTAGATCAACTTAAAGTCTGTTAGATATTCAATTACAATGATTTCAATTTAATGTAATTTAAGAGCATAACATCTAGTAATGCTTTTCATAAGTGTTAAGATGATTCAATTAAATGCAATTCTAAACATAAATCTCATTTCGTTATTATTTTTTGTGTAGTATAAACTTACCGATAGTGTGGTGGCGGTAGCTTCAGTACCGTCTCCTTCATAAGACGCAGTCGTTCGTCTGCCTCGTCGGCCTTCACCTGAATAGCCTCTACAAAGTTGTCGTACAATTGATAGGTGCAAAGTGGATTTGGCAGTTCGCGAAAGTACATTTTTAACAGTGAGCTAACTGCATGAATGTCCTGCTTCATCTCTGGATTGCCTAGATCTGGTACGCGTTCCTCATCGAAGGCGCGACGCAAACGTTGAATGTTCGATGTGATGCCAGATAGACGATAGATGCCATCGATGACGCCATAGTTTTCAATGAACTCGGCACAGGAACGCAACACCATGGGTATGTCCTGGCCGCTGTTCAACAGATGCTCCGACAGATCGCAGGAGAACACACGCTCCCTGTAAATGCCGCTCTGCTTGAGGCGACGTCTCGATGGACGCGATAATATAAAGGATCGAAAGAAAGCAATTAGTTTGCCATGCTTGCGTAGCACTGGCTTTGTGGGCGACGCATCCAAATGTCCGACAAGTGGTGCGGGCATGGGAAAATTACGCGGCACCTTGTCGCCAATGGTCGCAACACAGGATTGGGGAAAGAAACCAACTTCGTACAGCGATTTTTGCAAATGCGATTTCTTGCCACGCCACCAAATCGACTCAGCCGGACTGGGCATATCGATCACTGAGATCATATCGCCCACTTCAATGTTAATCTCGTCCGGCGCTTGCGCCTGATAACGTCGCACACCATAAGCAGCTCCCACTGCCGGCGTATTAATAGTACGTTGCGTCTCCCCGTCGGCCAACGGCAGACGACGACCCTTGTTGTCCAGCTGCAGCCAGGTGAGTATGGTGCCGCAGGTCAGCGAGTCGCTGGCAATTTTAGAGAAACGCTCCAAATACTTGGCCACCGCATATTCCACATCCAGTTCGCTTTGCAACTGCGATTCCGCCTCCAGTTCGCACATGTTGCGCAGTCCACTTATTTTGCGATCGTAAACACAACGATGCAACATCTCGTCCAGCATTTGCATGTTCTCGTAGCTGCGCTTTATTAAAAACGGTTCGCAGCGTTGCGGACAAACTCGTATAATGAACCAGCAGCTCTCCGGCATAAAGCCAGCGGAACGTAGCGAACTGTGCGCCAGCTCACCGCCAATCGATTGCGAGGCAATGCTGCTGCCCATCTGCTCTGATTTGTCATCCAGCAGCTGTACCGACAAGGCTCCCAGCTGTACACGTTCATAATGAAAGTGCGCGCACTCTTCCAGCTTGGGAAAGCGACAAGATTTCTACAAAATAGAAAAGAAATCGAATTAGTTTGCATACCATATTATAATCTTTAGCTACTTACGCTATTCAATGGCTGCACGGCCATATGACGATTGGGTTTGGGCGGCGCCATTGGTGGACTACAACTGGACTCAGTGGAGGCATTTGAGATTTGTGATGTATTCATTAAGGCAAACATCTCCTGACAACTGCTGCCCAGACCCAAGTTCAGTCCACCAAAACTATCAATGGGCACTATTTTAAAGTTAAGCTGTGCACTAATTGCGGCCGCCGGTGCGTCCGTTTCAAAATGCAATGTTTGAGCATCCTTTGAGGCAATCACTGGCTGCAAATGGCAGGCGGCTGTCTCTGTTGTGATGTGCGAGGAGGAAGAGGAGGTGTTGTTCGAGTTCATTGCCAGCGCATGCGTATGTAACTGTGCCGCCAGAGCGCCGCTGCTCATCTTCTCAGACATGTCCAAATGCCAAGTAGTTTACATGCGTTTTGTCATCTGCAAAAAAGGGTGGGAAAAAACTAGAAATAATTAAAAACTATTAACAATCATTTATTTTTTCATTCTTTGGTCCAATTACTCATGAAATAATATAGGGGCACTTTGACAAACAATATTTCTGTGTGTATTTTACACACATCCATAACGATTTTTATCAAAATTAATTAAAGCTCTTCTTAAAATACTTGCATGACTCTCGAATCAAGTGCTACTCTCAGCTTTTTACTAAGTTTTGCGTAGCTTTTTTATTACTGGCAAAAATCCATAAGAACTAACACCACAAATACAATAAATTATTTAATTAATCAGATAAAAATCAAATAATGATTTATCTGTAGAAATGTAAGCTCTAAGACAAAGCTTGCCTTTTAAAAATTAATAAAGTCATTTAAAATATTTGTCTCTTTGTTTTTTGACAGTGTATTATTGTATATTTTGCTAGTTGCGTTTACTTTCTAACACCACTCACGTATAATAATCTCATATATATATATATATATGTATATATTTATATCAATTACCCAAGCTCGTGTGGCGTGTTCTACTTTCGGCCAAGACAAAACTCTCTATGGGCAAAAGTCGTGTGTGTGTGTGTGTGTGGAATTCCTTTATTTGGAATAAGGCCAGTGGCTCAGACGTTCGTTCGCTAAAGGATGTGGCACAGTGCAGAGCACTCGTTACACACTCACCCATATATCGCCAGCAAATGCACATACTAAGTGTAACCCATCTATAAGCAGCACATACGATAAATATTTATAAGCAACCAGTTGGAAGAGCAATTGAATCGCCTAGCGGCAGTTCTGATTTACTGGCGACACCAAATGCAATGCGACGAACAGCTTGCAACATTTAAACTTTCATAAATTAAACTAACGGTAGGGGGGCTAGGCGCGGTACGCAAGCTTCGAGAGAGAGAGAGCACTTGGATACTGAGATTGAGACAAAAAGAGAGATAGAGAGAGAGAGAGCGGACAACCGCTGCCGTTGGCGTCGGCGAAATCTCTAGAGCGGGACGGAAACGAGTTTTTAACTGTGGGAGGAGAATTCGAGAGGGGCTGTGATTGTGTACCTGGTACTGGACACCGGGCGGCGGCAACAACAACTGGGGGCAACGTGTTCGTTTATCAAATGCAACAAAACTATTAAAAATGTTGACGCTAACGGTTCGAAAACGCAGCCCATAAAGAAACACAAAAGCGACAAAAAAAAGTGCGCACAAAACAAAAACAGAATACAAAACGTTAAGCCAAATAAACAATTTTGGTAGTAAAAAAAATAAAAGAAACAAACGTCGAAACGAGCTGGGAAAACAAACAACGAAAAACAATGATGAAACACTAAAACTGAACCATAGATCAATGCGGCCAAATGTAACTGTAATGTGACCGAAGAGCAAACGTGAAACCGGGATTTATATCATGAATAAATGCGTCAGATAAACATTATTAATGATATCTTTGACATTCGAGGGCCCGTTATAAAGCGTCGTTTGTGGGTCGATTGATTTTTAAATAGAATTTTTAAGAGTTTTCTAATAAAGCTAAATACAAAGCAAGCGGAATAGTTAGAGCTTTGTGGTAGACTTATTGATTGTAAAACAAAAGTTAGATGTTGATTTATAGCCAAACAAATGAACTTTAGAGAATAATAAAAAATTAACAGAGATCTTTTTTTAAATGGATCCTGAAGTGTGAAATATTCAAATGAGTTCTCATGATTGATTTTCGTCAAAGCTTAAATTTTAGAATACTTAAAATGCTGGGGTAAAATAATGTAATTCTATGTGAATATGCATTGTATTCCTATAATTAAGTTTGGGATTTTAAATCAAGTGAATGATTGAATGATTTTATATTACAGTCGAACTTTCATATATCGAATTTTATTGTCCCCTAACCAAGATCAGGAGTGCCTTTAACATGATACGCCTCTTGATTCTGAGATCTATAATCAATTTGAAAGATTCGTTTTAGCTCTTTAGCTTTTCTCCTTCTCCTTAGAAGAATGAAAGTAGCTAATGCCACCACGAAATCACTATTTTCCATGTTTTTTAAATTAAATTTTTAAAAATTTGTTAGCACAATAAACAATTTAATCAAACAATTAGACCAACAAATATTTACATGTGCAATTCAAGTATTTGACACTGTTGGTCACTCTAACTTTATGTGGAACCTTCGTAAGAATTGAGCACTTTCCATATATGACACTTTTTTGCTGGGAATGGGCCTTTAAAAGATAAATGTAGATGTAAAGAAATTCGCAATAAACAATGGGCTTTTCTTTGAACCAATTTTTTTATAGAAAACTTCGTTGTGCAGAAGTTTAAAACATGTAAGTGCGACTGATATCATAATATCTATCAACCACAATCGATTTTTTAGTAAAGTTGATAACTTTTAATGTACAAATTGATTCAGTTAGGTAAACTATATGAAGGTATAGTTTTTGTATTGAATTTATGTAAATATCTTTTTTTAAAGCCAAAATAATTTATTATAATATTTTACAACATTTAAGATAATCGTAACTAATTTTTTAGAGCTTTTCAGCTTATTATTCTGTTTATAAAATTTAATGCATTCGCTTTAATATTCAATATGCAAGTTTAACGTTTTTCGCAAATGATTCTTGTTATTGCAATTGTTGTAATTGGTTTTTTTACTGTTAGATTGCGCTAGTCGGTTTTTGTATGCTGCGTACACACACTTACATACTCTTACAAACATATAAACACAAACACGAAATCAATTTTATTTAACACATTTGCAATGTTTCGCTTGATTAGCCGTGGTTGTTGTAGTTGTTGTTTTGTTTTGTAGTGTTGCAATTGACAGTTGCATTTGCAGCTTTTCGATTAAGCCATGCACTTTGGCATTACATACTACCCAACGATGAAGACATTTTCCCAGGCCAGGCCAGGCCAGGCCAAGAGACGAACTCCAAAAACCCCAAATGCTGTACGGAAACAATAAAAACAAAACAGAAAAAAAAAACCCGAACGGATCGGTCAGCCGCCAAATCATGTACGTCACTTTCTCCAATCAATTAAGCTGCATTTGCAGTGTATGCAAGTAGTTGTGTATGTGTGTGTGTGTGTGTGTGTTTGGTGTAGCGATTTCAATCGCTTGCAGCGTCCACAGACTAATTACTGCTATGAAATAACTTAATATTGAACAATACTTGATGACTTTTTAATAGTCTGGTTTAACTTTTTTTTTCTCTTTCTTTTTCTTTAGACATTATTATTATTATTTTTTTTGTTTTTATCATCTCTCACGACTGACCTAATAAAGACAAGAGAAATGAGGTAGAAAAGTAAGCAAACGTAAAGATGCCCTGTTTGAAATCAAAACAACTGTTTATATCGACAACTTGTTGCATTTTTATAGAGTATAAAAACGAGAATGTATAACCAGGTTTGGCATGTCTACGCCAAGCTGAACTGAAGCACGTATCTAAGTATGTTGAGATACAGAGAGAGAGAGAGATACTAAGATACTCGTATTTGTATTCGTTCTTGCATTTAATAAACGCATTGCACATTGCATATAGACAGAATGAATGTACATTCTAAGTTGTTTTTGTAACTGGCAAACTGGCAACTGGCAGTCAGTTGTTGTTTGTGCTAATTTATGGCACTAACTGGGTCACAAGTTGCTCGATGTGGCGTTTCTAGAGCACAAACAAACAAATGATGTCGACCATAAAATACTTACGACTGATGCATAATGTAATGTGCTTAAAACGCAGTTGTCAGTCAGCGTCAGTTGGTTGGTTGTTTGATAGTCATTTACGAGCTCAACAAGTGCTACAAATGAGACAAGCCTTGCCCCAACACACACAACACACAATAGGAGCAGCTCTCCCAGAGAGGAAGTGGGAGGAGTTAGACTCAGCCTCATTCACAGATTTACAATGGCCGGAAAGTGCTTTCCAGTGATTCTAGGGCATTAAGTGTTAATGGTTTCTAGGAAGCAACAAAACCAAAACAAGACAAAGCCCAGCGTGAGAATTTAAAAGGAGTTGCTTAATTAACTAAGCTAATGAAATGTTTATTTTGAATATAATATTTGTTGCCACAACTAAAACTTTTAAGAGGTTAAAAACTTGACTCAGTTTTAAAGCATAACCTTGGTTTACTTTTACTGCAGTGAAATAATATTTCAAAGCCGTTTATAACTAAAGTAAATGTTTCGAAGCATGACCTTAGTCACACTTGACTTTTGAATTGTAGCAAGTATTAATTCTTTATAAATAAATAAATAAATATATGTGTGTATAACCAACTAAATGATGACTATTTACCACAAATGATTCACACACTTTTGCAGTTAATAATGCCAATTAAAACTTTATACATATATTGTATATGTATAAAGACTATTATTATTATTATTTTAAGCGCCAATTGAATGCAATTCAAATGCTCAAATATCTCATGGGCAATGACTGACTAATGACTGTGCATAAAAAGTCATTAAACCGACCAATTTTCAGTTTTTTTTTTTGTCTGCATAAACGAACGAACGGATGGACATTTAACGCTCGGCACACTCATGAAATATGATGGCAATATTAATCTATGGGGTGTCTCTACGTTTCTCTCTACCCATTGCGAGAGACATGTATAAAACGATACACAAACGTAGATTTCCATCATGGTATTATATGCCCCAGGCTAGTTGTATGCCAGATTCCGGTTTCAGCTACTGGTTGCTAATCTTAGCGTCTTGTGTCGTATCAATCTGCGATTCAGTTGACAGCGTCACAAATAAATGAACGAAAAAAAAAACTTGCACACTTGCCACAAAATATATATGTATATACAAGGCGGCTGTCGAGTCGCGAAATTTGATCGGTTTCTTATTGTTTTGGCTCTGTGACTCACTCAGCTGTTGGATGTTTGTTTAAATATCTCTCACACACTCGCTTTTACCTCACCCTTTGCCCTGCTGACTCACTTATTGAGGGAAACCATGTCATGCACTGTAATTAAATCTAAAATGGAGCTGTATTAGGCAACATGTGGATGCCACTTTCGTTGCTTTTGGTATGGCCAATCAACGTATTTAGACGACTCTCTTATTACAGACATACCTCGTAACTTTCAACTTCCGGTCACATAACAGGTGCAGTCGAATCACTTTAATTGTAAGTCTGCATAACCAATTGACCGAACTTTTATATGCCCTTGTATGTGGTCTTATATTGAATCTTAAATAATATTAACTCACAAGCATGAAGTAAACCAAAAAATGTATTACTAGGGAAATAAATCGTTCATTAATTATTTTAACTGTATTTGTAGCCAAATTGATACCGTCGCATTACTAAAATTAAGTTTAAATCTTAGTTTGATAAATTTTTCCAGCTGTTCAACTAAAGAGCCTTTTTATTATGATAAAATTACCTTGATTTAAAATCCGTTTTTATTGACAATTTTTTTTTTCACTGATTTTTAACTGCCTCATTAATTAAACAAAGCGGAAGTGGAAGTCAATGAAAATATTAGGAAAAGTTTTATTACAAGAAAAATGCCGTTATGGTAAGTTTAAAACTTTTCTGCGTAGAAAACTAACTGATCGACATTTAAGATATGAACATTGTTCACTTTCTATAAATATATTACGCATATGTACAAAGCAAAATCTAAAAAAAAAAAAAACGGCGGATAAACTTTATTGCGGTCATGTAAATTTTCTACTTTGACATTTGTACAGAATTTCGCCGTTTTTGAGCCATAAAACCTAACCTAATGTCTTTTAATGACGCTGATGTCGACGTTAACGTCGCTGTCGACATTTTGCTGAGGCTTATGCCAAGCGCACAGGTACACACACACACACGCACACACACAAAGCGAACTTTTTTAATGGAAGTGAAAGTTTTTTTTCGCGCGACGCCAGTGTCTAAAAAAAAACAAATAATAATAAAATTTTGCCGCATATCTAATTAGCTGTTGTTGTGGTATTTTGTAGCGCCATGGCAAATGTTTAAAAAAAAATATCTATATATATATACAGTACGACCTCGCTCAACGCAACCCTCGTTAAACGCAACTCCTCGATTATTGCAACACAAAAATTCTTATACATAATTGTTATACAAAGTACAGACCACAATTTCTAATTTTATCAAAAACTTAAAAAATTAAAATGAAATCCTTGCAGATATACTCGATTTACTTTGATTTAAATGATAAGAAAATGCATCTACTTTTGGAAATAGGTCTCGTAGCCAACAAAAGATTATCCCTCGGTTTTCGCAACCACCTCAGTTTTCCCAACAGGCCAAATTCTAATAGGTTGCGTTAAGCGAGGTCATACTGTATATATATATACTTACTATAAACAACAAGTTAAGTGTACGATAAAAATAAAAAGCGAAACACCTGGTGCTGGATGGAAAAGCGCGCGAGCCAACAACAAACAAAAATGTATGGAAAAGCAATGCGTCCGCTTCTAGAGCAATTTAATTTAATTTAATTAATATTCAGCTTCGTTTTTTTTTGCGTTTTTGTGTGGGCAGCGCGCATACAAATTGTTAAATAAAGAACGGCGAGAGAGAGTGCAAAGACAATTGGCGTTGAAAACTTGATAAACAAATGCGTATGCGAATGAATGAAAGTTGAAATGTGCCGTATGGTTGTTGAATCAAATTTATAAAGACTTACATACCATATAAAACAAGTGAGAAGGCTCTAGTCGGGAGAGTCTGACTAGAAGATACCCTGAACTCAGTTGAATTAAGTAAAGGGTTGGCCGCAGTTTACTCCTTTCGACTTAAAAGTATGCTTAGCTATTAAAAATAATGATCAATGCAAACAAAACTAAAAACTGACTAAGCTTCAATCGATTCCATTCGATATCTCCGGTGTTTCTTAACCGATTTGGACGAAATTTTGAGAAAAGTTCTATCGTTACCCATTATTTCAACCCTCATTTTAACATTTTCCAAATTCGATATTTTTTTTTAATCGATTCCATGTATATATCTCGGAAACCAGAATAGTTATCAATAATTTAAGAAAAACTTGTTCTGCTTATGGTATAGGAGAACTTATATTCAAAATCTGAAGTCTCTAGCTTTTGTAGTCTCTGAGATCGACGCTTTCGTACAGACGGAAATGGCCATATCGACTCGGCTGTTGATGCTTATCAAGAATATATATACTTTATGAGGTCGGAGATGGTTCCTTCTGCCTGTTACATACTTTTGCACAAAACCATTATACCCTTTTTACCCATTTTATGGATTCAGGGTATAAAAATGTATTCAAGCATACAACACAGATAGATAGAAATATTTTAACAATTTCGTACGTAAAATTTCAGTTTCGTTTTCTTCTTTTTGCCGTGTGCCGTGTTTATTTATTTTTCTGGCATTTCGAGGGATCTATGTTTAGATATCTATTTTTTTGCGAAAAAAATCGATGCAAACTCAAGACAGGAATTTTGTATAAATATATCTTACTAAAGTGTTCTTATACAGTAAGGCCTCGCTTAACGCAACCCATTAAAATTTGACAGGGAAAACTTTTTGTTGGTCACGAGAACTATTTCCAAATAAAATTTAAGTAAATCGAATAAATCTATGCTCAAAGCAAAGATTTCAGACTATTTTATTTATTTTTTGGAAAAACGGTGAAATTGTGATTTGTTCTTTGGTACAATTTACACTTTTCTGAACAGCTGTTTCGCGATGATCTTAAAGTTTTAAATTGTCATTAAGTGGAAACTATTCTGTTCATCAGCCCATTAAATTTAAGTTTTAAACAATTTAAAACAAATTGGAATTTAGTTTTTGGTGAAGCCACAAAAGTATAAGTAGTGCTTTCGCCTGCAGCTGGAGAGTCGTTGCTTTTATTTTCATATATCCATTCAATTATTTTATTATCAGAGTAAGAGTTTTCGGCTGTAAATTCACGAAGATGATCGAAATCAGTTACAATTATTGATTTTCATGAAGTAGTTATTTTTTTTATTATTACTTTTAAGGGCAAATCATCTTCATCCATCGTCCATTAGTCATTAGAATAAACCAACAAATTCCAGCTTTTTTTATATCATTAGATGACACTTTACCCCATGAATTAGACAGGAAACAAACTGCCTGCCACAAGTTAAATGCTTTGGTTTTCATATTTTCGGCCTTCACTTCCGATTAAATGAGCCAACAGACTTTTTTTTTGTAGTAGACAGGAATGGATACAGACAGAGTCAACAATGTCAAGAATTCGGTTGATGCGTGCTAAGAAGTCGTACTGTATAATGTTTTTTAAAGAGGGTGTAACTATTTGTTTTTTAATACTTGGTATTTAAGGGAAAGCAGAATAAAAACCCGCTAGAAAATGTTGTATGTTATGATTCTAAAGGCAAACCTACATAAATTCCATGTCAAGGGCGGTCGATAAATAATTATAAGCTGGCAATCTATAAGCCACGAGCCCTTCCTTTTACAGAACTTACTCATTATTATCTATGCCAGTCATTAACATTGTGCAATTATTTGAATTAACATTACAATTATTATAATTTTTAAAGCCGTTTTTGAATAACAAATCGATTTCAGTGAATCACATGTAAATCTAAAGATAAATGTTGTTTCTTAATCGGGAAAAAAATCTAGATTATGTGTCACGGTGATGATTCATGACGAAAACCTGCCCAGAATGCCAAAACAAATAGAAATAGAACTTATACAGCTTTGCTAAGTACTTAGTCAGCATTTAAATCAAATAAACTGATTATTGGGCGCCATTCAACACTCCAATGATGCGTGTTTAAACCTTAATAAATTTTCTTATCACTGAGCGTTATCATATATTTTTTCAAAAGCCAATCTTGCTATAATTAATTACATGCATTAGTTGACCTTTTTCATATAATATTTCAAACAAAATTCCATCTAAATTTTTTGTAACTACTTCAAATTGCTGCACTTACAAAATTTTCTAAGACGTAGCCATAAAAAAGGAAAAAAACACAAACACATCATCTCCATCATCATCAACATCACATCATGAGCATAATGTTGATGGGTTTTTGTTTCATGCGATTGACAACAAAAACAACAATAATAATAAACAAAACAACAGCAGCAGCAGCAGCAGCAAAGAGCCGAGTCAAGTTGTCAGTTTCAATTAAAATCAATTGAGCTCAATTATTTGATACACAGATGAAATAAAAAATAAAAAAACCCGCGCAATACAAGTTTCAGTTTTTTTTTTTGTGTATTCAGTTTATGTGTGTGGGGGTTTTGGTATGTGGCCCTCGACAAACAATGTTAAGAATAAGGGGCGTGGCTTAAAAGAATTTACACGCTGTAAATAATAAACAATATGCGCAACAAAAAAAAAAAAACAACAACAACAACACAGGCGAAACGCGAGGCACAGGTGTAAACAGCAATAATAACAACAACAGCAGTTACAAACATGGCAACAAGACAAAACTTACAACAACAATAGCAACAAAAAAACTAAAGACGGGTGTAAAGCAACTTTTTGCACTTGCTTGGTAAATGCACCCTATCAACGTAACGTTATTCAATAAGGTGTGTGGGTAAGAAATAATGGCTATAACTATTTTTAGAAGTTAAGTTAATTTAAGTTTATTTAAAAATGCTTTTGAACTAAGAAGATTTTTAATAAAATCTTTGAAAATTTAAATAAATAAAATTTAATTCATGGGTATTTACATGCTGAGCACCTTTTTCGCTCTTCTTGTAAAAACTCTTTTGTTTTTTTTTTTGTTTTAACATAATGTTTTCTGTTTTTTTTTTGTTGTTGCGGTTTTTATTCTCTGTTTAATAAGCCACAAGAAAACAGATGTTACCAACAGCAGCAGCAGCAGCAACAACGAACGGCAGCCAGTTGGTCAATTGTGGCTTAAGGCAAGGGTTAAAAAAACAAAAAACCGATAAAGAAAAACAAAAACAAAGCGCACGATGCGTTTTTAAACATTGGTTATTCGATGCCAGACAAAAAAGATATACAACAACAGTAGGTGTAGGTGTACAACTTTGTCTGTGTTTATATGTGTGTGTGTGCTTTTGAGCGGATGTTTAAGTTGAGTGCACAGCTACCGAGGCGCAACGAAATTAATCGAACTCTATGCGCACGTTATGCTCTAAACACGAGCCACATTCACATTCATACAGTGCTGGTCATATAAAAAGAAACTAAATGCAAGCTAAGATTATGCTAAAATGCTACAATTCATTTTATCTTGGGGATCTGGCAGCTTCAATCACAAGCAATAATCTAAATGTCGCCATAAAAAGATTACACTGATAATAATAGCTTTCACTTTAAATCACGCATTATAAAGTCCTAATGATACAACTGTAACTCTAATTATATGGCCATCACTGTAAATGTTTGGTTTGTGTGCGTGTGTGTGTGTGTGCAGTTATCTGGCAACTTGACACGTTTCGGTCGGCAAGCTAAAGCGAAGAGCCACTAGTTGGTGGAGGAGGGTGGAGCGAAGCAGTTTGGTCATTTTCATCGGTTTGGCATTGCGCTTTGCCAGCCATAAAATGTGCCATAATCGTGCGCAGTCGCAGCGCGAATCTTTGGCTCAAGACGTGAGGTACATAATAATAACAGTACTCGTTATATCGTATGCATATAACACTCATACACGCTGTCATCATCATAGTGAGAAAGCTTGCCCAAAAAAAATGCATAAACTTTGTAAATATATGAAAAAGAAAACGAGAAAAAATATCTACGACTGCATATAAAAAATCTCACTGATTTTGTTGAATGAAACGAATTGACGAATACGACAATACGCTTTAGTATTGATTTGAGTATTGGAAATTTTTTTATAAAGCCTATGGAAATGTAAATGGCTTCGTGTAGGTTTTCTTACCCTTACACTGTCAAAGAGTTATAGTAGTTGTGCATTGATCCAAGACTGATGGGATAATTAAACGTACAGTCGTCTTCAAGGCAAGACTGGTATTCCACAAGGTAAGGGTTGCTTTTAAGAAATCAAAGAAATCATGTTTGTTCAGCTTGGGTCGTCTTTTTGAATCGAATTCCCTTAATAAAGGTAAATTCAATGAAAATATCCTCACAAAGTAGGATGACTCGCTTTTGCAGTGTATAGGCGAAAAGTAAGCGTTGCGGCGACAGCGACCAAAAAATGAAAGGCCATTGCGACAGGAGTTTAGCTATGGTTTTGTTTGTTTGTTTATTTTTTTGGGAAAGTAACGAAACAACGATGAGAGGAGCAAGCACACGTAGGCGACCGAAGGCAAGACGAAGACAGGGCAAACTGAAAACGTTGGCGAGTTCAATGTCAACGGCGTGGGCACAACAACATTTCATTTGATTTTTTTTGTGTGTCTTTGTAAATTTGTTTTATTGCCATTTCCGCGGCGTTGTGTAAAGGAAGCCCACAATGAAAAGTACGGCCACACCTAAGCCTAAGCCTCATAAAAACAAAAAACAAGTAAAAGCAAAACAACAGAAACAAAATACCAAAAGCGCGGCATGAAAAGGCAGAAGGAGTCGAGGCAGTCGTCAGGCGGCATATCCAGCGCGAAATGGGGTGGAATGTGTTAAGCAGATAGAAAGACAGACAAAACGGGAGACGACAGACAGTGAGGGGAGCAGAAAAAAGAGAAGGCAGGCGCAGGCATATGGTGGAGTTGTCTCAGGTGTGTGTGTGTGTGTGTGTGTGCTTTCGCGTAAGTGTGACCAGCAGGGTGACATAAATGTACTGTACACAAACATATACATGCATTATTATATATGTAATTTTCCCTTTTACAACCACAACAACATTATGTGAGCGGCGATCCATGCGTGGGAATAGGAGACACACACACAAAGAGGAAGAATATAGAGAGAGAGACAGAGGCGACAAAAACGAATGACGGAAGCGTACGGAGCAGCTGCGGGGTCTGCAGTAGACTGCAAGGGAAGCTGTTGACCCCCCCTAAATAGGGCGTTGTAGTAATACTTGGTAACTGTTATCTGCTGTTTTGCTTCTTTTATGTTTTTCGGCAAACAATTCGCTTCGGATGGGAAAACGATAAAACAATAACACAATTAACAATACTTGAGGGTAGCACTAGCAGCAGCAGCAAGAAGCGTCTTTCATTTATTATGCCTTTAACAATGCACCTACACTGACACACATTTTTAAATAGAAGAAGAAATACTTTTCTGCTGCTGCTGCTGTTGCGGCCGCTGTTCGAAGCATAGTATCTTTTTCTTTTGCTTTGCACACACACATGCACACGTACACGCACACAATACATATATATATATATATTAATGGAGGCAGACATGCGAGTTTTCCGGGACGGCTTATAGGAAATTTAGACAATTTAACACACCTTTACTGCACTTGTCTTGTAATTGTAATTGTATTACAACATTTCAAGCAGTTTTCACTACCAAATTTGCAGAGTTTAAGTTTGGAAACGCGACAAACAATAATGCGACGCACACACGACCAATCAACGATCCGACAACGACGGACTAAAAAGTATTACTGAACGCCGGTGTGACCAAGCTTCACTGAACGATACTTTCAAACAGTATCGATAAGCAGAGTTGTCCTGTTTAAAAAAAAAAGTGTATCGATGTTTCCCAAATCAATTTCAAACGATAGAATCGAGCAAATTAATTTAGCGATATCTAGTACATTAAAAAATATTTTCTTGATTGCAGTGTACGGTTTTACTTTCGCATCAGAATTAATTGTTTATTAAAACTCCAATTCCATAAGGCTGCATTAAAGTTTAAAGTTTGTAAATAAAAGCAGCCTCAAAAATGAATCCGCTCACAAATATGCGAAATGTACTAAAATTAAGCGAACTTGACCTTAAAACAACAAGTGGCAAAAGCTGGCATGATATGTACAGAGATTCTGCTTGGATATTCGTTGCCGGCTTCCCCTACACGCTCTCCGAAGGCGACATCATATGCGTGTTTTCCCAGTACGGGGAAATAGTAAACATTAATTTGGTGCGCGACGGAAAGACTGGCAAATCTAAAGGATTCTGTTTCCTATGCTACGAGGATCAGCGCTCAACAGTCCTAGCTATCGACAATCTAAATGGCATCAAAATAATGGGACGCATTTTGCGCGTCGATCACGTGGCCGACTACAAACCACCCAAGGACAACGAAAAGTTGGATGAGGAAACATTACGATTATATATGGAAGGATGTGCACCAAGGCCCGTTACTAAATTGCCAGTTGTTGAGCCTAAAAATGAACGTAGCTCTGAAAGCATAAAAAAAGAACGAACAAAACGCAGCAAAAGTTCCAAAGAGAAGAAGCACAAAAAACGCCGCACAAGCTCCGATTAGATGTATGAATTTTTATTAAATAATACAGAATGCTTTTGCCAAATAGAAGTGTTATAGTTCAGTGTAGGAGGGTTTATTTCATAATAAAGACAACATAAGATTCGAATACACAAACAATATCAGCACAGTAATATAATCCATAGATTTTAATATAAAGTTTAGTTAAGTTGAAGTTAAGCACCTCCTTCTTTATCGCTGGTGTTTCCATGTTCACTAGCACTTTCAAAGCCTAACTCTGACTCATCGGAATCGCTAGATTCCTTAGAATCGACACTTTCAATTTCACGTAGAACACGACGCTTATAACGCTCATAGGCGCTGCCTTGGCGATCCACATTGTAAAAGTCAATATCATCCACAAAAGTATCCTCTTCGGTGTCGATTGTGTGTATATACGGATCCTGAAACCTGTTGTTGTCCTCACCGTCACTGGAGCCGCTGGCAGACTCATCCTCATCATCATCTGCAATGATATGTGAATGTTAATAAATGTTTGATTTATTATTATATAAGTTGTTGTTCTTTTTGGTCATACCAAACATAAATTTGTTCATTTGCTGACAGATTTCATCGTCAGAGCCCATGGCAACTTGATCATCCTCATCGGGATAATCATTTGTATGGTAGACCTCCTGATTGGAGTCCTCGGAATCGTAATCTTCTTCTTCTTGATCATTGTAACAATCCTCAAACATGATTTCATCCACTGGACGTAGACAACTGATGTAATTACTGCAAGTAAAAGTAATTTTATTTTGCATTTGAATTGAATTTAATGAAAACACAGCACAATTTGATTATAGTATTACTTTATTCAAGCTAAACTATAACTATATGCACTTAATTCGACTTTAGCACAAGAACTCTGAAATTACTTAAACTTAAAAACAAACAAAAAAAATATAAACTGTAAACAACTGGCAACAAATTCGGACAAGGTGCGAAAGTAAGGCAAACAAAAAACTAGAAAATAATTTATGTGAAATGTGAAAAAAACTAAGTCGAAAAACTAATAGCTAATTAAGTCGATTGATTTTTGATCTATGATGCGTGCGGCATGGGGCGAAGTGCGGCTTATCACATCGTAGTTGCAGTCGTTGTTGTTGTAGTGTTACCAGTAGCAGTTGTTGTAGTAATTAAACGGATAATACAACCTTATATAGAGAATCAGACGAGTTACAATTACAAAATTATTGAAGTAAAATTAATTTCTAACTTATTAATATAATGTTTTAGTACAAAAGCACTTTAAAGGACAAAACACATTAGAGATGGGCGCGTGACACGACACTTAGCTCAAATTAGCACGCACGACTCTTTATGGTTTTATTTTTGACATTCACAGCATATAGAAAAACAAATTCGCATTTAGATCTTGGTGCATTCAATTTTTTTTTATTAATTTGTAAAATTGGTATTGACAAACCTATCTAGTTTTGAGCTAGAAAAGTTCAATGCTCAATGGAATATTACAAACTTAATTATTTATATTTAAATATAAATTTGGAATAATTTAATTTTTAGAGTAGGCGATGGAAACATTTAAATTAATTTTTTTTATAATTATATTTTTGGGCCTTTAATTAAGTATATTTTGTTTTTACTTTTATAACAATACATTTGGCTTGCATTTTGTGTTTCAAGTCGTGTCTAGTTTTTCGTGCGTGTCACGCCACAAGTCCATCTCAAGCATGAAGAAACATGTAACAAAACACCGTATATGAAACATATCAACACACACACGCACCATAACACCTTCACGAACACATAAACTACAATCGATTAGGCCCAAACTAGACAAAACAATTAATTTTGACATTCTACATGTAGAAATTTGTGATGTTGAACATTTGCTGTTCTTCAATGTTTAGGACGAACCTTAAATAGTTGTCGTCCAACATATCAACATATTCCGACTGCATCTCATTCTCCGGCACATATAAATCATATACATAGCCAATATCCGAATCGGCTGGCTGCTGTTGCGGCTCTGATAGCAATTGTGGGGACTGGTGTTGTAGTTGTTGTGATTCAATGTCCACAATTGTTATTTGTTTCTTCTTATTTGTTCGTTTCTGTTGCGAGCTGCTGCTGCTGCTGCTAGCTGCAGCTGCTTTGTCCACTTCTTCCTCTTCTTCTTCGTTGAGAGCGGTACGCAAACAGTTAACCACACGATACCGTTGCTCGCGCGACGTTTGCTGTGCCTCCTGACGCTGTTTATCTCGCCTTTGAGCAGTCGCAATTGCCGGATCGCTTGTTTGACGCAACAGCCCCATGGCTGTCTCTTTGTTTAGACGTGCGGCTGCAAACTTTTTAGTCGCACTGTCATCCTATTACAAACATGTTATTATTTCATAACTATTTTTTGAAAGTGCCTATTACTTACCTGCTTTTCAAGCGTGCCGGCAAATTTCAGCAGCACTTCACTTAATTCCTCTTTGTTGTCTGTCGGCGCTTCGGGTGCATTTTCATCGTTTAGCAAACGACGACGTTTGCTGTTCATAACAAAAGCCGTGTGCGGCTCCTCATCAATGCGGCGCTTAATGCGCACGACAGCCGGCATATTTATTTATGTTTTTTTTGTGCGTTAGTTAAATCAACTGATTTTATATCTTTTGGAATTTGCTAGCAAAATCCGACGCCTCTTTATAAAAATGTGCTACTACATAAGTGTGACAGCATACAGCAAACGTTGAAATACTAAAAACAAAAAATCGATAGCCTACTCGATTTTGTTGAATAACCATTTTTGCATTTTTCAACACTTATCGCTTTTCAAATCAAAAGTAAATGAAATTTATTGCAAATTTAGATAAATTTGTTGCAATAGAGTTGTAATATTAAACACCATGAATACTTTTCAGCTGCATTCAATGCAAAATCAGGAAAGTGATTATGTACAGAAAATGATTTGACTTTTGCGAAAATATGTATCAGAACGTGAATCTTTTAATGTCTGACACTGTTAGCTTAAGACTGTTAACTAACAGTGAGCAGTGCAGTATTGCTCTCGCCAAAAAGTATGCTAAGGCCTGTGTGCAACAGAACATTTAGTAGTCGTTTTCTGTACGCGGCGGTTAACGGTCGTGTGTGTCGCAGGCGTGCATTAAGGATATTCATTTGCAATATGTATCGTTAGCATATGCTGAAATTACGACGAAATCAAATTAAAACGTGTCTTTGCCACCTTCTCCTGCTGCTCATGTTGGTTTGTTTCAATCGTAAAGTGAGCTTACCAAATTTTAAACCCCCAACAACAACAACCAGCATCTCTGTGTTCGCCGGGTTTTTTCGTCTGTGTGTATTATTGTTGTTTATTCCTCACCGCATTGTCTCTCATTCACGCGCGCAATTTTGCGAGTAAGCTCCGTTAGTGTTCACGTGTGTGTGTGTTTATGCGCTGCAATTTGCGCGCAAATGATTTACCGTCTGATTGCTATCAGCGCATGCCGCAATTATGTTTTAATTGCCGCTAAATGCTTAACACACACCGATTGGATTAGCTGCAGCCCATTGTGACAGCAGGTGAGTGTTTACTCTCTCTTCATGCCCCGCCTGCTAACCTTTTTTAGTGTCTTAAAAAGTAAATTAAATTCAGTGGCGGCTGCTGTGGCTGCTGCTATTCAAGTCTTTTGGAATGCACAACACAGCCTAGAGACTATAAAAATATTTACGAGCAAATACACTGTCGAAAACTATAGCTGTAAATTCGTTTTTCATTTCTTCTTCTGTTGAGCATCAGTTCCGTTATCTAACGGTTATATGAAGAGTTTGTAAACATGCTCTTTCGTTTGAGCGCCAGTACCGTTGGATAACGGTTATATGCTGGGTTCGTTAGTATGCTCTTTCGTTTGATCAGTACCGTTATTTAACGATAGTACCGTTAATTGACGCCAGTTCCGTTAGTTAACGGTAATATGACGTGTTCGATGCATACAGTTATGTCAAGAAAATACTTTTGGTTTATTTGGCATCTTTTTAAGCTTTGTAGACCTTTTGTTACCCTTTCATTTCTCGCTGTGGATGTTAACATGTTTGTATTCGCAATGAGCAGAGCCTCTAAAATTTCGTCTAGCTAACGAAACATATGTTTGGGGGGTGCTCTCTCATTTATTTATGGTTAGCGGTGCGGGGCGTCAAAAAATTTGCTAACGCATGAAGCATTCCGTGCCCCTCTCACTCCCCCGCCCACACACATACACACGATGTGTGTAATATGAGAAGAGTCTCTGTAGCACGTGTTAGACAGGAGGAGGGGAAGGAGTTGGAGGTGGAAAAGGGGGCTATTTTGACTGACACACAGTGTGGATACACTGGATGTGCTTGGCATAATAATGAAATAATAATGTCGCCTTTTGTTGTAAGGTGTCTCTTTCCCCCTTTTTGCTCCTCTTCCTGTTGCAGCAATAAATTAATGGGCCTGCCACATAAAAAGCACCCCCCGCGCAGATGGTTCTCTATACATTTTTTGCGATTTTGATTACACAGCCTCACATGACTTTTGCTACCAGTTATGAAATTGTGTCTCTGATGCAGCGAGTATAATTTGGTGGCAATGTCAGCTGTTTGGCAGCCGCTTTAAGCCCAAAAGATTAACATAAATAAATATATTCTGATTGTTGTTGTTGTTGTTCTTAACATACCGAAAATGATGAGCAAAAGATCTTGCTGATAAAATGCTAATCATAAGGAACAATGTTGCTGCCACAGCTACTACAACTTACTTACAAGAGAAGGATATGCCACATGCGCCGGCTGTAGTAAACGTCCCCCTTGTAAGATTTCATTTTTCTTTCGTAATGTTGTTGTTGGTGGTGGCCAACTGCTTGAGCAAAACTTTTTGTGCTTTCCACTTATAGTACAACTTGGTTTTTACTTTCCTAAAGAGGCTATCAACACTTTCTCTTGAAGTTTGTTGGGCTAGTAAAACATCACAAATAAAGTTACAACTAAAATAGATGGATGTAGTTTTGTATGTAGCTCTTTTTAAGACTGCTCATTCGGTTAAAAAATATAAGGATTCCTTGATAAAAATCCTCTAAAGAAATTATTTTAATTTTTAGATTGCAAATTCTATTGTTCTTGATTTAATTTGATTAACCCAGTACTGTACTTCATAGCCTTTACAAATATTATACTAAAATTTAACAATAAAAAAAAATTATAAAAAAAATATTTCGCTTGAGAACATCTTGTTAACAAAATAAAAAAGTTTCTGTAGATTCCTTTAATTAACTACAAAATTCAAAATAATTTCAAGCATTTAGGCAAGTGCATTGACGTTTCGACCTGAAAGCTTTATTTTCATTGGTATTTTTTTTTTGTTTTCGGCTCTTCTTTGTAACATTTTTGATTAGCTCAAAAGTTTGTACTGGTTTGTGGGGGAGGATGTATTTGTGTGTTTGGCATGCTGGGGGGGTGCTTTAATTTTTGTTTAAACTTGACAGAAAACACCTCAGGCGTTCGCTTGGGTCGAGTGTCTCATTGTGGCTTTGACAGCCTTTGTTTTTTTTGTGTGTTATGGATGGGGGCCAAAGCATTTCGGGCTACTTAACAGAGAAATTTGGCATGCCAGAAGAGCAACAGCATCATATATCCTTGTTAATTTGTCTAGGGGTTGAACTTGTTTGTTGCTATCCCATGTTCATAAATCATTTTAATGCATTTTGTTGCGACAAGTTGTCTCGGTCAGCTTTTTGCGGTCATTTCAATAATAAATTCATCAACTTTATCATCATCATGAGATGATGCCAATTTAATGACAGACGACAAGAATCATAAAGTAGGCACTAAATAAATTATCGAATGTGGAATTGGAAATATTTATAAATAAGTAGAAAAAAAATATATACATAATTATATAAATATAACTAAATTATTTGCAATGAAAACAAGTAAAAATGCTCTAGTCGGGAGAGCCCGACTAGAAGATACCCTGAACCCAGTTGCAAAAAATTATACTCCATGCGCCCTAAAAGTATGCTTCAAATAATAATCAATTGAAACAAAACTTAAAACTGACTTAACTTAACGATATCTTCGGCGTTTCTTAACCGATTTAGACGAAATTTTGAGAAAAGTTATATCGTTACCCATTATTTATTATATATTTATATTTATTATATATAATTTTTAAATTTTCCAATTGCGATATTTTTGTGTTACCGGTTCGGAAACCAGCATAGTTATCGATAATTTGAAACAAACTTGGTTTGCTCATGGTATAGGAGAACTTATATTCAAAACCTGAAGTCTCTAGCTCTTGTAGTCTCTGAGATCGACGCTTTCATACAGACGGACAGACGGACATGGCCATATCGACTCGGCTTATGATGCTATTCAAGAATATATATACTTTATGAGGTCGGAGATGGTTCCTTCTGCCTGTTACATACTTTTTCACAAAACCATTATACCATTTTTACCCTTTTTATGGGTTCAGGGTATAAGAATACCAACATCTATTTAAAGCAAAACAAGCTCTTTGAATATCTCATCGAAAAAACAATAATTAACATTCTTTTCATACATTGAATAGCATAATATAACAATCATAATAACAGGACAACCTTGATCCTTGCAGCTGTCCTTAATTTCAATGCCAAATACGACAAATTTTTCTGTCTTTTTGCACGTACCAACTTTAAGGTGTATGTGTGTGTGTGTGTGTGTGTTTGAAGGGGGTGGGATGGAGTCAGAATAGAAAGCGTGTTGGATTTATAGCCTGCACCAACACGTCAATTACAAAAGCAAATAGAGCACACAATACATACCCAAAACAGTATTGAAAATAGAGGCGTTGCACCCTTCGCAAAAATCACATTAAATTTCCCCGTGCTCATTAGGGGAAAGAGAGTGGAAATTGCTGCTGCTGCTGCTGGTGCTGTTGAACGCATTTCCACTTTCACTCTGCTGCTCAGTTAAACACAATGCGCCCAGTCAGTCAACCCCCAATCGACGTTGATGATAATGATGATGATGAAGACGATGATGATGCAGTGCATCAACTGTGTTAACCACCCCCACAATACTAATATCATTTTGCAATTTGCACTTGGCAAATAAAGGAGTGATGCTGCGGCAGATAAAAACGTTTCTCTGTTGCCTTTGTTCTAGCCCCAGGGCCAAAACAATGTTGCCAACTTTAACATGATATTTTTTTTTTATTATTTCGCAAACCGCTTACATCTCAATGGCCAGAGAACCACAAGAGCGAGCGAGCGAGTGCCAGAAGGTTTCAGTCTTCTTATAGCAGCCGCACACATTGCTAAATAAATTATCGTTAATATCTCGAAGCCATCGATAAATCGTATACGTTTTCAGTTTTATACCCTGTGGGGGGGAAGTATCAGTATGAGTTGAATATGGGTTGAAATTAGCAGTTTACTTACTTAACTGAAAACTTAAAAATGTTAATTATTAAATACTTTTCTGTGCATACAATTTAACTTTAAGTTTACTTTGTTCAACACATTTTCCATTACCAAAGTTAATCTTCAAAATAGAGTATCTATAAAGTCTATCAAATAAGCATCCTTCAGTCAGCCCAAAACTTGTTGTTATGTCTGGTGTAGCTCAACCCTTGGGGTTGCATATATGCTTCCTATGTTCCTGTGTGGCTTGATTGACATGATCCACAAGGACAACCTGCTCTGTCGGTTTCATCTCCCTTTGAACCTGTGAACGCTGTGCCAAACAGCTGATTGCGTGTTCTTCTGCCTTCAGTTGGCATGATTTATGTTTGCAATTGAAATTCTTGACTTTTTGCTGGACACGTGTGGGATTGTGCCTTAGTGTGTCGCCAAGGAGCTGTAGAAATTCGAGTAAATTAGCTCATTTGCCGCTACACTTGGCTCACGTGCTCGTTAGCAGCAGCTACTTCCAAAGAAGAGGTCATTGACTTGGGGGGGTCAATCGAATAGAAGGCCAAAAAGGCCAGCAGCTGTTTGCATTTTGCACTACATAGAGAAGTTTTTGTGTGCTCTTATCAACCAGCAGAGTCATGGCTAGCAACTGGAAGCTCTTGTCACGTACTCGGCAGCTGATTGCCTCAAATTGTTTTCGGCCATTTTTTTTCTTCTTTCTCTCCCCCCAAAAAGCCTTTAGGGTTGCCGTTTAACAGCAGATTAATATGAGTGCCAAGTTAGACAGTCAACCCGTCTAACATTTCGACAGTCATTGACAGTTATTGAGGAAACGAATGGAATTTAGCTTTAAGATTTCGAACTTAAATACTTCGTTATGTCATTTGCTTTTCTTTCGTTTCTTCACATGTGTTTTAGTTGAACTTAGGGAGTTGGCTAGCAGTTTATCTTCTTGTTGACAGTCGCCCAAAGGGAATTAGTTATCAAAAGACGCATAAATCCATTGCTGCAAAACGTTTAGCTCAAAACTCTTCTCCTCCAAACCCAAACCCAAAAACTCAACTCAGTCCAGTGTCGCCAGCATGTTTTCCTTCTTTCGTTTTACACATTTTTGCTTAAATAAAATATGAGCTAAATTGAGAGTTTCAAGTGGAGACTCGAGCTAAAGCACTTTAAGCTCTAACATGGTTTAAAGTTGTTTGGCTTATTTAAAAGTAAATCAGAGTGCAGATTTTAAAGTCGATAAAAGGTAATAAGTTAATTTATATTTGTATTAAATTTCTTAGCAGGATTCAAAAAATACATTAATAAACTAATTAACTAAAAATACAGGACCTTAAACAAAGAGATAAAAATAGTATTAAATTCTTTTTATTTAAGTCAAATAAATATAAATTCATATAGTATTTACCAAGGGTATAAACATTATATTCCATGTCATTAAAATTAAATTATTCTACATTTCATTTATTTTAATTTCAATTAAGATCATATAAAATAAAAATAAACGATTTTATTTAGGTTAATATTGTTATTTTTTCCAATAGCTTTTAATAAGGATTATATTTTATTTTTACTTTTATGTTTTTCATCTTCCTATAGATTTACATGTTAAGTTTCCTCTTCTTCTACTTTTCAAAGAACAACAGCAACAAATATAAAAAGTGTCCTTAAAAGGCCGCCAGCTCATTAGCACTTTAAATGTTTTTTTATTGAGGCCACTAAAAGCTAAGAAAGCTTTCTTTTTTAGCACAGACGTCTTTATGGCTGTTTGTTGATGCAAATACGGTACACAAAAAAAAAGTCTAATAAAATTATTTCCGCTATTGTTTAGCGAGCTCTCAGTTCTCAATTCCGCTTGTTGACGTGGCTTTTGTGGCAAATCAAAATGGTTCGCTTGATTTCTTGACACGACACGCGACAATGGCAAAAGGACTTGCGACTTGTTTTCGGCTTGATTTAGCAATGCTAAGATAAATGCCGCTTTGTTTGGTTATCGCTTTGAACGCAAAATGATAAACATAAGTTCAACTCAGCCATAGACATTGACAGGCCCCAATCGAGGTCTGTGTGTATAGCTATGTGCTAGGACCAGAACCAGGGCCAGGACCAGGACCCGTGCCAACTATAACGACCTTCTACGCCCCTGTGATGTTTTTTGTCTGAGGGGTTTGGGTGTCTGCATTTTAAAATCAACCCTCGAAAAACGCTTGCCAACTTCAATTTCAGTCGCTGTCATTTGAAGCGACCCGTTAGCTCTCCCCCTTAATACAATCATGTCGCATGGGACAGTGGAGAAAATGCAAAAAAAACCTATTGTAAAAGAAGGAAGTACTGTTAAATAATTGCAGTTAGGTAAGTGTAGAATATTTAATAGGTATAAAAAAAGATTTGCATTAAAAAATCACTTTAAAGACGCCTATAATTTTAATTAAATCAATAAGATTTATATATTTTCTGCTTATTTTTATGCGTAATTAAAATTATTTGTGCTACTGTTAGTCTCATTCCGTAACGTCCGTTGGGAATTGACATTGCTATTTGGTAACCCCATTTGGCCTGCATTTTGCGCGCTTTTCGATTTTGGTCCTCTGTGCATAGCAATTCGTGGATAGATTGGGGTGTTCTGTATATTTGTGTTTCAGGTAGCAAACGTGTTGCAAGTGGCCAGATGTATGTATATATCTGTATTTGTATCTGTGGCGCTCTGGCTGCGTTGTTCGAATTTTCAGGATGAGTTCTGTTTGGGCTTGTTTAATTTTTTATTAGATTTGTTGCAGCGTCTGCACAGTGCCCATAATTTTGTTGTTGTGTGTGTGTGTGGGAAATTGTTGCTTCAAAAGCTGGCTAGCCATCGAAACCCGCCCCCATCTTCCATCTCTGCTTACTCACTCGTTCACGATGGAGCCCAAAAATTCAATCAAAAAACTACAAGCGTAAACAAGTGGGTAACATGGCCAACTCTGTGTTCCTCCGCATCCACTTCAACTTTTCAAGTGTTTTTCCTTCTCTTCTCAGTTCAAGCCGAATACTTTTTTCTTTTTTTTGGAAGGTTTTTGTGCTTTTATCGTTATGAGCCCTGTTTTGTTGTTTGTTTGGTTTTGTTGTGTTTTCGTTTCAAATTGAAAATCGCAGCTGGCAAAGTTTTCTTTTTCATTCCAGGTATTAAACTGCCTAGCTCGCAACAAACTTGTGCCTTTGGCTCCTCCTCCGTTCCCCCCGCAACAGCCTTTTTTAATACTTCTAACAGCCGTGCTAAGTCCTGGAGGAGCTTAGGCATAAAAAATAAAAAAACCCGCTTCTCAAGAAGTATTTGCACGCATTTTGCGGCCTACAAAAGTATTCAACGCTTGAATTACACTTGCCACACGTACACACACACACACACACACACACACACTGCTGCAG
The DNA here is from genome assembly GCA_035044585.1 of Scaptomyza polygonia. Taxonomy (NCBI): domain Eukaryota; kingdom Metazoa; phylum Arthropoda; class Insecta; order Diptera; family Drosophilidae; genus Scaptomyza; species Scaptomyza polygonia. The sequence continues at coordinate 1,370,830 of JAWNNU010002061.1, forward strand.
CTGATATCTGCTAAATTTTACTTCTATATGTTTGCTTTTCTTTGTATACTCTTTCATCAATCGAAAGGGTATATTGGAATCACGCAGAGGTTTTTCTTAAAAGAATGTTTTGCATTTATTTCAAATCGAATTAAGATCAGAACTAAAGTTAAATAAATAATAATGTATAAAAATTTCAATATTTTATTTATAAAGATATTTTAGTAAAACGTTAAAGTTTTGAATGCTATTAGTATAATTTTAAATATAAATAAAAAACAAAAACTTCAAGATTTTTGTAAGTTTTGATAAAATTTGGATATCCGATGTTTAAAGTTTTATTTTTCTTATTTATTAATTTTAAAGTATTAGGAATTTGTGTTTTTTATCTTTAATGTCTCATACAAAGGCATAAGCTCTTTGTAGAGCATAGTACTAAAAGCTTCTGCAATTTCAAAACGCATTTCGCTATTTTGTTATTATTGCTGATTGTTTTTACTTTTATTTTTGAAAGGATATCAATAAATTTTTATTCTTGTTACGTTCTTGCCTTTCGCTTTTGGCTCGCATGTTGTTGTTGTTTATGTTGCGGTTACAGTTTGGGTTTTTATACGCTTTTCGCTTTTGTTTGTGTGGGATTTTCGCTTTTTGCGTTGAGTACTGTCAAAAGTGCCCCGTCTAATTTATTGATTTCTAGCTTATTTTTATTTTATTTTTTTGTTGGTGGCGGCGACTGCGATGACTGCGGCTGACAAATGGCTTAAACTTTGTCAACAAAAGTTGTTGTTTTTGTTGTTGTTTTTAGTCACAAACTTAATTTAATCTAATTAAATTGCAGCAGCACAGTTACTGTAAACTTCATTAAGTTTTTGGCACAGCATCCAAGCCGTTGGTTTTTATTGTTGTTGCCAACAATGAGCCAAGTTAATGTCCCAGAACATTTTATCAGGCAGCAGGGTGGTGAGAAAGAAGCTTGCCTCATTGTGTAAATTGTCATAATAGTAACTATGGGTTCGAGTTTGAAGTTGTAAGTTGCTGCAATTAGCTGGGAGCTGTGTGTGTGTCTGTCTGTCTGAGCAAGTCAGCAGATGGTTTTTCTTCTTCTTGCCTTTAACCTGTTGTTGGGCGTACTATTAGCTGTTATTTTAACAGTTGGGCAAATAACTTTTTAGGTCTCGAAGTCTGTTGCATAGTTCTTCATAAAGTTCTTTGTCAAGTGACTTTACCAAAAAGTTGCCATTCAAGTACTATGGGCGGCAAAGTTTTGAAATTTCTTAAGCCTTCAATTGCCCTGCATGTACTAGTATTCAAATCTGTTTTCATACTCATGTGGCACAATTTAAAACCAATTTATGGTGTACAATTTAATCAATTTAAATGCATGATGTAATCGGATTAGTCAATTTTATTAATAAATGGCATAACACATAAGCGGATTATCATCAACAACTCCTATAAAGAAATGCATGTAGCACACAAATCGGATTAGAAAGTATTACAAGTTTGTTAATTTTATTGCTTAAAAAAAAATTAGGCTTTAAGAATATAAAAAAAATTATGAACTTAATATTTATGGTTTACATAAAATAGAAGACAATGTTGTGAATATTTTTTTTGCTTATTGAGAAATAAATACATCTTATGAGGTATTTTTTAATTTATGTACAGTAATGTACATTTATAATAAATAAATTATTTATTGCTATGACAAATATTAAAAAGAAATTCTATATTTGGAAATTTACATAATTTCGTTTAAGATTTTAACCTTTCTCATTATTTTTTTTTCTTGAAAACTACGTTTTTCGAATTAAAGTTTTTTTGCATATTACTTTTGAAGTATGCATTGTTGCATTCACCATTGTGCACTAAGCTACAAGTTTTCTTTCTGAATGTATGTACAGTTTGTCATAATTTGCAACTGCTGCACCGCATTGCAGGGACGACAATATTGCCCTGCACCCACCTCGATCCTCCCCCCGTTCCTTGGCACACTTGTTCTTATTAACTGCTGAGCCATTTGGAGAATTGCATGGAGTTAATACAGAGTTGGAGCAGCGTAGGGAAGGTGTGTGTGTGTGTGTGGAGGCGGTGGCAGGGCAATGGCTTGGCTTGGCTTGGCATTTTTGAGTGCATGTCCTTTGTTGCTTGTGTTGCTGTCCTGTGTCCTTAGTTCGTTGCTGTTTGTCCTTTGACTATGTTGCTGCATAATTTATGAGTGCTTAGTTGTTAGCTAGCTGCTGCTGCTGCTGTTGCATACAGTTGGCTTTTTTAGCCACATGCCGGCTGCCGGTTGCCACTTGGCACTTGCCACTTGAGTGGCAGTTGTGCGTTGCATTGCCAAGTGCTGACCTCTGTCTGCTGCATTGGTGCGTGGCATGACTCTTAAATCAACTCTCGCATTTCAATTCGATTGATATCCCCTTATTCGTTCGTTATTCGGAATTTGCATAGGTTGCAAACAGCTTTAAGGCGCCTTAGGTCAGCTGAAGTTTTGCCATCGAGTTGCACTAACTCAATTATTAAACAATTCAATTTAGTATTGTTATTCGGATATGAGCTTATATGATTTGAGATTAACATATGCCTGCCAAACATCCACACACACACACACACTAACGCCCACATAAGCAGCTAATAAAATAAAGTCCTGCAGCATATGGAGGACCATAAGAAGCTCTCTCTCTCTCTCGCTCTAAAGCAACTTGATTGCTTCCCGCAGGGCACAAAATGAGTTACTCTGTTGTTTTTAGTAGCATCTAGTTGTTATAGCTCTCTTGTTGTTGTTGCATTTAATTAGTGTAATGCCAGGGCAGCCAAGAACAACAACACATCTGAAATTTTATTAAAGCTGGCAGCAATTTTAGTGCCGTCATCTGAAATGCATCATTAATTTTAACCCAAGTAAGCCACATACCGATAAAAAGGCCATAAGAACAAGCAAATTTGTAACAGTTTTCCTTTTACGATCTGGAAAATACTATTACGACACTTGAGTTTTATATGAAAATCACTTGCTCAAAGATATTTGGGTCAAGTATATATATTTTTCATGGTTAGCATTTGCTGACCTAACCAATATTTAGAATATTATTGATCTGCGATGCATTTATTTTGGTATCAATTTATTATTTTTGTTAAGTACAACATTAAAATCAACATAGTTTTTGTTTAATACATCTACAAGGATCAATTCAACGTTATTTTATCGCTAAGAACTTTGAAATGCATTATTAAGATGGGCCGAAATCCCGGCGGTACTGCAATACCGGGCCAACCCGTGACAGAGGTGGAGCAAGCCCCTAACACTCCGTCTGATTCCAAAAATCAGTTTAACATTTGTTGTTCCCCAATGGAGAAACTATCAGATGTTAAGCTGATAAGAACAGATACTACACTTTGATCTTAGCCATAAGGCCGAGAAGCGATAACTGTAAACAGTTTATTCCAGGTACTCTATGCAGTTGCAGCTTGAGCCAGTTGTGAACTATAAGTGCCTGAATGAGAAAACACTAATAGATGCATTTTTTAAGGGTGGAAAATGCTACCTTTCTACTTAAAGAACTGATTTATGCCTAAGGGTTGATTATCTGTACTTTTCTTTCTTTAATTCTTAACAAGTTCAAGCGTCGCTTGTGGTAACGTTTGAATGTAAATTGTTCCCAATTCACTCTGGTTTCTCTTCAGTTGTCGAATAAATCTTTCGCCTTTTACTAAAGATTTCCGTGGAGAGGAGCACTGTAATGAGTCTAAAATGAATTTTTTGCAGCGCCTGGCAGCTTATGCAGCTGGGAACATAATAAATGCATTAAATTTATAATAATGACTGATTTTTCAATGAAGTCCGAAGCCAGAGTAAAATTTCGGATTAATTCATAAACGCCTTGAAATTGTCTCCCTTTTTTTTTTTAGCAGCTGTTGCGCTTTTCTTTTTAATAATTTCTCCTTCTTTCTGCAATCCTGTGGATGCTGCTTTTCTGCGTGTCACAAATTATATCAAATGAAAAAGCCAACCACTGAGCCCTTAAATAGGCGTTTCCTTAGCCACTTTAAGCCAATTTCATTGACATGGCTTCACTTCCTTTCCCTACAATCCCTTCTTCTGTTTCTGGGAAATCGTGACATGCAAGTCGCATCGCTTGACTAAAACAGTTGTCTAATTAGTTACTCGAAGCGTCTAACACATGATGATGAATTCGTAAACAGTTGTTGATACGTGCAGAAACATTAAGATGCAGAAAGAGATAAAAAGTGTCTTTAACAATGGCAATTTACACATTAGGGGTTTTCACACGCAACGTTGTTATTCGTTAAATTTGTTAATGGTTGCCAACTGTGAAGACTCGTTTTTTACGTCAGCTGTTAATCGTTAAAATACCTACTTTCAATCAATTATTTGCAACACAACTGACAAAACACAAAGCAAAAAACAGCTGATTAGTGTTTTACCGAATAACAAGTAATTTGTCGGGGTTGTCAGCTCGTTAAAGTGTTATTCGTTAAGCCGGCATTTTGTTAAATTTACAAAAACAAAATACATGTAGAACTTTAACGAATAACGAATAACGAATAACAACGTTGCGTGTGAAAACCCCTATTGTTTTCTCTTACTATACTTTTTTTTAATCAATGAAGTTAGAACAAATTAGTTTTCAATATCCGAACGAGAACTCCCAAATTTCAATTCATTTATTGCTGCAATTTGCTGCAAAAGCATTCCTAATCTTTCACTTTCTATAAAGTTAAGCTTAGCAAATAATATTTATTAATATTATATTTTTAATGAGCAGTTCAGGTCACTTCAATATAAAGCATTTAAAGTTAAAAATCAATGTGTCAAAAGTTATTTACACCTTAAACCTAAACTTTTTCATGTTTACAAAGATCTTTTTTGTTCGTTTTAAATACTTCTAATCAACTGTGTCGCATTGTGCATCAAAGCTGCCAGATTTTCTTGGCTGTGAATATTGCTTTCTTTGTTTGTGTGGATCTAGCTTATAAATTTAGTCAAAGCACGTAGCGTAAACTTGGCAATAAATCCGGCAAAACCAACCGCCTGTACCATATCTCCTTATTCCCATCTCTTTCTCTTACTCATTCAATCACAAACACACACACACACACTGAGTTACACGTGGCGTATTAACAATATCGACATGGGTAAACAAGCCCTAAGGGTTGCCTGCCTTTTCTTGTTTGTGTGTGTGTGTGTTGGGAGAGAAAGTAATTTACACTTTTTATTTCCCAACTTGAACTTTTGCTTGAAATCATTTCGAATATTTACATTATTCCTCTTTCCCATTCTGTCATTTGCAGTCATATTAAACCATTCGAAGCGTGGGCCAACAAAAATTAACACAAATGTATAATAAAGTGACATATCTCGATGTAGAGCAAGTACTACCCCAAAGACACAACCACAGCCTTAAGCAACCACCCCCAAACGGAAGAGAGGAACACAGGAAGGACAAGGACACGTGTTAAACATCCTTATCGTCTAGTCATTATCAGCCAAAAAACCAGCCCAAGTCAGTATGCCGAACCTCCATCATGTTGACTATAATCGGAAATACTCCGCCACGGAAACGATACAGGTAAGTGATTGCCTCAATACTGCCTCTTGCCAATAAACAAAATACTCTAGCCAACATCAAGTGTCGGCATTTAAAATTCAACTCCGAGTGCGGTAATTAAAAGTAAGACATTTATTTACGAGCATTGCCTTGGCACGCGACCAAAGCTGCTCCTCCCTTCTTCTGCCCGCCTTCGCTGCTGCCCAAAACTTTTCACAACTTGCGTCCAATTGTCGATTTTTCACACCCGCGGACAAGGGTTTCTCGTTGTTCTTTGTGCTTCTGCTTTAACTAAGACTTGATTGATGCGCGCGTTTTGTTGTCTGAGCAGCTCAACAAATTAATTGTAGCATTTTTGTGTTCTTGTTGTTTTTGGGGGCATACCCTATTCTCGCCCACTAATTGTTGTCATAAATTTTAGGCACTAGTTGCAGGGTGAAATATTTTTTGGAATCGACTTCAAGAGTTTCGGTTGTATTTGTACGTGTGAAAAGATTTGCAAACTGGCTGAAAAATTTAATTTTTAATATGGTTAATTAGGAGAGGGAATAACATTTTTTTTTGTTAAACTTACAAACGTTGAAAATATTACCTACTGAGCACACGATGATTTTCCGTTGAGTGTTTGTTTCCATACTGATTTTATTCTTAAAATCCTAGGCCTGCAAGAATCTTTCAAATACCTGCTTTTTACTGACCTGCGCGCAGGCAGGCTCGGCGGGATCGTTTACAATGCAGACAACGGATCCGCGATATTATTTGTTTATTATATTAACAGCAGCTGGTAAATTGCTGCTTCCAATGTGCGTTTATTATCCCTTAATAATCGTCGCGCTAGTGCTTGTTTTCTAAATGTATTTACTTTAGGATAATCGTGGCTATTTTTAAATATGTCTTGCGGTGTGATAAGTGCCACAATCTTTGGTCAGGTTTTGTTATCATCATTGTTATACAATAACATATCTACTACTCGCCGTATGTTTCTTTAATATTACCTTCTAGTAAACTGTATTTAAGATATTTTGGCCGATAGTCGCGGAAGGTGAGAGTCGGCTCTATAGCATGGTACCTACCTTGTTTAAGGGTTGCTTCATACTCTTCGAGGTGATCACATTTTCCCTTATAATTCTCAACCAATTCAAGTACTGCTTCGGGTATGATCTGGCTGTTAACTTGTACAATTTACTCTGGCTTCTCTTCAGTTGTCGAATAAATCTTTCGCCTTTTACTAAAGATTTCCGTGGAGAGGAGCACTCTAATGAGTCTAAAATGAATTTTTAGCAGTGCCTGGCAGCTTATGCAGTCGGGCCAATTTATAATACCTTTTATAATAAGTCGATTGAGATAAAAAAGATAATGAATAAACCAGGCATACACGAGTTTGCTTGTTGCTGGATCAATTCATTGACATTTAAAATCAAATTATATTAAAATTTTAACTTTTGTGATGTTAAATATCATTAAACCGCAGAATTTTACCTCAGCCGGAAGATGTCATTAAATTGAATTAAATTAAAGAGCAACTGCAATTCGTTTCCATTTGAGAAGTGTTGTTCGTCCTTGTTGTCTCAGCTTTTGGCTTTCCCATGTTAATTTCCTTTTTGTTGTTTTTGCACTTATAATCACAACAATATAAAAAAAACCGTCGGCAAAGTTTGCTGTTGCTGTTTTTAGCCGGGCCTTTTGTTTTTGCCTTCTGTTGCATACAAAACGTTGCTTCCGCGTTGCTGGAGCTCTCCCGGTCGAGCATGTCTCTGTGTATATGTGTTATGTCTATATACATATATGCTAGGTAGATATATATTTATATATGTACGTACTTTTATATGTGGGTCTGCTTGTGGGTCTAGGGCTGTGCGAATGGAACTTGATTAAGTAGTTTCCGCGTGTTTTTATTTGCACAATAAAAGCATAAAATTGTTGCCGGCGCTCTCCTGGCTCTTTATTAAAGCCGGGCAAAAAGTGCCAGAGCAAAAAGTGTGAAGTGGACGCTTTTTTGTTGTTGCAGTGACGACATGAACGAAAGCGACGTCTCGTTGCTCTGTCCTGGTCCGTGTTTCCTGGGAGTTCCCAGGACTTAGGGGAGCCGTGCAAAATGCTAGACATGCTGTTGCTATTTAAGCCGCTATTTTTATGGCTTTTGTCGGAATGATGGCGTTATGAGTCTATTGTGACACGATGCCGACGTGGCATAGTTAAAAGCCCATTAAATTTTCGGCATGCAAGCAAAATAGGAAATGAATGCTGCCCAGACTTGCAGATTACCTTAGCTACAATCCGTAGAGCACTATAACTATTTAATCTTTAACTTCATTACAGCTTAGAAAACAAACATACCTTGAATAAAAGTATAGTGCAATTGTTTTTTTAAGTATGGTAAAATGTACTGCTTTTCGCAACTATGAATTAAACAACGAACACCTGTAAAACCGTTTTCTTTACAAATTGTATAGCTAACTTTCAGAAAAGATGCAACTGATCATCCCTTAAGTGAGCAAGAGTCCTTGAAATGTGAATCTGTTAGTTTTCGATTTAGATCACTTGTAATTCCCAACTGAGTCTAGCTGCAACTGCAATGAGTTCTAGAAAAAAGTTGTTTCTAGTTATCGCTTCTCGGCCTTATGGCTAAGATCAAAGTGTAGTATCTGTTCTTATCAGCTTAACATCTGATAGTTTCTCCATTGGAGAACAGCAAATGTTAAACTGATTTTTGGAATCAGACGGAGTGCTAGGGGCTTGCTCCACCTCTGTCACGGGTTGGCCCGGTTTTGCAGTACCGCCGGGATTTCGGCCCAACTAAATAATACATTTCAAAGTTTTTACCTAGTCGATTAGACCAAGGCATACTTAACAAGGTAGCCGCACTTGCTCGCTCACGACTTCTTAATTAAGTGTCAGAATGACAGAAGAGAGCGAGAGAGTAATGAATTTGCTCATATGTGTATACATATGTGAGTTTTTGCTGCAACTACGACCAGAATGATATAATAAATATAACAAAGAAAATTATTAATTTTAATTTATTTTTATTTCTATTTTTCTTTTATAATAAAATTTTTAACAATTTTTTGTTGCCAATTATTTTTTGTTTTTGCTTTTGAAGCTTAATTTGTTTATTTAAATACTTAATTCTAAAAAAAATTCTTGTTTTAAAGAACAATTCTTTGGTTTTTTTTTCCAAAGAAACAACATGGGCTTTACTTACTAATATATTAATAATATTATTTTTTAAAGATATTTTGTTGTCACAATTGAAGTGCAGAAAAATGTTTTCTAATTCTAATATTTTTGTTTTAAATTCTTTTGATGGTTTTTTTAAATATCCTGCCGAAACTTGGTCCACGTAACTAAATGAAAAGTTCTCCTTATCCTCCTTTTGGAGCTTTAATTTTTTTATAAGATATCCCGACATATATTCAAGGGCATCCTCCGTCAGCTCATAAACATCTTCGGGTGTTGGAAAAGATGACAATTCCGCGACATCATTAGCTTCTGGCAACTCAGCTAGCGGCCCGGCTGTGGCTGTTGTGTCTATATTCATCCACGGAACATCTTCGATCTCTACATTACCCTTTGTGCCTAAGAGTTCTGTGTTACGTGCTAAATTAAAATGTAAAGAATATATTATAATTAGGAGTACGATCTTTAAAACTATTTTACAAGTATTAAAACTTACTTTGAGACATGGCACATTTACTAATTACTACATTTGACAAATAGACTGGAATTAACATTAAAACATTAAACATTTACATTTACATTTGTAGTTGTATCATGGGCAGCAGAAGGTAGTTTATCGTATGCTTTGTTTCGCGAGCGAGCGAACACTTATGTGGTTTTTGCTTATTTTGAACATTATCGAAACATCAGACTTAGCACTGTGACTAAGTGCCTGTTGAACTGTCGTTTTACTCAACTTAGTTCCGTTTAATATTAACCCAGAATCCAAATAGTGGTTACGGACTAACTTAGATAGGTGCGGTGCATCCGCAAAAACAAAAATTTTTTGTTGCTCATCCTCTGGATGACTAAACCATGTTTTTGCTGAAAACGAAAAACCAATTTGAATCTTTGCATTGCTTTTATTCTTCTTACACACTTACTTTCAGAGATTCCAAGCTCTCTCTCCATAGTCTTTGGTTTCCAGCACCCAAGTCGGAGACAATTGCCACTACAGGATATCCTTTCAAATGGAGCTTTCTTATAATTGTGTGAAGAGTGCACACATCCATTCGGGCGTTAAAGTCAAAAAAGATAGGCTGCTTCCACGATTTTTTCAAGCCACGAACCATTGCAAGTTGCACATAGTTGCTTGGCTCGTAAACAACGTCTGCTGAGCTGTCATACTCGAAAGCAGCAGCAACCTTCATCTCGTCGAAAGCTAAGACGCAGAGCTTATCGCTCTCATTCATTTAATTATTTTGCATTAAGTCAATGACTAGATCTAGGGTACCGGTCTTTATGTCAACTTCTGACAACCACCTGTACAACGTTGCACGACTAGGCAATGGAAATCCTCTCTTATACAAATGATTATACGCTCGAAGGCCGGCGGTGTGAAGACAAATAGCCGCAGAAATATCATCTGAATTAAATAATGCTCTTTTTCCAGCACTTTTTAGAATATTTACTTGCGTCTGAGTAAAAATTTTACTAAGAGACAAGTCTAATTGTTGAAAAGCCTCAAGCTGCTGGCGTAAGCCATCCAACTCCTCCATGTCACAAATTTTTTTCTTCAGGCTGACGTTTTCAATGAACATTGCATTATTAATGACCTTGTCGCTACAACACAGTTATATTATTGTTTGCATATACATGTTTGCGTGCTTAAATTGGCGTATCCTTCTTTAATAAATTCCGTTTGCCTCTCTTCATTTCTAGTGGGAACGACATCATTATTTAATCGCCTCCTTTTATAAGTCTGCCCTCTGTTGGGTGCAGTCTTCCACTGGGAAACATTGAAATGTGTGTCGCAGATTTGGGAGTTGACACCAAGGTGGCACCCTAGGCTTTCCTCCCATATCTTTCTTTTTACTTCACATTTCGGTGAATGAATAATTTTAACGCCCGGTACATGCTTGCGGCAATAAGAGCAATAATTCATTTTTATTGGCACTTTAGGGTTAATGTCACCAAACAAAATCAAACAAAAATCGTCCGCACCACAACCTTTCTCTTCGACAAGCAAGCATGCACTGTCGATAAGCTACTAAAACGACGAGCCTCTGCTGCCGACGAGACTACCTTGTGTTATTGTATCATGGTCCACCGTATGTGTAAAGTTAATTTTTAACTTTAATGAAAGAAAATTCAAATGTATAAATTATATTAAAAGCATTTATTTAACAGTTTTATAGTAATATTTTTAACATTTTGCGATGTCCCATTATCCTTTGCTTATCTTTTTGTAATTTTAATTTATAATTAAGGTTTTTAATTCTATAACGAATTTTGGTTTTAAAAAAAAACTGTTTTAGTTTAGATGGCAAATCAATGTCGTTTGAAGCATTTACCAAAGCAGCTAGAACATTTCGATTCGAAACAAATGTATTTTTGTTATAATAAATAAACAACTGTTCCAATTTTTTTTAGCTGCATTACAAATTGATTCGATGGCTTCTTGAGGCCGCCACGTGAAACTTGGTCAACAAATGTAAATGTTGCGTCACAATTTTCATCATTTTGTAATTTGTGTTTGTTTATAATGAAATAACATACTCAAGTGCATCTTCAGCCAATTGCACAAGACGGCATTGCTTTTTTTCACTTTTATTTTTTTATCTAAAAAATTGCACGAAAAATTCGTCCGCACTCACAACTTACCACGTTAGACTATTATTTTCTTATAATTGATTGCCAATAACTGATCGGAATAGTTAGTGGCAGGTGAGAGTAGATTAAATTCAAAAAGTACTTGAGTAGGAATATCATTTTCTGGTGGAAATAGCTTATTTTAACTTATTAGATTTAGAATCCAGCATTTGCGGGATCGCTTAACACAACAAATCGGGAACGGAACAAGTCAGACGGATATTGTACAAACCACCTACACAGATCTAAAGTTATTGAGTATAAAGCCAACTGTTTTATCTTACATGTTATTACAATGTTTAAACTTTTATAATAAAATGTTAAACAAAAGCATGTTCTTTCCAATATTTGTCTGGGACTGCTCCACACACACACACACCATCATCACCCAAATGAAAACGTTAATAGTTTTCTAATGTTTAGTTGTTTTGTGTTGTTGCGCTTCTTGTTGGGTCCGTTTACATTTTAAAGTGAACCGAACTGCCTTCTCTGCCCTGCCAATATTACTGCCATATGGTGCCTGTAGACGCAGCCCATTAAAAATGATTGCGAAATACCGTTACACAAGTCCTGCGTAAGTGCCCTAAGGCAACAACAAGAACGTTTTTCGCTTTGCTCCTTCTAAACTGTAATTTCACTTTTCGCCGCCGCATATGCTGCCCGGCACATGCAACAACAACAAAAACAAACAACTTTTTCTCTCGTTTCGTGCTCCTTTATTTTTATTTTTATTTTTTTTGGCAAAACAAACAACATAAATATGGATTTCTCATTAAAATGCAAAAGTTATGTGAAAGTCGAGGTTGCCGGCTGCCATTTGAGATTGCCGGGTTCCTATTCCTGTTATAAAAAAGAGTAGCGCATGCGCGCTCTCTCGTGCTCATTTCTCTCTCAATGTCAAGTGCTCTCTGCTTTTGCTGCTGGCAAGTCACGTGCTGCCATTGAAGGAATTTCATTGCCTGTTTGCCGGTTTAGTTGTACTACAAACTCCCCCCACCCAACGCCGCCACCTCTTTAGTCCTCTACACCATGCTTTCCACCATTTCTTCTCATCCCACGCTTGACACTCCGGCACGACAATGTGACGCATTTGTCATGAAACGGATTTCCGGTATTCCAAACGTCGCAACATCGCTGTCTTTGTCCTCCTGACTCTTCAGCTTGTAGGACTTTCAGTATGGTGGCATTGGGGATTCTGGTTCTTGTTGTCTTCTCTCTGGCTTTGACACTCTTGACTTGGGCAGCACTTGGCCTCCGCCTCGACAAACTTGTTCAATCTTTTATGACAAAAGGCTCGGTCTACACACAGAAAAAAATGTTGTTGTTGTTGTATTTGCTTCTGCCCTGCCGCAAAAGTGGCTATTTAGCATTTTAGAGTAGATGACCCGACCAACCCACCCACTCGTCCCACCATATTGTCAGCCATGTTGTCGATGGCATGAATTTTTTAGTAATTTCATTAGATTGCCGAAGCGTTGAGAATTTTAATCAACGCTTCTCTTGAAGCCGACAGCAAAAATGAAAAAACAAAAACACTTTGCATTAATGTGCAACAAATTTGACAATGTTAATAGTTAATGAGTAACGGATGGGTAAATGAGGGGAATGGGGCGGTAGAGCCACTAGGGGATGAAAACTATATCAAGCCCAAATTGCTTTGTTGAGCTAAGTGGCGGCAGTTTGGAAACGTTTTCAGTTAATAGAATTGGCAATTGTGGCCGAATATAACCCAAACCATGTGAATAGTTAAGAAGATGGGCCAAGTCAAGATAAAGGTCTATTTAACGCTGCCTTTATACAATAACTAATGGATTAATAGATACTCGGAAGAGACTAACACTTTAAACTTATTTATCGAAATTATCGTAACTTATCGTTATAATAATATTAATTATTTCAATCTTTATAATAATTTCCGGTTTCTACAGTTTTATCATTACATTATAAGTTAACACTAAAACATTCCTGAAGTTCCTGATATTTTCTATTCACTCAACACCTTCGTTCTTCTTCTTACTGCATTACAATGCAACTGATCTGTTTATTTGCCCTTCTACCCTTATTTACCTGCATCTGCACAACTTATTTAGAAATTCTTAACTTTTCATGCTTGCAATTCCCAACTGGTTCTAACATTTGGTATGAGTAGAGCCAGTTGAAAATCAGTTTCAAGTTATCTTTGCGCAGAGGCGATATCGTAACCAATGAAGTTCTACTGAGGTGCGATTATTGCTAGTTGAAAACTTTAACCAATACCCCGCCATGAGGACGTGAAATACCGTCCGCTACGGCAATTTTTGCAAGCCCGAGAGGGCTAATATACCAATTCATTTAAACTTAGTCTAAGGTCGGTCGTAACCAATGTAGGAACTAATTGTTCAAAAACAGATGAACAAGACGAAATTGTAGCAATTTGTTATTTTACACATAGAATAATAATGTTAAGTAGTAACTTACTACCACTACCCCTGTAGAAATGGGCGCAAGATGCAAGCGAATGAAGAGCGAGTAAAAACGTCGGGTTCTCGCCGTTTCTATTGTTTTGATTAGTGCTTCTTTGATTACAACCAATGATTTACTTGCTTTGCACTGCTGTCCTATTGCCTGCTTGCTATTCGCTTTCAACGCGTGCCGTAGAGCAGCAAAGCAATAGTGCGTATATATATATGTATGTGCAATTGTGCGTTTGATGTGTTTTTTGCAAATTCGGTCGACTTGGGCTTTGAAATGATTTTTTGATATTTCGGTTGGACTAGCACGCATAAGATTGTGTGTGTGTCCCTTTTGTATACATGTATACAGTCTGTATCATCCGTCCAGCTATACTTTTCAGAAAAAAACAATCCAGTGAATCCAATTTGCTCGCAGTAGAAAAGAAAATAAATTGCATTAATATCACACAAATAAAATATAAATTATTTTCAATACTTACATATCCTGGGTTATCCTGCATAGCGTCCTGCTTCTAGGGTCATCCTTCTGTTCCAGGGTCATACATCCTGGATTATGCCTCAGGGCTATCAATTAGAACAGAAAAAGTAAAAAGTTGTTTTAACCAAAAAAAAACAAGTAGAAACGTTGCAGTCGGACGCACCCGACTGCGGTATACTCGATACCAGTAGTAAAACAGATTAAAAGAGAGCTGATTGCAATGGTGTGTGGATACGGCAGGGGTGTAGGCTGCCTCAAAGATTGTCTGGTGCAGATGGGGATGCCAAAAATCTATCTTCCTCCCAAATTTGGTGACTCTAGCTCAAAAATAGTAAAATTTGTGGGAAGGGGGGCTGTGGTTGGTAAGGGGGGGCGTGGCATCCAATCTTTTGCTGTAGATCTATTTATGATGTCAATTGCTATTCTCAAACAGAATTTGGTGACTCTAGCTCAAAGTTAGTAGAATATGGTAGAAGGGGGGCTAGGTGCTGGGGGCTGGTATGGGGGGGCGTGGCGTCCAAAGTTTTGGTGCAGATCTGATTGTGATGTTAATTGCTATCCTCATACCGAATTTGGTGACTCTAGCTCAAAGTTAGTAGAATATGGTGGAAGGGGGGCTGGGGGCTGGTATGGGGGGCGTAGCGTCAAAATTTTTGCTGCAGACCTATTTATGATGTTAATTGCTATCCTCATACCAAATTTGGTGACTCTAGCTCAAAGTTAGTAGAATATGATGGAAGGGGGGATGGGGTTGGTAAGGGGGGGCGTGGCATCCAAACTTTTGCTGGAGATCTATTTATGATGTCAATAGCTATTCTCAATCCGAATTTGGTGACTCTAGCTCAAAGTTAGTAGAATTTGGTTGAAGGGGGGCTGGGTGCTGGGGGCTGGTATGGGGGGGCGTGGCGTCCAAAGTTTTGCTGCAGATCTGTTTATGATGTTAATTGCTATCCTCATACCAAATTTGGTGGCTCTAGCTCAAAGTTAGTAGAATATGGTGGAAGGGGGGCTGGGGGCGGTATGGGTGGGGGGCACCATCCACATTTTTTGGGTTTCTTCATCACCTATCTTGGCACCAAATTTGGCGGCTCTAGCTCAAAATATGTGGAAAATATAGGCGTTTTTGATTTCAAAATGCAGGGGGCTCGGGATCAGGGGGGGCGTGGCTCCAAAACTTTCATGCAGTTTTTTGGGGATTGTTATTAGCTATCTTCCTACCAAATTTGGTGACTCTAGCCTTAACGCTTTGGAAAATACACGCATTCCCGTTTTTAGTGAAGCATTGGGGCGGTTTGGGGCAGCTTGGTCAGTATGGATTGGCGTGGCATCCAAAGTTTTTATGCATTTATTTTGGGACTATAATCACCTATTTTGGCACAAAATTTGGTGGCTCTAACTCAAAAACTGTAAAAGATATAAGCATTTCTGTTTTTCAACTGCGGGGGGGCTGGGGGCGGAATGGGTGGGTGGGGCTCCAAAACTTTGATGCAGTTTTTGGGGGGTCGTTTCCAGTTATCTACCTACCAAATTTTGTGACTCTAGCTCAAACACTATGGAAGATACACGCACTACCGTTTTTAGCGAAGCGTTGGGGTGGTTGAGGGCGGATAGGGCAGTATAGATGGGCGTGGCATCCAAAGTTTTTATGAATTGGGTTAGAGATCGTTACCACCTATCTTGGTACCAAATTTGGAGGGTCTAGCTCAAAAACTGTAGTAGATATGGGCATTTTTAGTGTTAAACTGCGGGGGGGCTGGGGGCGGTATGGGTGGGCGTGGCTCCAAAATTTTTGATGCAGTTTTTTGTGAAGATTGTTAGTAGCTATTTTCTCCCCAAATTTGGTAGTTCTAGCTGTAAGGGCTTGCGAAATAGCTGGATCTATCGATTTTGCGTTATCGAGTTTATCGATTTGCCAGCCCCCTAGTTATCGTAGAACTCCAATCTTGACACTTTAATTTACTATGCCATAGATAAAGGGGTTTGCAAAGTTTGAAGTCTCTAACTTGAAGGGTGTGGAAAAAAGTTGCGAACATACAGACGGACAGACGGACAGACGGACAGACGGACGGACGGACAGACACCATGACGGACATTGCACAAACCCAATATACTCTTTACCTTCGGTATCGAGTATAAAAAAAAACAAATTCGTTATTTGCATTTATTAATACGTTGAATGCTTACCATACTTATGTAGGCACCTGGACTAATGGTGGCCAGCCCCTTCGAGAAACACGCTATATTGTGCAAGACCTATTAAAATTATGTTTTGTAAAAGATATTATGATTTAGGCTTTTAAAAGACTTTACTTACCAAATGTATCGAAGTGGCATGACTTTTCCGACACAAATACTGAAGATATTTAATATATAATATTTTTTTCATGCAAACTTACCTATTGAGCAACTGCTTAAAAATTTTAAGCTTTTTAGCCAGGGGCCCATGAGTTTTCGATGTCTTGTCATGCTGCTTCTCCTGAAACATCCACTTTGCTCTTTTTCTTGCTAAAATTACTAGCAATTTATTCAGCAATTCCAGGCGATGGCTGTAGCAGCTGTTTTTTTTATCGAACCAAGTTGGATATAGCACATTGGCTCGACGAACACATTCTTCAGCAATAGTCTTGCACAGGTTCCGTGAGTGTGGCGACTTATCAAGGATTTCGGCAAAAGACTCATATTGCAAGTTGCACACGAAGAAGAATTCATCTGATGGGTTTTTAAGACACATTATTTCCGTAGCAAAATTCCGTGCCAGTATCAGGTCTTCATAATTCTTGCATGTAAAATGAGTCCATATGGCTGAGGGCAATATCGCATTTTGAGCATTTAAATTTCTTCTTTGCAATCAAGTACCCGTCAAAATATCTGCGCGACACCATCTCTCCAACAGGAGCGTACTTGATGCTTCCTCATCACCATTCAGATTGATGTCAATTCCTGGCTGTTCAATCGTTTTCCATCAGACATCCAGTCCATTTGTAGATCATCGTAATCATCCTCACAATTGGCATTATTTAAATAAGATGTCGTTATTATTTTTATGGACATCAATCTGGCCGTCAGATATATTGCATTTCGCGCACTGAGGGGTTTGTGTAATTCCCCAGTTTCGAAAGCAAAGCAGCAAAATAATTTTCCAAGCTATCTTGATTGAATCGTGTTGTGTGTAAATATGTTTTTCTGTGAGCTTTGGAACCGTGCGAGTTGTTCTGCTGCTTTTATCGATGGCAAACAACTCAACAATTACACTCCAGCTAACCATGCCCTTTGGAGTTGCAATATTTTTGGAGATTAAGCAGTTCCTAACGCTTTTGAAGTGGTGGACATAATCATACATTAAGTAAATAGTATTGCCCTTACCATCAACATATTTGAACTGATCCAAAGTGCCAAGTCGTTTATAGACGTTTATGATTATTATTGCTTGGTCGCACACAACGGCTTTAACTTTGAGACCGATTTTGTGCAGCATTTCGATATTCTCCACTCAAGCACTGCATTGTTGTGTCTACATTCATAAGACTAGTGCAATAGTATAAAATTTTTACTTCCATGGCTGAATTATGCCTTTTATTTGGAAAAAAAGGAAAGAGTTCGCAACTATTGGCTTGCGCTCTTCCTTACCAAAATCAATAAAACCGTTTATTTGATCTGTTGTGCTGTTGTACTCAAGCTCAGAACGTCCGTGCATTTCATCGATTAACAGAACACAGCTTTTATCGCATTCTTGCATTTGTTGCGCATGTTGTGCAATTTTTTGGCAGACCATTTCATTGAGGCCCGGAGAAATCCTTCTAACTGGGCTCCAATTCAACAAGGTTCTTGGACTTGGCAGATTAAAAGATAGGGCATCACGCAGAAATTTGTAGGCTTTAGATGACCTATAGTTAATGTTCATCAAAAGGTACTTTTGCACATCAGTGAAATTTTTCAAGTGTGATGTTTTTAACAGCAGTGATGCAAAAAACTTGGATTGCTCGTTGACAGCATTTGGAACAATAATTTGTTATTGTGATCATTCAAACCCATTATCGGATGGACATTCTTTTTTAACTTTTTCTTGGGTGAAAATGCTTGTTGCATATAAATAGCCGCCTATTGTCTTTATAAGAAGGCTTTATATTGCAAACATTTATCCACTCTGCTCTTTTAATTTTATTCACAGGAAATTTGTGTAGCACAGATGGTGGATTGCTCATGCTGCAGTTTTCAATGCAGCAAAACCTGAAGCAAATACCTGTCTTAAGGCAATTTGTATTGACAGGCTCATCATCGTGACCTACGAAGCAATAGTATATTATGGTTTTGCTTAATAATATTAATACTGTAGAAAAGAGGCGCTCACATGGCACTGATGTGGCCACCAAACAAAGCCGTTTCAGAGCATATTCGTAAATACGAGGATATACATTTTTTCTCTGCGCCCACCAATTCAAAGGATCGTCATTTCTTTTTATATATTCCTCTGTTAAATATTTATCTACCTCTCTTATGGCAGCAGCCGTGCAATGATGTGTCAACTTCTGCTGACTCTCATCAATGGAGATCGAAATCCTTCGGTTGTCGCCTGTTGAGTCTCCTTAATGGACGAGATCTGGTAAGACTATTTGCTAGCCGATTTCTGTGACGCTCTAGTCTTTCATGATAGCGACTCGAGTGCTGGTTAATCTATTGGAAAACCGATGCTAGTTTCAGGTCTCTGTGCAGCGTGGTGTTCTTTACAAACCACTCGCAACCGATGATTATCCTCGTAATCCTGTTCTGGTCAACCTAGATTCTGCAATTTATTATACAAGTAAACAATTTAATCACCAGCTTTGCTGCGTTAACTTTAAATGCTGCCTGTAAAAATTGAAAAGCTAAAATTCCACTTTAAAGACCAGCTGATTATGGAATCCACAATTGTTCCACTATCGAAACCATCGATTAACTTTTGTGATGATTGTTGGGAATTTTAAAACGGAACACAGACAGAAAAACTTCTGACAACTGTTTTTTTTATATAGAGTTGCATGTCAAAACTATGTTTCGGAGCTGCTTTGAATAGGCCTTTACATATTTTAAAGATTGATAAAACAAGTTACATATATCACAATAAATTGTTTTAAACGATTTGTGCCTAAAAGTTTTGTTGATAGGTTAAAATTTGAATTGTTGTAATTGATTATTAACCCTGCTTTGCACGACCACCGCAATTAACCAGATCATAATGTGTAGGCCATATAAAATAAGTTATGTTATGGCTCGTGTTTTCCTAATTTATTTGTGTTAAGGTCACACAGCAGGCAACAATAAAACCCCAAACAGCTGAATATGGTAATAATAATAGGAGAGAAGGGTTGATGATAATAAGCATTAAACAAATTAAACATTAAGTTAACTCCTTTTCGGTATTGTGTGCCCGCCTGTGTAGCACAACTTAAGCCAAATTGCAATAACGCAAACCCCAAACATGGCAAACAAACATTGAACAGAGTTGCCCTTTTCCCTTCGCTTGGCTAACTGCTGCCAACCTGACCAAAAATTACGTCCGCAATTTATGTTTATGTGACTCGAAAGTTTTTGCGGCTTTCGGATTTTTATAGTTCAAGTTCGACATTAGAGAGGAGGCGCCACACAGATAGGAAAAAAAGTATTTGGCTTGCATGTAAATTTACGGACGGGTAGTTTAGCTCTGAGAGAAAAACTTGAGCCTTTTATGGGCTCAGAGCTCACGCACACAAAACGAAGAACAAACAAGAGAAAGAAAAGAAAAAAAACCAAAAGTAACGAAAGCAAAAAAAAAGGTAAAGCCATTTGAGATTTGTTTTTTCTTTAGATATGTGTCTGTTTGTTGTTATTGTTGGCGTCGAGGCGCAACTTTGGTCAAACTTGAGTGCGCTTTATGAACTAGCTGAATATAATTTGAACCCTCCGATCCTCTTTGAACCCATTTGTCCCTTGTTGTCCCCTAAACGGTCGGCCGCTTTCAGATAATTCATTTTTATGCCACGAAGCCTATTTTGCATGCCAGTCATGTTGTTGTTGTTCTTCGTTCTTCGTGTCGCACTGATTTTGTTTCCTTTAATATCTATGGATATCCTGAGGGATTCGTTCAACTAATTTATGCTTTATTTATGCAGCAATAATATTGATGAAGATGCAATGAAAGCCACACGGAATACCAACAGAAAGAGGAGAAAAAAAAAATAGTATGAAAACCGATACAAATAATTCAATTAAAATTAACAATTGGCTTTGAACTTTGGGGATTAGGCACGAAAGAAGATGTGCGCCAGAGTTGAAGCTCCCACACCGAATTCAAAAAGAGAAAAAGTGGAAAAAGTGGGCCGAATAAAGCCTTGGTAAAGATAAAAATACAGTCGTGACTGAATATAGTGAACTAATTTTTGCTGTTCACTATTCTGAGGTTGTTCAAGACTCACATTTTATGCTCAAAATACACATTTGTGTGTGGAAAGGGTGTTCACTTTAACCACACGTTTAAAGTAGATAAATTCAAGCAACTAATGAGGTGGAAAAATTAGCCTAGATACATCGATCCTTACTACGATCGTTTTTTAATGCATTTATAATTGGCCCGACTGCATAAGCTGCCAGGCACTGCTAAAAATTCATTTTAGACTCATTAGAGTGCTCCTCTCCACGGAAATCTTTAGTAAAAGGCGAAAGATTTATTCGACAACTGAAGAGAAGCCAGAGTAATTGAAGATCGGCAAACAGCCAGATCATACCCGAAGCAGTACTTGAATTGGTTGAGAATCATAACAAAGTTCTGTTCAATTGATCACCGCAGAGGTATTTAGCACCCCTAAAATAAAGCATGTACCACCCTAAAGACGTACCTGAAATAAGCAGGTAACATTTCGTCACGGTTAAGCCCGGTATTGCAAATCCGACGGCATTTCAAACAAATATGAAAACAGCCCTCGCATTCTGATTTAGTTTGCATTGAAATCGCCAAGCGATTTGGATTTCATTTTGCCCCGAATCGCATTGGGCGTAAAAGGCAATTGCTTCAGTAAGAGGAGACAAGACATGCAAATGCGAGTGCAAAGAAGGAAGAGAGATGCCACTCAGCGACAGGGACAAGAACGCAGACATGACAGCAGCTGGCTGACATTGCAACTGTTTTCTTGGCTCCTGGGTTTCTAGATAGAGGAGCTCTTTGAGGCTAGCAAATTGTTTTGTCAACGTTTGCCAAGTCGTTTGGAAAATTGAAATGATTAATTGTTTGGGCAAACTAAACTCGTTCTTCTTCTGGCAATAGTCCTTGTGCCGACTATTCCCAACTGCCAAGAAGAAACTGTAATAGCAGCATAATATCAAGTTGTGTCCCCTAACTGAACTGAATTGATAGACCCGCAGCTCAAAGTTGAAAAATCAAAACACTTTTTATTGACAGCTCCGCAATTTGTTGGCGACACTCCCCTCAGCCAAACGCAATTCTATAGCTGTTCGTATACAAACGTATTTGAGTGTGTGTGTGGCCAATTTGACAAGCACGCGACAGTTATTTGTCAGCTGTTAAAATTGCAGTGGATTAAGTAGATTTATTGCTTGCAGATGTGCAAAAAATTTAATTTAAAATGTATAAAATTATTTGAGAATCTTTTATTACTAAAACACTTTATGAGACTTTATTTAAAGTTTATCGGATTCTTATACGATTATTGTGCAGAAATTTGAACAAACAATTGATTAGATAACTTATTGTTTAAGTAAATGTTTTAGTAATTTTTAACGCTATCTATTGGCCGTGTTTAAAGTGAATGAGAAATGGTCCGCGTTGGTGTGTGCCACCGCTAAAAGAAAGTCCCTTTGTGTCTTTACTTAATTGGTCGAAGAAGGCCTTAAAATGTTTGTACTGTTAAATTGAAAGGGAAATTTACTCCGAAACCCTGTAATGCTTGGGAATTATTCGAGGCACAAAATATCTCTTTTTTAAAGGATACTATACGTAAGCCTTGGTTGAAAAATTAACTAAGATTGGTTTACGAATTAGGAAATTACAACTTAATTTATCCTTTTTAAACTAATAAAATCGGAGATTATCCAACATACAAAAATGGGACTGCAACGCTCAAAAAATATTAAATGGTTCCTGACTTAAAAATAACTAAAAAAAATTGTTAGCAACAGTAGAGTTAAAATAAATAATATTATCAAATAATATTCACAACTCAAAAATAAATGTAATTGTTTTATCATTTGAATTTAAAGACGTAGCTTAAAAATTCCACTATATTTACTTCGGATTTTCCTCCTTAAGCTGTTTTTCTTTTCATTTTTCATTTCGTAATTAAAGAATCTAAATTTTTTTTTTTTTGGTGTGCTAGCAATTTATCATTTTTTTTTGCAAATCAATAAAAAGCATCTTGACCCTTTTTCGCATTTGCTTATTTTTAAGACCTTATATTGTTGCTTTTTCTTAAAAGTATTTTTGCTATTTGTTTCGAAACCCTAACCCTTTTACAATCTTCAACTTTCAGGTTTGTTTTAATTGCAAAGTATGTAAAACATAAAACTTTAAGAATTTATAAACAATATTATCAGTTGAAAAGTGTCCCAACTGTCTGTTTAGTTACTCGAACCTCTCAAACTCTCTCTCGCTCTCTCTCCCTTTGTTCACGTGTCTTTTGTTGTATTGTTTTTCTAAACATTTTTTCTCGTAGCTCTTTTCTATCTGTGTTTTGCATAAATTTTCACTCTGTTTTGTTATCAGTTGAGCCCTTCGAGGCAGATTCTATTCAAAGGGTTTGTGGGTGAAATGTTTTTTCCTTAATTTTCAGTTTTTTGCTGCAAAAGATTGTTCTATTGAGATAATATTTTTGTTTGTCGCCGTTTTCTGTGTTTTTTGTTTTTTAATCCTTTACCCAATGACTGCAGCAAAGTCGGGCTCCCCTTCTCCTGCTCCTGTTGCTGTTCCTTGTTTTGCTTTTCTGTTCTCTATGCACGCGACATTTTATAGTTATTGCCGAAATTCCCTCGATGGTTTTAGCAATTTCTGTACCATTTACATTTTATTTTGTTGCATGTGTTGCTAATACTGTTGTTGTTGTTTTTGTTGTTGTTGCTGTCGTTGTTGCTGTGTCGCATCGCGAGGAAATTGCGACTCTATTGTTTTATAGTCGCAGCGGGTTTTCAGTCTCCAGTCTGGTATTATCAATGGATAGAATATGATGTATGGCAAAGGAGTTGTTTCATAAAAAAGTAACAAACCAAAAATTGAAGCCTTTTATTCGTTTGAGTCGCATTACATTGAATTTGTTAAATGGTTTTTATGGTGACAGGTTTATTGGGTTGTTTGAAATTCGAATTTAAGTGTCTGCTGTTACATGTTATGTTTTCCAATAAATTTTATTGCTTAGCACAATAAAAGTTCAAAGAACTTCAGTTGACAAGATTCAAGTAATATGTTTATGTAAAACTTTTTTTTCAATTGATTATTTATTTTATTAGTTTTTAATATTGTGTCCATCAAAAAATTAGAATAACTCAATAGGCTAATATCCAAAC
Organism: Scaptomyza polygonia; assembly: GCA_035044585.1. Lineage (NCBI taxonomy): Eukaryota > Metazoa > Arthropoda > Insecta > Diptera > Drosophilidae > Scaptomyza > Scaptomyza polygonia. The sequence continues at coordinate 1,394,646 of JAWNNU010002061.1, forward strand.
ACATAAAATTCGTTTTCTCCTGCACTCAAAACTCTTCCCTAAGTAAATAAAAAAGTACCATAAACATAAACTGGGGAACTTTGCAGTTAAAGGAAATATATTTCCCCTAACCAACAATGACGTCACTTGCCAACCTGTTTGAACTCGAAGCGTTCAAGGTACGACAAACTACCCCTTGGGGAAATGACAATCATTAGGGGTATTTTTATATATATTTTTAGTTTATGTGAGGAGAAAACTCAACCTCCGAATAGCGCGTTGAACCAAGCCGGCAAAAACGAAGGCTAAGGTCAATTGCAGTTGGGGTCGTCGCCTTCCAGTGAGCGACATGAACAATAAATATCCTTACCAAAAGGGAAATTCTCAGAAAATACCGCTGTTGAATGTCGCCGTTTGCTGCTGCTGCGGCTGCGGCTGCTTTCGAGTCATTGTCAGTGCTTGTTGGGCATCGATGGCGCGCGGTTCGTGCTTGCAGCGTGTTGCGTGTTGTTGAGAAAAGTTCTGATGGCATTTTAAACGAAATGTGCGCGTAAATTTTTTGTTTACATCCATCCAAAGGAAACATTCTTTAGCAACTGTGGATTAACATAAAGAATGTTTCTATTGGTTTTGGCGCACAAAAAAACTGTGTATGGAAATTTGTAGTAAAGGTGAAATTTGAAATATTTAACCAACTCATTTGCAATGCAGGCAACAACAGCAAGTGACAAAGTGTCGCCAAATGCATATCCTCAAACAAAAACACTGCCAACTCGGTATGCATAAGAAATAATGCTGAAGTGTGAGGCAACAAATGTGGCAAAGAAAGAAAGAAACTAGCCTATGAACACTATGTGAAAATGTGCAAAAAAAAAGTAAATTCCGAACACAAATAATAAATGCCAAAACACATGAGGACGATAGCGAGACCAAAACGAAAGAAAAAAAAAATAATCATAACCATCGTCGGGGACATTACAATGTCTGTGTGTGTGTGTGTGTTTGTGTGTGTGGCATTGCTGACTTCCGGTTTCCTGTTTTAATGTTTACGTTTTGCGGCTGGCGGCTTCCGGCAAAATGTTGTCCTGTGTTTGTGGATTTTTGAGCTAATGTAGTGGCATTTTAGGCGCAACGAAATAATAGATAATAAAATGTAATGTGACGTCCACGTTGGCTAAGCCAACACATTCGCTTAAGGATCTTCTACAAACGCTCTGTCTCTCTCCTTCTCTTTCTCTTAGCTCCGTTTATCGCCTTTTGGTCCTTTACTGCGTGCGTGCCAAATGTCGATTATTGCGCTTTTCGTTTGGCTTGCTCTCGCTTTTGTTGATTGTAATAAAAAGCAGTCGCAAATCTTGCAACGCCTAAATGGAATGCAACAACAAACCAGCTTCTTAAATTAGATTAGATGATGTGCCATAATGAAGCTGTGCGATGGGGAAAACACACAAACACGAATACTTACACCCCCTTAGAAAGGCAGAGTAAGGCACAAAAGTCAAAGAGGATATTGTTAGGGTGTTGGGGTAAAAGATTACACGCAACGGATATTTGAAATGCTTATGTGAATGAACATGTGTGCTTTAATGTTATTAAGTGAAAATTATAGGCTGTGATATATTATCAGATTCAATAAGATGCTCCCAAGATGGTGTTAGTTTTGTTTGCATCTGTTTTCTAAACATTTATTTATTTACGCAAACATAACAACTGTTCTAAGTTCTAATTCGAAAAAAGAATATATTTTTATGTAAAATACTTTAATTGAAAATCACCATTTTTTATTTGTTATTCGCTAACTATCCCATTAGGAAGACTGATTAAATCACAAGTTCTGGACTTGATAGCTTACATACATACATGTATAATATTAATTACCATAGCCTTACTTAATGCATTACATTCTCAGAATTTCTAAGAATATCTTTGAGTAACAACAACAACAACAACAAAAGAAACTCTGCACATGTTCGGCTTACTTATTATTATTCCGCAACTGTAGACAGCAAGGTGCAAAAAAAAAAAAACTCATGCACGAAAAAAAAGAAAGAAAAACAAACATGAAACGTGCCGGCTAATTTTAGGCGAAGTTAAATAACAAGAAAGCGATGTAGGAGTTGAAGAAAAACTTTGACTACGTGTCAAAATTGCGAAAAGCTGCTTAAAGTTCTTCATGCCTGGCAAATATGTTCCGCAAATTTCTTGAAGTATAAATCAATTGCTGGTGGGATGAGGAAGTGGGGAGTGTAGGGTGCGTGCCCTTGCTCCTGCTGCAATTCAATTTTCCACTCGTTACAATTAAAGCTCTCACTTTTGACAAGCTGCATGCGTGTCTCCTTCTGTCTATATCTTTAAATCCGGCACAACCGGAAGTACTCAAGCAAAAAGAAGAAGCTACCAAAAAAATAAATAAATTGCGCTATAAAAGAAAAAAGACAAACAAATCCAAAATAAACAAACGTTGTCTGCCTTTGCAACCAATAAAAAAAAAACAGAAACAGCGAGAAAAGAAGCTGAAGAGAAATGCTTACAAGGCGGAAATTAAGACCCACTCCGGTCTGCAAGTGAGAGTCCCAAACAAAGCTGCCAAAAGTTCGTAAACAAACACATGTCTGACTCCCTTACCCCAAACCCACCGCCAACCACTTCTCAATCCACTGTGAGTATGTGTGCGCGTGTGTGTAAACAAGCCCCAAAACATATCACATTTTAATCCGATGTAGTGGAAAATTGCGCAGAAAGGAAATTGTATTGTTTTGTAACCAGGAAAAAAAAATTGTGGAGGATTGATTATGGTGTCATTGCTTAAATGGATTAGGCGGACTTGTAATAATTTCAAATAGCAGCTGTTTTAATTAAAAAGTTGCTTCAACTGTTTGTTACCTCAGCTTCTATCTACCTGGAAGATCCATACAAATGTCCCAAGCGTTAAATTTAATAGTCCATGCGATTGTCTTGAGTTATGAGCCCAAAACGTGACCATATGGCTGCTTTTGCTGCTCCTCCGCGGCTCCTCTTTGAGTTATGAAGCCAGCTTTGACAATGACTAGAAAATTGCTTTTGCTGTTTAATTCCACTTTAAATTAGTGTTAATTTTATGCGCCATGCCTATAAATATGCAAAGGTTTTTTGTTTGCATGTTGTTTGCTGTCTTGTTTCGAGAGTACATATATAATTTTTGGGTAGGAGTGAATAAAATGTCCATTTTATTAATGAAGAAACAAGTGAAGCGCATGTTGAGTTTGTTGTTTTAGCAGTTGTTTTTGTTGTTGTTGTTTTAATAACCAAGAAAATTGTGCTTCGTAAACGGGCCATTTGGGTAGCTTGTTTGGGCAGTAAAAACGAGAAATAAATTTTTTTATTATGCGCTAGATAAAAGATATCAAAGTAAATATTTTTTAAATAAATTTTTAATCTAATCTGCTATGTAGATGTATATTGGTATTTAAAAAAGTGTGTCTTTTATTTTTAAATTAATAACAATAATTCTTTTATTGCTTTAATTAAAACTAATCTAAAATTATTTACTATCTGATATATATTAAGTGAATACATTAAGATAAATACCATTCATTGCATAGCAAGAATAAATTTATGTTTATTAAAAGTTCCTTCCTTAAAGTCCGCCAAGCTCTAGTTTTGATTACATTCCAAATGTTAGTTAACTCCTCCTGTGATTTTCAGCTAGGATCTACGGATTTACCTTATTGCCTGGCGCATTCTTGGCCAAACAAATTTCCATATTTCACTTTTTAGCACAGCTATTTTTTTTTTTTGCTTTTTCAAATTTTAGTCTCATCCTTCGCCTCTCATAAATTGTCTATAGCTGTCATACTTTTAGGCATTTAATAAATTTTATGAGTCTGCCGCTGTTTCTACTTTTTCTGTCTCTTCTTGTTAGCTGTTTTCTTTTTTTTTTTTTTATCACCATCGCCTTTTGGGTTTTGGTTTCTTTTTTAATAACATTCGTACTCCAACGATGTCCGCCCTGGGGCTATCTCTTTTTTATTTCGCTCTCCCTCTTTCTCTTTGCAAATTGCAAATGTGGGTATTTATGCTTCGCCCCCCATATTCCCTTCGCTCATTTGCTTCCTCCCCAGAAACAGCATGCAACAATCTTTTATATGAGTTTATTATGTATGCTTTTGCTGCTTTTGCTTAAAACATACAATTTCCTCAAGCGATTTCCGTTTGCACTGATGAGTCTTATTAAATTCGAAGTTGCTTCGTTGAGTGGGTGAGTTGGTGTTGGTTTGGGTTTGGGCTTGGGCTTGGGTTTTGGGTTGTGGTTTGTCATGCCTTGCTTTGAGCACACGATGAGACGACTCCAACCACTGCGAAGCAATTGGTTGTTAACTAACTAAAATATGATGCCTGTTTGCAAATTGTGCTTTAATTGAATTGCGCATAGATTTTGTTTTAGTCTCAGAGGGGGGTTTCACTTAAGCTCCTTCTGACTGTTGCAGACAAATTTTCAACACAAATACCAACAACAACAAAAAATGTTACCCACAAAGTTTTGGTTGCATGGCACATTTTGACGCCTTTGCCACGCCTCATTCTATACGAAAAACTCGCGGCATAACTCAAAAGTCTTTAGAAGTGTTTGAAACTGTCATACGCACGTAGGTTTTTTTCTCTCGCTCTCTCTCTCTTTCCCACTTAACCTCTGTCTATCTCTTTCTCAACAACGACAACTCCAACAACAGACTTTGCCACTTTATTATACACTCTAAGGGCAAAGTATAAGAGGGTATACCGATTATGTAAGGAGTTTGAGTAAAGCTATACTTAATACAGAAAGATTTTTTAGGAGGATACAGAAACTATTGAAAGGAACGATAATATGCATAAGCAAATCATTCCAAATATCCTCAAAACTATTAAGTTATTGAATTTATTTATTTTTATATTAAAGTTATTTAATTATTTTTATGTCGTTGCACTTAGCTTATAAGATTAAACACAATTAATGAAATAAAGGGATTTTTATTTTGTAGGAAAAAATTACGAAGAGTAAAGGAAATTTTTGTTTGTTCGAAAAATTAAATATCAAAATGCCAAGGTAAAAAGTATTCAACCATTTGTTCCAAACTTCTTAACCCACTTAAGCTAAAGAGCAGTAAAAACACAAACGTCTCAGCTTAGAATATTCAATTAAATTAATTTATTTGCTGAACAATAGAAAAAAAAGAAGAAGCTGTTCCCAAGCATTTCATTAGGGTATCTACGTAAATAGTTTATATATTTTGACAGCTCTTGCAGAAGCTAGCATTTTGTCAGCTTGTTTGACTAGCATTGAGTGCTGAAATAAAAGAAAGTATGCAAGCAAGAAAGAAAGCAAAGCAAAGCAAAGCGAAGTAAACGAAAAAGAACTAACGCCTTTTGGGGGCAACACCAAATCAAAAGCATTTCTAACCAACTTCTGTTGCGGTGAAGTTTGCGTAGTGGCGGCACTAGGCAAAAGGACTGAGATTGAGTGCAAATAAAATGATGTCATGAAGTGGCAGCGGCAAAAGTCCTTGTTGTCCTTCGGGCAAGTGTGGAGGCAGCAAGGCGCAGGGGCAAATGCTCCATGCTCCACTTTATTTCAGCTATCAACTCGTAAAGTTTGCGGCTTGATGGCCAGCCCAGGCCAGTGGGCTGGGCCCAAAGAGTTACTTAGCGGAGGTGGCAAAGGGGTGGCGTTCTGTGATTTTTTTCTGCACGAACTTCACAGAAACCGCAGCCGGCATGCGGCTTTCAAAAACTTGAAGCACAGCAATTACAACAACAGCAACAACAAACTCGCAATGCACAAATCTTTTGACAAGTATTTTGTCAACTTTTGCGAGTACGAAAGAAAAGAAAACTTAAAGTGTCGCCCATTGCTTTTGTAGAAACTGAGAGTTTGGCCAAGTTAGAGTGCAATGGCCAAAAGCAGCTGCAAGCCAACTGCTAGCCAAGCTACTAATTAGCTTAATATACAAATTTTCCACCTCGAGCTTTCGCAAACTCAATTAAAAATTTAAATTTTAATTGCAAATTACTTTTCTACTTTAGGCCAAACAACGAATAAATGAAAGAAACGCAACTCGAAATGAGGCCTGTACCTAATTTTTTTTTATATAGAATTTTTGCTTCTTTTCGCTGTCATTATTTGAGCAATTTAATTTGATCATGCGCCAACAATTATGCAACTTGTTGGTTCACTGCTTCTAAAAGTTATTGTTCCGTTTGGGCCGAGTTTTCAATTTGTTATTGTTGCGTTTGGCATTAAAACTTTTTCCATTTTCCGTTTTTGTTGCGTCATTGTTGTTGCATACTTTTGTGTCAGCATTGTTTTGCAGCAAAAGCCCTGGTCACTTAGATATTTAAGTTGCCTTCATTTTGTACAACTTTGCTAAATTATTATCTCAAGCGGACAAAATCTTAAAACACCTGCTGCAATTTCTTTTGTTCATTCATTCATTGATTGCCAACAGTTTTAATTTAAACATTTGTTGTTGCATTCCTTGTACTTTTTTTTTGGCGTCATCAAATATGCAACTTTTGACACGCCTTCAAATTGTTCTTCTTTGAATTTTTTGCATTTTCCACCTCGCACACACACAGACACACCCACCTTTTTTTATGGTTCATGTCCTCAATATCTTTAAATCAGCTTTTGCTTTTGGCTGTCTTGTTGCATTTTTCTGCTGCTGCTTTTATCAGAATTTATTGTATATATGCAGTTAGGGGGAAGTTGTGGTTCTATCGAGCAAAGAGTTTCAATTTATTTAAAAAAAAAGAAAGCTTAACTCTACTTTAAACATGTATGTGTGAGTGTCTGAGCAATTTGTGGAGAATTTAACAACATTTGCAGTTTTCTTTGTGGTAGAATATTAAATGTTTCACAAAATATTCAATAAATGAATATAAATGTGAAAACCTGTTAGTATATTGAAATTATATAGCAAAAGCTCTTTAAAATAATTAAAATTTTGTATTTTTTGGCTTTAGGGATCAATGCTTAAATCAAAGTCCTGAATCCTCTCGGTTTTGCAAATATGATTATTTTGAAAAAGTAGCTTTAATACTAGAAAGAAAACGTTTGCTCATATTTGAATATTTTAAAGCAAATAGTTTTGTTGAGCCTGTTTCACATTTTTGTTTTTTTAAGAATAAGGGTTCATCTCTGTTTCCTCTCCGACACTTCTTGGCTGCTTTTAATTGCTTTTGTAGACAAATTATAAATCGGTCGAGTGGTCCGTTTGTGCATCACTCAAAAACAGACAAAACCACACTTTCCGGGGCTCGTGACCATGACTTTGGCTCTAGGGTTAGCCTTTAACAAATATAACCCAGCCAACAACAATGAAAACCGGAAACGGAAATGGGCACAAAACAACAAACAACAAACAGATAGCAAAAATCTCTCTTAGCTCGTTGGCCAGTCGCCAGTTTTAATTTAACTTTGACATGCATCAGCTCAAAAATCCAATTACAAAACAAATGTACAAAGCGTGCGTCCCTTTTTTTTTCTGTGTATTTTTTTTTGGAAGCCCCAAGCTTAAACCCCATTAACGCGCTTGTAGATACTTTTAGTAGCAGCAGCAAAAAAAATGTACAGCGCTGAAGATTTATGAAACCATTAATTTTATGTGAGAACGCACTAAAGTTTATACGTATTAAATTAAAAACGAAACGAAAAAGTGAAAAAAAAAAACGTGGCAAAAAAACAATGCAAGCTTAAATAACATTTTTGGGGAAGCCTTGCCCATAACACTGCTCCTTTCCTCTGGCAATGAGTCGTAATTATGAGTGGATAAGCAGGAGGAATAGCAGCCGCCAAACATGTCCAACACTCGTTGCAAACTGCGACCCGATCGCAATGCCAACGAAGAGCAAGAACAGCAGCAGCAGCAGCAGCTCCTACTTCAACTGGGTGCACGCCCCAAAGTGCAACAACACTTGAAGACTGAAACTCCCAACTACATGGAGTTGGAATTTAGCCAGACTGTGGTGGGTCGCAGCTTTAGTGAGCTGCCTGTAAGCTATGCCACCAGCACAGTGGTACAACGTGAGCCAGCACCACCCACACCACCACCACTATCACAGATGCCATCGCGACTACTGCACTCGGCACCCAATACACCAAGTCGTGGCAAGGTTGTGCTGAGCAAAAAGGAGCGCAAGGAGCTGAGCAAGCAGCTGGGCTTTGACGAGCTGGGAGTGAGCGCCTCCGCACAATCCAGCCCCTATAAGGGACGTGTCACAGAGTTGAAAAACTGCATAGCCAGAGGATTATTTGCCACACTGCATCGTGGCTCACAGAAATCAACAACACATCATCAACAACAACAGTCGCAGTCAGAGTTCGGCAGAGAGGACTTGCAGCTGCAGCTGAGTCAGGAACTCTCGCCACCTCCACCTGCTCCGGAGTTGGCTAACAACAATGAGGATGATGGCTTGGCAGGCGACTATAGCGAGAAGTTGAAGAATCTGCCAGTGCGTCAGAGAAAGGCAGCCACCTCGCACATGGACAACTATTGCCTGTTCGATCCCGTGGATTTCATCAATGAGAAGGCATTGCGTTATCCCAGCAATGCTAAGCATGGACTAAGGGATCCTTTGTTTAGTTCACGACAGCATTTGGTGTGCGAGGATGAGGAGGAAGATGAACTGGTGCCCGAGGTCATCTATGATGTGGACGAGGGTGAAGATCTCGAGGAGACCATCATTATAGAGACGTCCGGCGATGCAGAGGTAGAAACAGAAACAAGCGCTTGTGCTTTGCCCAGTTTTGAGCACCACAATTACTTTCTTATCGATCCGGCGGACTTTGAAATGAAGCCACAGATTATGGACATTGGCATACCAAATCCCTATACCAATGAGCAGCTGGTTAATGCCAAGCTCGAGCAACAGCTTCTCAATGAATTCGATGTGGGACCCAGCATGTCGAATAGTCAGGAATCCAAGGATACAGAGACTACATCCACCGCCCTTGTAGAATCTTCAACATCGACCAATTCAGCCAGCTCCACTAGCAGCTCCAGCACCCAACCAAAAAAGAAGCTCACCTTTCTCAATCTATCACCCTTTCGGCCGAATGCCAATTCGCCAAAGAAAACGCAACAAAAGCCTGGTGTGGAGCAGCGTGCCATCTCCGAATTGGTAACCTCGAATCACATGCTACATCTGCAGCAATTGTTGCGACAGCAGCGCAAGGATCAACGTGCCCACACAGTGCCAATCGAATCCAACTATGTGCTCTTCAATCCGAGTCCTGTGCCCAGCCGTCATGTTCAATACAAGATACGTAAACCTCGACCGCTATCCACGCACAGTGACGCTGACAGTGGATTCTTGTCGCCGTGCTCCCCCGACGAACTGAAGGCAAATCCTAGTATTCTGGTTCTTCAGCAATGCGACAGCGTTCAGGGTTATATTGAGGTGAGCTTTATGAACAATTTTTTAGATGATTTTTAAAACAAATCCAAACGGAACTGCAGCCCATTAAAATCGTTTAGAGTTCCTATAAACGTTTTAACAAAATGGAAAGGTTTCTTATTTTTGTAAACCTGCTCGAGGGCTTACATGTCTTAGCGCCCTCCTTAAAAACACACCCCGTATTCTCACATATATGGTATCTTAAGCTGGTAATGATTGCGGCATGTTCAGTTTTTGCACTTGTCGCCATTTGCCGGTTCACTTATCTTAACGAGCGGGCAACTTAACAAGTCTTATTATGCAGCTGAACCCACCCCAGGGAGCAACCCCCCCGCATTAAGTTCGCAGGAAGTCAACCCTGCAAGCAAAAATTATCAAACTGCAGCTCAAGCCGAACTCGGGCAGGAGTTTGGGGGGTGTTGGTTGGCGGTTTAGAGGGTTGTGTTTGGCTTTTGGCCCGGGTGATTGCATCAATTTTAGTGTTTTCTTTTGCGTCAAGTGGCTGCTTTTGTCGCTGCTGCCATTTGGTGCCTCTGGGGAGCAATCAATCGTCGCGTTGCCACTGCGCGCTTCATTAGTTTCTTCCAGCTACCAAACATTTAAAAAAATCACAATCTACAGAGAGAATGAGACAATAACAAGTGAAAATTCATTTCGCAGCAGCTGTGTGCATTGCCGTTCTTTTTTTTGGCGACTTTTAATGGAATTGAATCAAGAACTCAATTGTTGCCATGGCATTGAGTTTCAGTTCACTTGCCACACTTGCTCTTAAATGCAACTTCTCAAACCCGCCCAAAAATTGCTTGCTACAGGCATTTTAAGTCATTTGTTAATTGAAAATGCGCTTTGCCCAAGAAAAACGAAAACAAACTACAAGGCAAAAACTCAGCTCAGCTGAGCTCTGGTTTCCCTTTAGGCCATGGAGTAATCATTGTGCCTGCCCTCCAGCAAAGTCTCTCGTTTTTTTTTGGCCACTCTCAACGAAGTGTCAAATGCAGTGCTTTTCATATTTGTAATGAAGGCCGTAAGGAAAAAAATGAGGGATGGTCTGAATGGTCGCCGAAAGTAAATGGGTTGTAAATCGATGTCGCCAAGGGGCTAGCTGAAAGCTGCTCAAGGTTAATGGGGCTTGCAAAGCGAGAGCGAATACGCCAATGGGGGGATAAGTAAAATATGTAGTAAGCAAATTGTATTAAGGGTTATGGAATATGAAGAACGTGTTTTCACTTGAACTGTTGAAATTGTTTTTGGAAAACTGATTTTACATAATTTTTTATAGGCTGAATTGGCATTTTTTTATATAATTTGGAGATCCAATATATTATGAAGATTGTAAAACCCTACCTGTAAATTCATTTTTGGAAAAGTATTATAAAAATATATGCCTTTAAAGGTCTCTGAAAGCTTAAGTTTCTAGCTGCAGAGCAAAAATTGAAGGAATAATATTACTAAGGTTTTAAAATGTTGGCTGTTAGAAAAAAAAACTAATTAAGCAGAGCTTTAACTGTACAAACAAGAATAAGTGCTCAACATTTAACGAGGTTGCTAAAACAAACTTCTGAACAACTATAACTCTAACCTTTCTTGCTCTAACATTAAAGTGAAAGCGTGAAATGAGTTTTTGAACGGAAGCAAATGAAGAGAAGTATTTTAAAAGCATTTAACAAAGATTTCTTGACTTGCCGTTGAAATTTACAACTCTCTTGCGTTTCTTTATGGCTTAAAACAGTTCTATCTATTCGGCAGTTCTTCCCACACACACACGCGAACACACCAACCCATACACTCATTAATTCTAAACCAAACAAAACTCGAGCAATTTATGCAGAGCGACACATGGCTCGCATCCACTTGCCCATAAATTTGCCAAGCTTTCCACCCACAACCACTCTTCATGTGCTTTTTGTTTTTTTCGGGCCTAACCAAATGTTCTGTGGCTAGCACACCCATTTGGGTGTTAATTCCCCTCGCGCTTCGTATATATATGTACATATATAAGGAGAGAGTACTGTAGTTGTAGTTGTAGTTTGCCTTGCAGCCCAAAAGAACTCAATTGCAAATTGCAACGGCACTCAGCCATGCAATTTCCCAAACAACAAAACAGACGTTGAGATACACACACCAACCCCCTACCCCCCGCCTCCAACACTAGCACCACCCCCCTAAACCATTTGAAACTTCCTGCAAGGCGCTAAGCTGTCAAATGTCGGACATTGTCGTCCTGGGTTGCCACCACAGCGATAGCGGCTGCTGTTCCAGCTGCTGCTACTGCTTTTAACTGGGGTTGCCATGCCATACCCAAACTTTTGTTATAGTATACTTCCTATACCCAGAAATGAAGGGTCGAAGGAAACGAAGTCGCGTGTCGCATGCTACTTTATGTGAGAATGGTCACAAGCCCATGCTCCATAAAATGTGTTCTGATATTGCAATGCGTTTTTCTCTCATGCCTCGCTCTCCGATTACGGATTACTGATTAGTCCAATAAGTTGTAAAAAGTGTCGCGCGGGGCGATTATCTCTACACTGGCTTTTATTTCGATAACTTTTTGATTTATGACTGGCAATAAATGTCCAATGTGCACTTTATAATTATGTGGCGCCGGATGTTGCAGCCGTACCATTGCCAAAGCCATATGTGCATATTATGTGGGGTAATCTATAAAAATAATAATAATAATGGACAACATATGGTTGATTTATTCGACAAGCAGTTGCTCTGTAAAAATCTAAAACTATTTTTCTTTCATTATATGAATTTGGGATCGACCTTGTAGAAAATACAATCATGATAAAATCTAATCCAAATCTTAAAAACTAAAAATCTCCAAAGCAGTATATTTTTAATTATGCCTCGACAATTATAAACTATCTGAATATATTAAAAAAATAAATAAATGTAAGTTTCTTCTTTGAAATAAATGAAACTTTCGAAATTAAATATTGAACTTAGTTAATTTTTGAAAAAAAAAATATAGATTACATCATAATCTCTAAACTGTAATTATTAAGTTGAAAAGTTCGATACTGACTTAACATTAAATCCGAAATAGGTTATGGATAGCATAGTTAAAATAACAAGTTTTATAAAAAATATGTAGAAAATGTTTATTATTTCTGAAAAAAAACTTGCCTTAAAGAGTAGATAAAAATACTATTCATTGCTTATATACCTCACATAATTATTTCGTTGCAAACTGTAATTTTTCTCGTACAAAATAAATGCAACACTTATTTAACTTTATTCAATTTTTTTTTAATTTTTTTATCTTTGCTTGAAACTATTTAAAATGAATTGTCATGTGGCAACAGGAAAAAAGACGAAGTACACAAAAATAACAAAAAACGAAAAAAGCCATTTTGCATTGCAATTATGCAACTGAGCCGATAAGCGACTGCAATTGGAAACTGCAGCTGTCAATATGCCAGGGGACAGGGTGGGCAGTGAGAGGGACATATCCCGCTGGGCATTAAAGTTGGAGCCGAATTAAGCTGCAATTTATTTTCCATGGATTTCCTCTTGTACTTATTTTTTGTTTGTCTTTTTGTTTTCCCCATTCATACATACATATATTTGCCAGTTCGTTAGTCTTAATAATTATTTTACTACAAAAAAAAAGTAATAATAATACGTAAGAATATAAATATGGATGTGTGTGCGAATGTGTGTGTGGTATATTAATTTTGTGCGTTAATTTTATGGCCAGCTGGGCCGCATTCCCAACGACTGTTGCGCCGGAACTTGGCCAAAGAAGAGAACGAGAGGCAGTGAGCCGTTTAATGGATGCTGGCGTTATTAATGCACATGGTACAAGGACAACAACAATGTCCTCCAAATGGATATTCCCTACATTTTTGTTCGACTTTAAGTTTTTCAATTTGAACAAGTATTTTTGCCGCAGGCCTCAGGTTTGGTCCACTGAACGTTAGAGCGCAACTGCAGTGGCACTAGCACTAGTGCTGCTGTCCAGGCTTTAAAGGCAGCCAGCCAAGACCAACAAGGACCCAAGAGAAACGTATAGCACTGACAGCTAAATGCGTTGCACTTATGCTTAAAACATGTCAGACGCCGTAGACAGCAGCACTCAAACCGACTAACGCACAAACACACGAACGGACATATATGTAGAACGATAGATGCAATAGACTTCTAAAGTGGAAAAGCGATGGCTGCGAAATGCAGTTGAAAAATGCTGCATTACTTTTTGGCGCACTTCAGCTAACTCATTTACTCAGGTATTTAATGCTTTCTAGCATTGAACTCAAAGAATTGTGGTACGAACGGAATAAGTAATTAAGTAAAATACATTTAAAATTGTCAATCCTTAGCTTTGTCACATTCTTCACAAAAATATAAGTAAGTTCTCATTAAGTCAATAATCATATATATATCGGTTCAACATCTTTATAGTCTTTGATGTCTTTGAAAAATCATTTGAGTTTTGATCCTCAATATATGTTTCACTTAATCTTGGTTTAAGCCCGATTCAACTTGTCAGCTTAGCCATATTTTATGCATTGCTGTCAATAATTATGACATATTTGTTAGCGCATAAGAATGTTGAGGGGGAAAAGTTTGTTAGCTTGTTGCAGCATAATCGGAATGCTTAGTTGCCTCAACAGCAATACCATTTAATCATCTACTCTCTTTCCCTCCCTGTCTATTTTTTTTTACTCCTTCCTGCTCACTTTAAGCTTTTCTCGCTTTAGCATGCTGTCGTTTTTTCGATGTGAAAAATTATAGCTATAATTTTTGGCCACTAACATGGCCAAGTGGAGCCTGAAAACTGTCGGGTAATTTTGGGCTCGGTCGTCCGTTGATGTTGCCAACATTTTGCAGGAGTTGTTTTTTGTTGTTGTTGTTGTTGTTGCTGCATAGTTTTTGGTTGCTTAATGCATATTTTAAACTGCTTTGGCAGACGCGTCTGCAGTCCGGAAAAAGCGCATTTTTGGCTTATTGGCAAATTTATTTATAAAATTTTGCCGCTGGCCAAAGCTGCCGCTTGGCTGCACTTGACTCTGTGTTCGTGTTTTTGTTGTTGTTTGTTTAACTAACTAATTAAAAAGTTATGGTTTTTTATTTGGTGCGTTGAGCGTTTTTATGAGCTGCCGTTAGCCTCAAAGTATGCAATTAATTTACGAAAGTCAAGCAGCAGCTGAAGCAGAAGCTGAAGCTGAAGCTGAAGCTGAAAGAAGTCAACGCATAAAACTATGCGCAAACACGCAAAATAATTGCATTGTTGCATTTCAGATTTCTTAGATGCGATTTTTCCTTTTGTGTTCATCCCTTTATTCTTCTTCCTTTCTTGCTTGGCAATCTGCCTAGTTATTTGCGTTTGCTTTTGGGGCATAACGATTTGCCCAGCGAGCCACGCTTTGTGCAGCTGAAAGAAAGGTAAGAAAACATGGCATATAAATCAGTGCAGAGAGTGAAAAGCAAAAGAAAAAGATAGATGGCAAATAGCATTCAAAAAGAAAGGAGAGAGAGAGAGAGAGAGAGAGAGAGGGAGAGGGAGAGGGAGAGGGAGTGAGAGCGAGTGAGAGATAAAGATGCCATCAAGCATTGCCTGGAGACGCGCCCGAAAGACACAAAGAAAAAAAAGTGAGATAAAGTTGCTATGGCAAAAATAGCTTTGCACAGCTTATAAATGTAAACAAGCAAAAAGACAGCTAAGAAGAGCAAATAAATGCGTTCAGCTTAAGGTCAGAGTGTTGCCTGGATACCCTAACTCAGGGGTATTTTATATAAACGGAAGCCAAAGCAGATTTAAAGACAATTCTCGTGGTATTCAAACAAAGTAGATGTAGTTAATCAAATTTGGTAATATTTTTTATAATATACTTTAAAAGTTTTAAAATTTGACTAGAAAACCTTACAAAGAACCTTACAAAATTCTGTTTGCATAACTTTGAAAACAGAAGAAGAAAAAACCAAGGTAAAGGCTAAGAAAGTTTTGCATTTTGCAATGGATTTGCTTTCGATTGAGCTTTCGTGTTGAGCTCGTTTCGGGCAAATAGTTATGAATGACATTAAATATTTTGCTTAGTAAGCTGTCCAAAAATGTCAGCAATAACTTTTGACTGGCTTTTTTTTTTTAAGATATGTTCTAATTAGTAAGGACAACAAACAAAAGCAAATAATTGCCTAGATAAATTGGGCTTTTGTTTCTAGAGTCTTTGCGTAACCTGGTGATAAAAGTTATAAAAACAAAACAAACATAAGAATTTATGATGTGACGACCTCCTCTGATTATAGCGGGAGACTATCAATAACCTTGGCTGTGGCATAAAAACCATAAAACTAATGCCACAGACGAGGGAGCAAAATGTCACAGGCTTAGCTGAGAGTCCTGT
Organism: Scaptomyza polygonia; assembly: GCA_035044585.1. Taxonomy (NCBI): domain Eukaryota; kingdom Metazoa; phylum Arthropoda; class Insecta; order Diptera; family Drosophilidae; genus Scaptomyza; species Scaptomyza polygonia. The sequence continues at coordinate 1,410,392 of JAWNNU010002061.1, forward strand.
GAAATTAATAACCTGGTTCACTTCTTTTATCCTTCCTTTTATTTTTTTTTTTTGTGCGTATCCCTTTGCGACTGAGTGTGTTTGTGTGTGTGTTGGGGGTTTGAACTGTGAGCTGTTGTTGTGCACATGTTCGGGGATTTATTTGCCGGAAATAAATATTAGCCGCAGTCAAACACAGTTAAGCCTATGTCGGAGCGACATCTCTCGGCCATTAATAGTTGTAACGAGGGCGAGGTCTTTAACAGAAGGGGGGGTTTTACACAGGCTTAGAACTTTGCTTTACACGCACGCACACAATGATATACTATATTGTATTTCTATAAATTCGATGGTTTTTGTTGTTTTCAACAGCCGCGTCGTTTCCCATAATTGATTTTGTATTGGCTACAAAGGCAAGGGATGCTACCCAAACACACAAGGTTACATCCATAGTCGATGTCCTAACTGCATTTTACGGATATTGAATTTCAAAGAGTTTCTATGCGCCAATACATATATTTATATACATATATGTATGTATATGCTGCCATCAATCACGCCCAAGAGAAAATTTTCATATTAGATTACAATTCAGCAACTGTCAAATGCAGCCTCATAGTACTCTATATTTAAGACCCATTAAACTTCAACTCATAATCGAATTCAACTAAAATCAAATTTTCAAAGAATAGAATAAAAAAATAAAAAAACAAACAGCTAGCTTAATGTAAACTTAGCCCAAGGGTGAGTGCTTGTATGTACCTGTGATGGACCTGCCATTCACCGTTCCACAAAACCCCAAAACATTTTGTCTGAGCCAGGCACATAAATGCAAAGAGGGCTAGTAAAGAGAGAGAGAGTTGCTTAAGTTGTTAATGGTTAAGAAGGTTGGATTTTAAATGAAATTGTGTTTGATCAAAGCTAGGGTAGCTAGTACAGTCGAACTTATATGTATCGAATCTCAAACGGACAAGAAATTACTTCGTTTTTAGAGAAAATTCCTAATATAGAATGGGTTTAGATTGACCCAAATTTCTTATATAAAAAACTTTGTTAAATGAATAGGGAAGTTCGATTGTATAAAACTCAAAATATTGTTAACAGACAGATTAAGAGAAATATCATATTGTATTTATAGATCATATGTAAGGGAGAAAACAAAGTAACTGAAACCTTATTGTCATCAAAATTGAAATACGTTCAATATTTTGTTCAGCAAAATCCATCAGTTTATGTAATTTGAACATTGCTGTCAAAAGATATTACAATTGTTTTAGCAGTGTTTATTATTTTTTTTTGTCTGTAGTAAAGGGGTTGCAAGTCTCTATCTAATCAATCAAGATTATTTAGCAAAACGTGACTTTTATAAGTATAAGTCGATAGCAAATGGGATGCATGATCGATTCGATTGTTTTTTTTTCCGTTCCTTCTTACAGTCATAATCCATCAAACTTGTTGATGACTTCAGAGGCAGCCCTCGCTGTATGGCTGCTGTTGCTACTGCTGCTTGCAACCACCAAACAAAAGGCTAAATAACAAAGAGCAAATTGAGTTGCTGTTGTTGTTGTTGTTGTTTGTTGCACAGACAACAGACAACAGAAAACAGAAGCCTTTCGCCTGCGAGCATCAAGAAGGGAAATATGTTGCACAGGTTGCCATTGCCTACCAAAAAATCTCACTGTCCGTTGCAGTTACAACACATCCGTGTCCCCTTTGCCTTTCCCTTTGCCATCACCGTTCGGAGTGTGTAATAATTTGGTTTTGTATGCCTTCGATACAACTATGCAGCAGGGGGTTGTAGTCGAACAGCCAAAAGAGGGTGAAGGAGTTTAAAGCAGCTTCATCAGCAATTTGAGCTACCAGGAACCGTCCTGATCTGTGCGAAAGTATAACAAATATTTATGCTCTGAGCTGTGTTATTAGATTTTAATTTCTTGCACCCATGGAAATGATAAAAGGTTTCACCCTTAAGGTACGTACGACTTATATTTACTTTCCGACTCCCCCTGTCTCTTATTTCCTAGTTTATGGTCTGCGTATAATGCGTGCGAATGTTACTGGCTTGTATTATTTTGTACATTCCAAAGAGAGGGTGGCAAACCTTTTAAAGAAGTAAGCGAATAAGTAAGCCCCCTGTTTTTTGGGCTTTGTTGCAAGGTGTCATGGCCAGTAATTGAGTATGGTTTACACGCTTGTGCTTCTCATCATTTTGGCATTTGCTGCATTTGCAAGTTGCAAATATTTGTCCAACTGCCTTCGTTAGGGCGTATTTTTGCTTTCTATTCTATTTGACTATTTTGTGTTTTAAGTGCTTGCCACAATGCAAATTTCTCTTTGGCACGTGATGAAAGTTCGAATGTGTGGGCGTACGGTGAGAGTGTGGTGGGGTAGGGGGGGGGGGGGTTTATACAGCAGCTGTTTCAACCACCCAACTTTCTTTTACATTAGGTATTTTTTTTTATTATTTTTTATTTTTCCGGGGGTTGCGCTGACTGTAACAAAATGACGTTTACAAAATTACATTATTAGAAATTGATGGTTGCGTTGAGAGGGTTTCTTTTTTTTGTGTGTTTGTTGAGGAGAGGGTAAGGGTTTGGTTGTGTGTGTGTGTGCTGGTGTTGTCAGCAGTTTGCGCTTTTTTTTTTTTAAGCTGTAATATGTTTAAAATTGTTAGTTTAAGGGGCGAGCTGTGTTGGCAAGTGGCATACCATTAAAAATAATAGCTAAAAAAATGTGTCAGCAGCACTCGAATGAGCCTCTCAGTTGCACTCACCGAGCATGGAGATGGGGAATATAGGTTAACCTATGCTTGCTGGCATTAGCTGAGGGAATTTTTAAATAATACACAAACCACATTTCAACTGGTTTCGGTTCGTTGCCCACTTCTCAGCTCAGCTCAGCTCAGCGCGACAGAGTAGAATAACATAGAAATAACACTAACCAGCAGCAACTGCAATTTCGTTTTGGGTTGCACAACGCACTCATTCATTCACTCCCCAACCCTCTCTCTATCTCTGCCATTTATCCATTTCCATTTCACTTTGCAAAATGTTGCATAGTTTAAATACGCGTTTTCGCTTCGTAGCTTGCTCGTTTCGACTCACGCTCTTTGTGGCATTTGTGTCCATTTTTAAATATTGCAAAAAAGCAGGTTGACGGTGTAAATGATGCCCCAAAAAGCTTTTAAGCTCCATGGCTAAAGGCAGCTTCAAATACAGTTGAGTAGGAGGACTAGAAGTTTAAAATGTTTGTTAGATAGGGATTTCGATATTCGTATCGTATTTATGGTATTAGCTATATGAATTGGCATCTATTAAATATTTTTCGATGATTTTTATTAGAAATTTCAACTAACTGTTGTAAATCGGACATCAATGGTGTTATTCTTGTCACACATTCCTGATAAAATATTAAAACTCCGTTCAAATTCCCCTAAAGTTACTTAACTTACCCCTAAAAACTCTTAAAAATTAAATGTTTAATAATTTTATTAATAAATTGATATAATATTTAAGCAAATTTCAGAATATGTTCTTCAGTCAAGAATCTTTATAAAGTATTATTATTTAAAGTTGCGTTACCAAGAATATTGAATGTTTTATCCTGACTTTATCTCAGAAAAATGAGATTATCATAATTTTTTGAAAGTATTACTTTTTTTCCTTTAAAAATATCAAATAACATAAATGTAAATCTACATCAAATAACTCTTAAAACTACTCTCGCAGTGTTCTGACAGCATTCAATGTGTGCTTTTAGTATGTTTTTTATTTGTGTGCATACAAGAATTGTAAAATGCAACGTATCTGGGCAATGGGCGCACACTTTAAAAAGGGAATAGCAAAAACCTAGTCAAAAGGTATTACAGTTCTTTGTGTGTGTGTGAGTTTGTTGCTGTATTTGGCATAGATTTGCATGGCAATAAGGATGGGGGGGATGGAAAAGAAAGAGTGAGGTAGTTGCATTGTAGCTGCTATCGACTGGCAACATATTGCCAAAGTTGCAACGCCCGAAACTTCCTGTTTTTTATTTGGTCAGTGGCAATAAAAATGAAAGAGGACGACGACGCCGTTTAAACCGACGGACAGACAGACAGACAGGAAGTTGACTATTTGCATGAGTTAAACTATAGGGTCTGCTTGTGCATTGATAAAGAAGGTCCTCGAGCTGAGAGGTACAGGTGACGCTATTGTTTGGTTAATTGTTTGTTTTTATCATTCATCTCTGTGACAAGAGACGACAAAGACGACGACGACGACGATTTTCAGAGCAGCCGCACACTATTAATCAACTTGATTGAGTTTACTTAGCCCAAGGGAGAAACGGAACAACAGCCTCTATTGCCTGCCTGCCTGGCTGTCTTGTTTATAATTAATGTGCAACACGCTTTGGGGATGCCCCAGTGTCAGTGTGTGTGTTCGTGTGTGTGTCTATGCAAATCCACCAGACGCGACTTGATCTCTATGTAGACTACCTTAACTTCTATTACTCAGCTTGAGCTGCTAATGAAACGTCGTCAAGTTTTGACAACACCGAAAATTGCAGACTCGTTGAAAGGCAATCTAAGTTGCATCGTCGCGTGCATCGTCGCGTAGTCGTCGTTTTCGACGAAAAAGTTTTCATTAATCTTTCACCCGGTGCCAAAACTTCAACTTTGAGCTTATCAAAATGGTTTTCCTCAACTTAACTTGCCCTGACTGGCGTCATTTACACGCTGGCCACAATTAAATTGAATTAAGTTGGCAGCACCGACCAAAAAAATACAAAAAAAAAAAAACCAAAAGCCAAACGAATTACGCAGCACCTGAGCTCCTTCTAATGGACAAAGAAAAAGCGAATGGTTCCTACTACTAAAACTTCGTTTGCCGCTTGTGTCAAATTGATATTTGATTCATGACCAGCGCATTTGTCAAGTCATTCATCTTTTTCAGACTCAGCCAAAACTGCGGGTGGGTTTCTCCTGCATGGGTTGTGGCTGTGGCGGGGTCTTAGGTGGCTTGGGTGCCACGTTTTTCTTGCGTGATGAATGGTCCATTGGTATGGAACGGCAGCCCTTTTGCTGTGATTTCTTGCTACGCCGCATTACTTTAGATTACGTTTAAGAGTAAGTTAAGCAATGGATACATGTGCTTTATAATCGTGGTGGGAATGCGAAGATTGAACTAAAAATATATTTGAAGTACAGGCGCAATAGCTGTGGCTATAAAATATAATAGATTCCTTATTGCAATTTTAGATAAGTGCTTTCTTTGTTAAATCATAAATGCTACAAACTTCTCTTCATAATTATATATATAACTTAAATCTCGATAATCGCTTGCCAACCCCAAATATTTCCTAAAAATCCACTGCCCGAAATGGATAAGAACCAAAAGGCCAAATATTTTAGACATTTCTAAGGGATGTTGCTTATTAAAGTTCATTGATTGTCAAAATTAGATTCGCTTTCATTTGATGCGGAAATAATGTTAAGGACACGTGTTTTGGTCACCCCTTAAACTCAAAAAGATGAATGATAAATGGAAAACAAATTGCATTAGAAAATGTGGCACAAGTGCAATAAAAATAAATATTATGTTCAATAAGAAAGTAATTTCTTGTTCTGAATTTTTTTAAAATATCTGAAAATTAACTGTTATGATTTAAAAATAAATTAATATCATTTAAAAATTTTACAATACATTTTTAAGTTGTGGAACGCAAGAATTTTGACAAGGAGAGTTGAAAAAATATAATTTTACTGGCGGTTCAAATATAATAAAAATATATATAATTAAATTTTCGTTATTAAAACTATAACCGCTCGAGTGAGTCCAAAAATAAATGAATATACATTTATAAGTAATGCCTAAGTCATTTCATTTGCATTCGTAGAGAACCTTTTGGTCGGCTTAGCATTTTTTTAGGTTGTCTGTCGGTATTCCCGATATACCAGAACAGCTAAATTTTTTTTTGATTTCACTTAAGTGTTAGCCGCAAACCCTAAACATGTTAGCCGTGTTGTGCAGTTCCCAGAAGGCGCCGAATGGTCGTCATCGCTTATGCCGCATCATCATCAACAAATTCCAGGTTCAGTTATTCCTTCAAATTTATCCTGCAGCGTCTTGTTTGATAGCATGCTCACGTAACTTGGTGCTGTGGTGTGCCAAAAAATCCAACAAACTTTTAGTCGCATAGGCTTATACATACATATATCATTTTGGCACGATTTGTCAAGTCAGCGGAAATCGTGCAATGCCTATCAGCGTGGCATAAAATTGAAAAATTACTTTGCGTGCCACCAACTACAACTACACAAATAGTACACAAAAACTTATGAAACTCTTATAGAACTCGAGTTGGCTATTTGTATTTAGTTTGCCTTGATTTGTGGCCAAGTGAAACGCAAACTTGCGTTTCGTTTCCTTTTTGGGGCTTTAGCAAGCAACAAATGCTAAAAAAACTTTAACTTTACTATAAATAGTTATATATATATATATAGAGTCTCAAGCTGGTAAGTTTTGGCAAATTGTAGTGCAAATATTTTTACGTGGCCACTTAAAACTGTTGGTCGGGTTAATTAACGACATTCTGTTTGGTTTTTGTCTAGCGCAAATAGTCAACAATTTTCGGTATTTCCACTTCTTCCAATTCACCCCAACTCCCATCGAAAAGCAGTCCACGCAAAACCAAACAAACATTAGCGTAACGCCTGTTGGAATGTTCAAGTTTCGCTTGTTTAGATAAGCAGGCAGCAGTAGCTAATGGCACTTAAACTTGGATCCGAATAGTAAAAGAGGGCGAAAGAGTGAGAGAAAGAAAGACAGAGTACGAGAATTAAGTCAATTAAAGGCAATTTCCTTGGGCGTAAATAATGCTAAATATTAAAACCAAAATTCATTACAATAATAAACCAGTCAATAACAAAAGAATATAAATTTATAAATTGGCACACAATTGCAGATAAATTTATAAAACATATCGAAATTAATTCAATTGCTCTTTTTGTCTATTTAATAGCAAATCTTCTAAAAGTCTGTTAAATAAACATTTATACAAAGTTTTATTATTATGTTGCCTAAACATTCAGTAAGTAAAACTCACTTAAACAACCTCTAATTGTCGCCTTCTTACAGACCAAGAAAAAAAAAAATCTTATTAAGTTTCTAAACACCCACCACCAATGTATGGATGGATATTCCCATAGAGCCCGCCTAGAATTTGCCTTTTTGTCGCTTTGTTTTTGGTGCGTGTTAAAAAATAATTTCCCCAGATAATTTGGCAGCACGCATGGGAACTAAATCCTGCCCCATTCCAATGCCCAACGCCCATTGCCAAAAGCAGTCGAAGTTTGAGTTGTAAAAGTTTTAGCACAAGTTTTTTTCGACAGTAGGCCGAAAAACTTTTGTTGTTGTTTGGGTATTTTTTTTGGCTCATTGTTTATTTATTTTAATGCAAACGGTCGTGTGTTGATTTGATTGAGCCAAATGTGTTATTGGGCCATCAGCATAATTGGCCACGACAGGGCTAAGTTTTTAGCCCAGATTTGGCAGGGTGTGGGAAGTGCCGGAGTTAATTATTTGTGTGTCGCACAAAAGCTGCTTATAAGCTGTGCGCTCCCTCAAAGTATGCAGCAAAATATTTGTAGCCCAGCCAATTGACTACGTGAGCAAACAAGAAAAGTGTGCAGGGGGTTGGGAAGGAAGGAGGGTAGTAAGGTTCGGCATTCATATTAATTTTACATTTTGCGGCGAAGGCATACAAATAATAATAAATAAAAGTATCGCTTAAATTGTTTATACAACCTGCACAATGCGCTGCGAATATATTTATATTTTTTTTATTTTCGTACAAAGAGTATTTTCCATTGCTCTCTGTCCACTCACTCTACCTCTCTCTCCCTGAGCTAGCCTCTCTGTCCGATCCTTCGTTAGGCTTAAGCCCCGAAACGTGACCCGGACAGGCGGTACATTGTTTGTTTAACTGTTGTTATTATTCCCTTTCAATATTTGTGTGGGTGTTTTGGGTAAATTGAAGCTCTGCCCGGTTTTCCTGTTTGGGTTCGGAATTCGAACTCTCATCATTGTCCCGGGCTCAGTTTGAGTTGCTGACCCATGGCTACCCCTCCCATTTCCCTTATATGTATGCTCTGTACTTTTGTGTTGTTTTGCTTCTGTTTCCGGAACAAAATTGAAAAATTTGTTAAGCTCTAGCGGCAGGTCTGAGTGTTTTTGGGGATACGTATTTTCGAGCTACTCTACTCAACTCTGCCAGCGCCTATTTGTGTAAACAAGTGAAAGTGATTTATGCATATAAAAACTCCCACCGACCTGTCACATTGAGACACATACAGGCCCCGCCCCTGCCCCTGACCTTCTGCTCCGTCTGCCTCCATTTTCATGTAGCTGTTGACTCAAGCGGATGATTGTTTCTGAGTGCCTGGATTTATGTCTCTGGCGCAGGCATATTGATATACATTTCCACATATATGAAACAAAGTGCTCTAGGGGTGTGGCGCTGATTTAAATAAACAATCAAAAATTGGAAAATAAAAATCGCATAATTTTTTTAATACCTGTAAATGTATAATGCATTAAGAATCATTTAACATTTGACTCAGCAAAAAAGTAAAATTTAAGTTTGTTGAATGAGAAAGCTTTATTAAATGTAAACAAGTAAGAAGGGATAAGTCGGGGGCGCCCGTCTAGAAGATATCCTGAACCCAGTTGCAATAAATATTTTACTCCTTGCGCCCTAAAAGTATGCATTCAAATAATGATCAATTTGAGCACATTCAATAACTGATTTAACTTTACGATATCTCTTAACCTACGGTGTTTCTTAACCTATTTAGACGAAATTTTGAGCAAAGTTCAATCGTTGCCCATTGTTTCAACCCCCATTTTTACATATTCCGAAAGAGTATATCGGAGAACAGAATAGTTATAGATAATTTGAAACAAACGTGGTCTGCTTATGGTAAAGGAGAACTTATATTCAAAATCTAAAGTCTCTAGCTTTTGTAGTCTCTGAGATCTATATTTTGAATAATATTTTATCCGTTTGAATACAAAAACATATCAGAAAACTGTAATTAATTTTTAATTTATGCCGAAGATAAGTTATGTAGGTTTTTTTTCAAACTCTTTATTATAATTAATCACTAAATTCAATACATTTACGCACCAAGTAACACTCCGTTTAATATTAAGCCCTTTGATTAGCTCCACCTACATAGTACTTGGAAAAAACACCCCACTGGAATATCAAGTATGTAAAGCGATTCGTTTATGCTCCTTCAAATTTGGGTATGCGAAAATGTACTCATAATATCCGTAAGCTCATTCAAAGTAATCAAGTATCCACTCGCACAAAGCGCTGGTCAAACAAAATTGGGCTGGCCCTTTATGCCATGTCCCCAAATTAATTTAACGCCCAAGTGGGGTATGAAAGTAAACTTACCCCAAAATCCACTTCAGCTGCAACACTCATATGCCTGAGCTGAGTTCTCACTCTCTCTTCGTCTCTCTCTCTGTCTCTCTCTCTACCTCTCTGTTGGCCATAAAGACCTCGTTGCCAGGCGAACATTATAATAAAATTAATCTCCATTTGTTGAAGAGTCGCAGTCGACGTTGACGTTGACGTCGCCGTCGCTTTATTAGCGTCCAAAAAGCTACTGGAGCCAAAAAGTAGCAATTATTCATTTTATGAGCATGGCCTTTTGTGTGTGGGGGGCGCAAAGCATGTGAGCCATAAAAATTAAAAATTAGCTCCAGCTATAAGAGGGATTATATAACACGCATTTGATGTAGTCAACCAGGGACCAGGGACCAGGAACGACATCGACAACGCTTACCCCCTTTTTTTCTTCTTGTATTACATAAAAGTCAAGAAAATGAATATTTATGCGACACAAACGGAGTAAAAGTCCCCCTGGACGTGGATTTACAGCACCCAGTTACGACTGCAGGCGAGACTCTAAAGCTTGTCGCATTGTTATAACAAGCACATGTCAAAATTTTCATAACACACGCAAAACCTTTCCCATTTCTGTGTGGGGCGGCGGTCGAGGATTTCAGATCAAAAGGAAAAGCGGCTCAAAAAGGGTATCTCGCTTGGCTTTTCCTAGTTTCTCTGCTGTGGGTTAGGTGTGAATATCAACAGAAAAGGAAAATGCAATTTTGAATAGGTTTTCCCGGGGATAGCTTGTTTGTTGGAGCTATTCAAAAATTAAATCCAATTATCAGTTTAAGGCCACTCGCAGACCTAACGGGAATTAAACTTCAGGTTCAGCCAGACTTGCGTGTGTGTGTGTGTGTGGCGACCATAAAGACAACAACAACGATAACTACAGCAGCCAAAGAAGTTTGTAATGTGCAACAAAGTTTCAAATTAATGAGAAACTTTTGTTTATGCAACCCTGTTAAGGGACGTCCAGTGTTGCTAACTTTAACCCTAAAAACCACATGGAAAACACACCAAAAAACAATAAACGAACCAAGACTTAAAGATGTATGCAACAGTGAGTTGTTTTTAAGCTTGTTCCTCTTTTTTTTTCTTTCAGTGCATGAATGCAACTTTTGTTTCTAAACGTTGTGCTTACTCAAGTATGTAGGGATTAGTGTGATCCGTCTGTTTTCTCTTGCCAGTGTTGTTAAGTTGTTTAAAATACACTTCAAACTCATGAGTTTTATATATAGATACTTACTATTTGCTTTTTGGCCAGGGATTTGCATATTCAAATACTTCCTGCATAGATAAATTTATTGCCAAGACTTTGAACAAATTTGTTGTCAGTCGTCTTAAAGTGTCTGCGACTTTAGATTTCGTCTAGGCAATCAGTTGGTTGTCTGCATTTAACTAGTAAAAAAATAAGCAAAGCCAAAAAGTGGGCAAAAGCATCTGCACTTCTGCCAGTCAGGTAGCTCAAGGATTTCTGCAATTTGTTGCCAGTTTAAGCAATTTGTTTGGCCTTTAGCTAAAAATTCTTGTAGGTGGATGGAGCGGGCTTAAGCAAACAAATATGTGTCTTGTATTTCGGAGTTGTATTGCCTTTTTTTCTATGCTAAGCCTGACCTTAGGGTCACGCACATGACCCCCGCAAAATATTAGCATATAAGTGGGCCTCTGGGCAGCTGAACCCTAAAAAGTTCCGAAGCGGGTTTCGGGCTAAAAAATGCTAGAAATGTAAATAAAATCAACAACGGAAGGCGGCAAGCGACGAAAAAAGGGACGCAATAACAAGAAAAATAAGTTTGAAATAGTCGAAAACAGAAGGTGCCGTGCGACAATAACGGCAACAAACGATGCGACAGAAACAAATATCATTCTAAAACGCTTGACAGCCACTTACACATGTCAAATGCAAAAAGGATAACGAACGAAACGGATATTAGAGTGTTACCCAGGATGTGATCTCTTTCTGTTTGTATTCTGACAGGGACTGCTTTCCGCATTTCTTAAATCAAAAATATTTCTTAAATGCGGAAACGGAATTTAAGGCATCCAAAGTAATCTAAAGCTGATTTTTTTTTTTTTGAAATGTTTGCGTTTGCTTCAACATTTTCTTTAGGTTCTTGGCCAAGTATAAGCTTCTGGCTAAATGCTATTTATAATTTGCCTAAAGCGTCGTTAGCTTGTTGTTGTTGGTAACCTAAGCTGGCTCTTATCTTTGTCTCTTGCCACTCTTCAAGCCACCCACTAATTAGCTTTCCATTTTTCCCTTATTTTAATGAGCTCTAATTAGCTTTTGTATTGATATACATATATTTGCTGGCAAATAAACGCATACACAATATTAATGTGCTGAACTTATCTTTTTCTCTTTGCAATTGCAGGTAAGCCGATTTCGAGACGTTGCCCATTGAACTATTGAGTGCTCCTGCCGCATCTGCGTGTCGGTCCTTGTCGATAAGAATAAGGTCGTAAGTAGCTTAACCGGCAAGGCAAGGCAAGGCAAGGCAGGCAACACAAAAAGTACATTACTTGAAATTTAATACACCTTCCGTAATTGCTGCTACTTATGGAAATATTTTAATCTTGATATGCTAACCATAATTAACACTTGAAATTAAAAAATTATATATGTGTGTACTAACACTTTGAAATTTGTTTTCAATTAGCTGGGTTATTGCATGGGGAGTTAAAAGTGGTGGAAATTTTTTAATTTTGTTTGTCTAGGAATTTTATTAGACATTAAAATAAATATCAGATAGGACAGAGAACTGATAGATTGCAAGGTAGGTACTAGTTCTAAGATGTTATATATTTATTTAATGAAATAATGAAAATTTAAAAAAAAAATTGGCATAAAAATTATTAAGAATATTTTAAACAAATTTTCGAAAGAGGAAAATACTGTTGAGAAATAAGTGAAATGATTCCTAACAAAATTCAGTATATAATAAGAATAAGCATTAGAAATTTCATAGCCAAAAAATTGATATGTAGATAAAACATACAGGATATTAAGATAAAGAAAAAAAAAACAAAATTGAAAATTCTGTAATCTAAAGATAACATTAAAAAGTGGTGACATATCATGTTGAATATGAAGGAAAAATTATTTTTGTCTTTAGTATTTTGATGGCATATAGTTATGTTTACCATATATGAGGCTTAAGGATATGCTATACTTTATTTTTGCGAGCACACACCTGAGCCCTGAGCCGTCAGCCGTAAGCCGTTAGCTTTTCCGCACATGCATTATCATCTCATTAAGCTTGACTGTGTTCTACTCATTAAGTTTATACATATTTAATTGACTTTATGACCAGACACTGAGAGGAGAGTGACGAGTGACGCAACAGCGGCCAACAGCAGCGGCGCCATCAGGCAACATTCTACCCTAGTTAGCAGATCATATAAACAACAACAGCAACAACAATAACGACAAAAAAAAACGAGAATTCTTGCAACATGCTGTTGCATAAAGGCTTAAATAATAATGCTGCCATGCCTTGCCTTGCCTGTCTGGCATGATGAGGCTCATAATTATGTGACTGGCAAGCCCACAGCATAAAATATGTATTTTTAAAAAACATGCAAAGAAAAGTGAAGTGCACGAGTGTGTGTGAAGCGGAGCCCCCCTCCGGGTTGTGGCAAGGAAACTGTCAACACGCTTGAGTTCGTCGATACCGCAACGCGTTGCGCTGGCAACAATGTTGCTAACGACGCATGATAAAAAAAAGAATTGTTGCAGTTTTCTCAGCACTTTGTTGTTGTTGTTTTGGGGTTTTTATTGATGTTCCTGGAAACGGTTTAATAAGTATGTGTGATTTGTGGTTGCGTGTTACGAAGAACTTGCAATTGACACTTGGCAAGGGTTAACAATTTATATTCCCTATTAAATATCCGAACGACCAACTTTAAAACGAATTTATATGAAAATATTATCAAGTACTAACGAGTTACTGTAAATTATGCCCTGGTATACTACTCTAGCTGCCACATGCTTATGTCGTGACACTTTTCCTGTTTCCTTCCGCATGTGATCAGTCAAAAGTTTTTCCTTCTTCTCACTGCCCACCCTTCCTTATTTTTTGCAATTAATTATGAGGCACGCTGACATTTTCCGTGCCGCAGCGTGCACGAACCACGCTTTTACTTGTCGCTATTTTATATAATTTATTTTTAGTGCCAGCACCGCCAGTTGAATGTTCCCTATTTTGTATTCGACACTTCGGCGGCGTTGAACTTGACGCAATTTATTTTGTCAAAAGATGCAAAGGCGGGCAGCAAGCAGACACGCCTAGTTGAATGCTGTCGCACATGTGCCTCAAAACATTTTGTTTGTAAATATATTTATATAAGAAACACAGAAGGAACATAGTCATCTGTTTAATATGCCGCCGGGGAATACCCACAATAGCTTTGGCAGTGCCACCAAAAAGTTCAAGGTTTTAATGGTTCCCCAACACAATGAAATACTTCATTTACATTGAGTTGTTGTTGATAATGTTGGTTGAAATAAATCTGAATAAGACAATTAACACTCAATTGTGAAAATAAAAATAATTAAAATAATTATATCAACAGAAAATACGATAACAATAATAGTTCTTCTACTCTTCCTTGACATTTTTAATTATTTTCTCCCACTCAATATCTAAGTGTTTATTAGCTTTCAAAAAACCTTCTTTTTGCATTCGTACTGAAGTTTGTTGACTTCTAATGCCGACGCTGTATGTTTATTTAAAATTTAATTTCCCAAGTGCCTCTTCGGGTGTTCTCTATAAATAGTTTCTCGTGTGCATCTCCGACCCTTTTCTTATTGGTTTGATTTTTTCGGCACAGTATCTCACACTTTATGAAATTGTTTTGTTTGTCTTTGTAGTTGTTGCTGCTGTTAATTAACATGAGTAGTTTACTTAATTAAGCGTGAACTGTGGCATCGACAGAGAGTCTGGGCTCCCGAGAGTTAAGTGTCAAATCGGGGTGGTTTAAGCGGGGTGGATGATTTGGAGGAAATATTATTATTACTTGTGCATCATCTGCCGTAAAAAGCAATTATATATTCATAAGTGTAGTACACGATTAGTGCAATAGATGGCGCCGCTTTCACGCCACATTAACTGCAATTAGTCTTCATCAGGTCAAAATGACAACAACATCAGTTGCAACAGCAGCCGTAGCAAGTGCAACAGCAATTTGCAATTTGCGAAAATAAATAAAATACAAAAAAACTAAATAAAACAAGCGCAGTAGAACCTCAAACTCACTCACTCCATAAGTGAACTTCAGTTCAGCAGCCACATTGACATTCAGGCCACTTAGTTACCATCGTCGTCGTCCGTTCCTCCTGCGGCTCAATGTCGTCTCTGCACACGCGGGCTGGGCTGTGGCAGTAGGGGTTAGCTACTTGACGCCGTCGCTTGTCAACTAGCAAAAATTGTTTGTAAAAATAGCGTGTGGCAATAGCATAAAACAGCAGCAAGCAACCAAGCAACAACCAGCAAGAAGTCGATGGCAGGAGCTGTGAATAGCAAATATTCTAGTTGTATGTTGTTGTTGTTCGAATGTTGTGAAACATGCTGCATATATATTTAGATATAGTCGATGTGTCGTCTAGTCTTCAGTGGCATAGCCAAAAAGGGGCTAGTTCTGTTTCTCCCTCTTATTTTGATGGACATTGCTTGTCAATCCTGATTAGCTGACAGAGAAGCGTATAGTTCCTGACACAAGCTCAAGCATCCTCTTCAATAAGCAATCGAAGAAATAATATTCCCAGCGGGAAAAAATCAAGCGGTCAAATTGCGCTTGAAAGGAAAGTTATTCAAGTAATTTATCAAAAATCAAATGCAATATATATATATATTTGTTATACAATTCATTGATTTTCACTTTCTGAACTAAATATATTTATTTGCAAATTAAAACAATTTTTAATGTTTAGAACCTTCATTTTTTTATTACCCTTTTAGCTACCACGCCCGTGGCCTGTTCTATGACTTTGTAAATTTGTTTAAAACAGCGTGAATAATATTTTTTGCCAGCACTGTAGCGTTCTACACGGTTGCTATGACTTTGCATGTTGGCTGGCAAATTGTTGCACGTGGCTGCTGTTGGCCAGGGCTTTAGTTTTGAATTTGTTTCCATATATTTACTTCTAATGGTTACAACGCTAATTTTACGCTGGCTTGACAGTTGACTGCACAGGGAAGGTGCAAAAAGCTAAGGGCTAAGAGTCCAATGGGTGGCTTAAAGAATGTTTAAAGTGTCAGTTGACTGGAAAATGTGTTAAGCTTAAGATGCATTTCGAAAGTTTCATCGTCGGTTGACCACAATTAAGTTATTAAAGTTGTTGTATGTTTATATTTTAATTGAATTATTTTCCTCATTGCCATAGTTTTTTCCAATTTACTTGAATCGTACATTACTTTTGAGAAACACGTATTTGCATTGCATATCAAATTGAAACGGAAAACTTTCAACGTCGTTTACTCAGATATTGTATTTCACATTAAGGTTGTTGCTTGGCCATTGTGTTTGCTTTCCATCACAGCCGTTAACATTGACTGGGTGGTGCACTTAACCACCCAACCATATGAAGAACGTTTGTTTTTTTTTTTCTTTCCCTTTTTACAACTATGCATTGTTATTCTGCTTTACATTGTGCTTGTTGTTAATGCTTTCTTCATGACTTTCCTTTCCTTGCCCTTAGCTTTCTTTTTGTTGTATTGTTTTTGGGGATACTTTGCTGCCGTTGGCATCTGGCAGACGACGCGTAGTTGAGCTCCCCTTTTCAAGAATCTAATTGTTTATTTTGTAATTTAAATATTTTTTGTGTAGTACAACTGCCAGATTTTATATACATATATATAGTATAAGCCCGTCGTACATTTAACATAGTAGGGTTGAGTAATTGAAATTCTCTCGTATTGCTCTGATGAGGCGTGGGTGTAGAACTTTTATTCAAATATATTTTTCAGATGCTTTTTACAACATTTTCACTAAGCTAACTTAATCCATTTCCGTTTTTACGAATATTCGAAACACAATTTATTTATTTTTTTGGCTGCTCTTGCCTCGAAAATGTTGCACCCCAAGTCCGAAAATGTTGCAAAGCATTTTGAAACCAAAAATAGATTCCCCAACTGTAGAGTAGCGAGAGAGTATGGTGAAAAGTATTCTGTATTCTCTTTCCTCAGTCTGTTTGCCGATCGCACGCACGTCGGGAGTCTTTTACGCCAAGTCGAGAAAATCGGATAAATATCAAATAGAAAAGTGTGCCCTGCATTTTCCACCCTAATTCTTGCGCCGCACGTCCGCTTTTTTGTTCGGTTCATTGAAACGCGCGTGGTCGTTGCTTGCCATTGCTTTTTAATGAATTAATTGCCGGGTTGCCTTTTGTTGTTGTTATCTAAAAAAAAAGGCAAAAAATGTAGTGCAGCGAATGGTTTAATCAAGTGGAATTTATGTGCTTCAAAAAGTGCAGTTAATTAAGTGTAAATATCAAAACCACCCAAAATTGAAAAGTCACCCACATACACATGCACAACTTCTTGTCAACACAACGAAAGCACGATAAAAATAAAACAAAAACAAAAAAAATTATTAAATGAGATTTATGATAAGATAAATAGCATTGAGGTCATTAATAAATCACTTTTAGCAGCTCGACTCGCGCCGCAGCTATAAACGAATCGGGCATTCATTAAATTCAATTTAAATCATGCGGCAAACAGCAAAAAACCAGCTTTTAAATCCAGTGGAGTGGCTAATAGACCAGGATACACAGCGTGTTAATTGCGTTTCAATAATAAACTATAGTTTATGCGATGCAAATGTTAATTACTCTCGATAGCAGCATATAATTTAAATTAAATTAAATTTTAATGCAATTAAGCGAAGCTATTTTTTGTCAACATTAAACAAATAAGAAAGCTAAACACTTATTTAATATTTTGATAGAGAACAAGCAATTTGTTTTTATTAAAAACAAACTTATATCAACTAAAGCTAAAACATTTATTACTTATTACTAAATCGAAGTATTCGTTTTATTTTTTATATTTTCCTCATGTTTGAACTTACACATTAATTATTGCATTTACATCAAATCTCACTTAGGCCCGAGGATCTAATTATTTATGATTTCTTTCATATTGCCCGCATAATGTGGCAATTTACGAGCAACAACAACATCTACCCTAAAAACGAAACCCTTTTTTTTCTTCCAAAATACTACAAATGAAGCCATTAGCTACGCGTGCTGCCTTGCTTTTTCTTTAGTCCCTTTCCTTTCATTTTCGGCTACCATTAAAGCTTTTATCACATTGTGTTGTGTTTGATTTTTCACAAAGCGTTTTAAATTTGCTTGCAGGTGAAGCCATAGCTAAAAAGAAAGCTGTTTAGAAAGGGGCACCAAACTTGGCAGTTTATTTTCTTTGGCCGCACAGCCTGTGGCAAGCTTTGATTGTTTCCGGCTGCTTTTGCTTTCGTTTGCGGCACACGTTGCGTATGCGTAATGCCTAAAATACAAAAAGGGTTGCATTTGGCAATTGTAGCGCCATCAACTCCTTGTTACACTTTTCGTGGTGGTAGGAGGAAGGGTTGGGGTGTTCTCGAGCAACGTCAATTGCAGGTGACTCATGGCCGTTAACTTGGCCGTGGCACGCAACAGCGTTAACAGCTGTTAACAGCATGCCATTCGTGCGGCATAATAATAATAAGTAAAAAGCCAAGCATAAAGTTGCCACCCTCTCTCTCTTTCTCTCTCTTTAACCTTCCCTGATTTCTTGGCACTCGCTTAGCAGTAATTAAATAAACGCGCACGCTGCCTTTAACAACAACTGTAAGAAAAACTTTTTCTTGCCAAAAATGTGTTGCCGCATAATTAATTGAAAATATAATTAAAAAATACAGCAACAAAACAAAACAAAACAAAAAAGAAAAGAGAAAAACGAAAAGTTCGAAAATGCTTTAGAAGCTCACCTTTCAATGTTGTGCTTATTTTTTTTTTTTTGGGGTCAATTTATTGGAAATTTAATGCCTGGCTGCTTTAGTGTCAACTTAACTCGGCTCACGAGCCGCTTAAATTGAATTAAGCCGCATTTTCGGCCATTTTCGTATCAACTTATCGATTTAGCCGGCGAGAGGGAGATTGTTTTGCGACCCAAGTCCTTTGTTAACTGTTCAATATTATTCAATGCATGTAGGCTGTTACACATAGAAGCACTTACACACACACACGTACCGACAGCAACAGCTGGGTTCAATTGCCCGTATGCCCATTGACTTGGTCTCTCACACACTCGATATCGTGTCCGTATGTTTGTCCTGTGGCTGAGCGGTCAGCCTCAATGGGCATTTGGTAACTGCGCTATGGTCAACCGGTCAAATGGTCAACTAGTTTTGTGTTTATTTTTTCACTGCAGATTTTATGCAAAATTAGTCAGGCAAGTGAGGCGTTGGGCAATTAGTTTAATGCAAAGAGCAAAGCAATGAATATCTTGGTCAAATCACTTCATTCCTGCGGCATATAAAGTGTTCGATTAAGAACTATAGTGAGAAAGTTATTAAATGCTTTAATAAGAAAGTAAATCATTAAAAAAATTTTATATTTTTTGGTATATTTTATTAGTTATTAATGTAACTTTATAAACAGTTTTGCGTATCTTATTAGAGAAATGAATGAAAAATAATATTTGTTGTTGAATTTGTTGAAATAAATGTTGTTTCCAATAGATCAATACTATTTTCTTTTGTGTCTGAAAAAAGTGAATGTGTTCAATAAGTTTTCTGGCAAAAGCTAGATTGTATTATAATAAAAAGGTTTTATTTTTCACACCGCCCAAAAACAAAACGTTATCCATACTTTAAATCGGTTAAGTCTTGACCATGTTAAGGCATTTGGTTATCTAGTTAGAGGATTATGTTTTCACATATGTATCTAGGCAGTTTTTGGCATTCGCCCGGCTTACTGCATTCAATTATCTTGAGTTTTGTCCTTTGCCCCGCCACTAATTCGAGCACTTACCCTCAGCTGGGGCTGAGTCCTTTGGTAAGGACTATCCAAATGCCATAAAATGCCACAGGCACTTGCACCCAGAAACAGAGACCAGAAAAAGTTTTTTTGTTTATTTGCAACTTTCGTTTGACTGGGGATCGTTTTTGGGGTTTTCTTTTTGCCTTGTTTTTTTTTTTTATATTTTTCGCTTCACAAACTTTCCTTTTTTTTTTTGTTTTGTCGGTGTTTTGGCATCTTTGATGAGTCGGTCGCCGCAAGTAGGTCATATACATTTTTGATGAGTTGTCATTATTAAATGCGACAAACTGTCCGTCTCCCCCACCAGCCGGCCCCTACAACGCTGCCATGGCAATCGTAAGGGCGGCAACAACACAGGAAACATTGCCTGCCAAAAACTTTTTTTATTTGTAATTTATTTATGTGACAGTTGACAAGCAACGTGTTTTTTTTCCTGTTTTTTTTCGATTTTGTTTTTCATCAAAATTTATTTCTATAAATTTTGATATTTTGCACTGGCGCCCTTAATATTTATTTATAATTTATATAAGCTTTTTTTTCCGGCAAATTTTTGCTGTTGTTGGAGTTGCTTTTGTCTAGTTTTTATGATACAATACAAATGAAATGAAGCGAAACGCATTGAGTTGCTTGCTTGCCATTAATTGTCACAAAAATTGTTATCAATTAAATCGAATGGACACAGAAAAACAATTCAAACGTCGCATGTGGTCTGAGTCTAATGTGTTTCATTCTCCGACATTCAACACACATTTTTTGTGTAGTCCCAAGTGGGCGTCGCAATCGCTACAATAAATTTGTCTATTTTGGCCACTTGACACACCTACGTAAGGCTAGTGGAGCAGACGCTAGTTAGCTGCCGAAAATAGAGGGTTCCAAAGTTTATTGGCTTTTGTTTATGTGCAGATATAAAAAAGGGTGTGGTCGGTCTTTAAATTTTAGGACGATCATAAAGAGGAATTATATTCAAAATTAGGAAATTAAGAAAAGAAATTTGAATGGAATTAAACAAACATTTAACAGAACATTTAAAGCTTTGTATATGATTTTTTAGAAAAGAATTGGTGAAAATATTTTAAATAACTTAACGAAATATTTTATTTTTGTAGTAAAAATATTGTCAATTCATTTAAAGTATTTTAACATTCAAAACAAATTCTTTGTTATTTTGTTTTTATATATGTTGATAAATACTAAAATTGTTTGTGTTTTTCTATAAAAATGATTGCCTTAAGTGTTAAAGTCTTATAACAAAATACTATAAAATTAAGTCCCTACATAAAAAAGTTCTGTAGAGCTATCAAGTGAAGATTAGTCCCCAAATAGTTTTATAGTCCACTTAAAGAGTGTGAGGCCGAAATGTTTTTATACAATCCATTCAACGTTTTATAGCATTTCTATATCAATGAGTTTAGCCCAAATTATGTCATACGCCAAGAGGTGTTGTTTGGGGCAAAATGCTATGACAGCAGCCTGACAACGTAAACTCCACTGAACTGAACTGGACCTGCTACTCAAAGCATTTGACAACTGGGTTGATTGCGCACATCAACACGTTGCCAATCAGCCCAGCTCACATCATCATCATCAAGCAACGAGCTTCACTCTTCATCTTCGGGCTGGTGTGTTTAGTAATGAAATCAAAGTCATGGCGTCAAAAGGTGCCATAAATTGTTTTGACATTGCTTTCAAGTGTCAATTGGCAGAGATTTTACTGGGTTGACTTCGAGCAAATCGAATTTAGAGCGATGCTCAGTGCTGTGCAGTTTGGTCAAATGCGATAAAAGTCGATAATTCAATCAATTCTAATGAGCTTGGTTTGAAGAATAAGCCTGAGCAATAATCGAGGGTGGCTTCCTTTACTTTGAGTCACTTATCAAAGCAATTTCGGCAGCTTAGGCCCAACAGGTTGTCAATGGTTTTGCGCTAAGCTTATCGATTACATTAAGCAACAAAAATGTTGAAAAAAATATATATTAAGTACTTTATTATATAAGGCATTCAAGTGATTTTTTCAAGTTGATAATATGTTATAATCAAAGGATATTTCCACCATTGCTGTGTTTTTAAACACACCTGAATGAACCTCAAAATGAACTTAAGCTTCAAAAAGCTGCTTAAAATATCTGCAAACCAAAAGATAAAAAACATACATATATATCACCATTTTTTAACTGCTGGCTGTCGTTCGATTTAACTTAAATTTTGTTGTGTTAAGAACTCGGTATCATTTTGCCACCTATCATGTTGTAAATGTGGATATTTATATATTTATAGCTGCCTCATGCAAATTCCACTAAACTAAAGTACCCGACTCGCGACATTTGATAAAATGCGAAAAAAGTAAAGATGAAAAACAACCCCCTAGCGGCATTTTTCGTTCACATTTCTGACAAGCTATAAAATTTTTATCAGCATTACTTTTATTTTGACATTTTACTGACATTTCACAAAAGTACTTGAAGCACCCAACAACGCCGCCAGACAGAAAGAAACTTTTACCCTCAACTCAAACGAAAATAAGTGAGAAAGTGAGACAGAGCAAAACGATGGGCGGAGTGCTTTGAGCTTTCTGGCTTGGCAATAGGGGCGTGGCGCAAGTTTTGTGTTTGGCAAGCGCTTTTTCATTTACCAAATGGCTGTTTGACCTTTTTTTTCTTTGCTTCTATGCCTAGACAAAATTGATTTCCAGCACGATTTGTCAACCCCTTTGCCATGGACTTTTTGGCAACAAAACTAAAAATTCTATCAACAGGCCAAACAAAATTGTTTACGTTTACGAAAATCTGTAGTGAACACTGTCGCTGACAAGGGTGTCAGCTCCAATTATGCATGAGCCGGGCCAGCTAACAAATAACAACGGGAGTTGCCAACCTGTTGTTTGTTGTTTGACCCACTCTGCCAAAAAGGCACTTTCATTTTCAATTAGTTTGCCCAAGTGGGCGTGTGACTTTCAACGCCTGGAACACAACAGCAGCAGCAACATGAAATGGGACGGTCTGGTTCGCGCCCTGAATCCTACCGTTCATTTCCGTTTTATTTTTGGGGGGCTCGGCAGTGTCTGCTGTTGAAAAGGGTTAAAAGTAACACGCTGCATGCAGCTTAATGTTTATTATTATTATTGCATACTTTTTAGGGAAGTGCGGCTGGCCCCACTGATAAGCTTTAATGTGTTGCGGTGTTTCAATAAAACTTTATCGTAATTGACATTTTAATGGTGCAAGCAAAAAAAAAGAGAACGAAAGTAAGAAACAAAAATGGAAAACACTTTTCGCTTATATGGCTTTTGCTTTAAGCTGTTATTTATTTTTATTTATGAAGCTGTAGATACGAGGGCTTCGAAAAAGTGCCCAGGGTCTAATAAATATGACAAAGAAGGTGTATAATGTGTGATAATGTGTGTGTGGCAAGGTTTTTTTTGTTGTTGAAAGTATCTTAGAAAGTGCAAAGAAGCGAAGACAACATTTAGAAGGCCTTTATTATGTTCACACAATTTTTAATGCCATAAAATGTCGCTCCAGAAAATTCTTTTGTGAATACGAATTCTCTTTTTACAATTTTAAAAGTAAATATTAAATAAAATAGTCATCATTAAAGACTTTTTTGGGAATACACCAACGGAAAATTCTAAAATACAATAAATCAATAAGTGTATCAAAAAAATGAAATTATTTTTCTCTTGAATATGAATATGACAAAAATATAAATAGTTTGGATATTCATTCAATATTTAAACGAAAAATATTTTGCATAATTTAACTTTTAATATGGATAAATAATACACAAAAAATGTTAATCAACACAAGCACAAAATAATGCAATAAATTTCAAAAGCGTTTTTTGTTGACGACATTTAATTGACTTATTGCCAGAATGCTGGGACGTTGCGTTAGTTACCAGGGCTCCTGCGATAATATCAATGGCATATTGACGCGCGACTATGCAAGGGTAAGTAAAGTAAAAACGAAGTAAAAGAAGATGCTAAAGAAGAGTAGAAATTGACTATAAAGTTGATTAGTCAATGAAAATTGTTTAACACTATTACACACTCTGCACTTTACTCAAAAACACACACATATACTAACTGAATTAAGCTAACACATTTTGTCGTTTTGAAGTTCTTTTAAGGTTGCCAGCTCATGAAGGGACATGGGAGACACAGAAAGATAGACAGAGTAAGGGGTGGGAGATATTGCTGGCATATTTGCCACAAACACATGCCAACAGGGCAGTTGCCTCTTCATAAAGCAAGAAGACAACTTCAACAGTTTATTTTTGTTGCTGTTTGGTTAGAGACGACAGTCGAGACATTGGGCAAAGGCAAAGGCAAAGGCAAAAGCAAAACAAAACTGCCACCAGAAAATACTAACAAAGTCGATTCCTTTGCTGTTTGTTGTTTGGTTTGCTGTTGCTGTTGTTGTGGGCTCCCCATTTCGTTTTGGTTAGACCCTATGAAGCATATTTGCGGCATTGGCTTAGCCAGTTTTTGCAGCCACTCGTTATGGCCTTGGCCATTTCCTATTGTCAATGCCACTGACAGTGACAGTTACAGTTACAGTTACAGTTGCAGTTACGATTGCCATTTGCCATGGCAATTTTAACTTGATTTTTGCGTCCAAGTCAAAGCCAAAGCCAAATCCAAGGTCCAAGCCTGAGCCTAAAGTCCCTCAGGCAAAAAATTGCATAAGCTTGCTCCAAGTCTAGGCCAGGCAGGCTAACAATGGTTAGAAACTCTTTTCTCTTTTGCGTACATACTGCAAAGCTTAGTCGTCGTAACTCGGCAAAAGGATAGACAAACAGACGGGGGGCTAAAAGTCCAATGCCAGCCATTTTTATTGCCATGGCAGGCGTATAGAAAATGTGTCGCAAGCATGTATATGAAAGAGAGCGCAAAATGGGAAATGGGAATTAACAGGATGAGCTATAATAAAAACTACGCAAGGATGTGGCTAACGATGTGCACAAAAGACAAAGCAGCAGCAGCATCACTGCAAAAATTTCAAAAGTCTAGCAAAAATGAAAAAATAAAAAATAGCAAAAAACTTTTCTACCCACATGGTGCATGGTAGCTGTCTGTTTACCAAGAAAATGCGACAATCTTTATTAAATAAGAGTGGGTTCTATATTAAATCTAACAATATTAATCTACCCAAATAGAATTATGCGTTTTCTGATGTGGATTTATTTGTATGCAAAGGAAATTTTACTGTTTTTTAAGTCAAATAAATATTAAATTTCAAAAAAACCAAGTATCTTATGCATCAATTCGATTAATTTTCTCTGAAAGCTTCATCTTTAATTAAAAAAAATATATACCGCATGTAGAACGCAATATTTGTCAATTATTTTCAACAATAATTACGGAAAAATTGTATTTCAAATTGGCAGCTTTTCTGTCCGAAATATTTTCTTACATTTAAATGAAAGTACAAAATGTAATTAAAGGCAAGGCAAATACAAATAAATAAAATATATATTTTATTTTGTGAGCAAATAACTTTTTTGGACATGATTTAAAGATGTTTCGACGAAAACATTTATTTACATAGAATTCAACTTATTCATTTCGAAATTCCATTGCTCAAATATAACCAAAAATATTTCACAATAATTGTATAATAAATGCAAATACATACATACAATCAAAGTTACACAAACACATTCAGAATTTATACACAGACTCGAAGCTCATCGTTTGGCTGATGGGAAAAAAAGTATTTCTCACAGATTTTCTTAACGACCCGTTCTCTGTCCCGAGCAATTTTTGTTCACTAAATGGCTGAAGTTTAATTTGTTTGCGTCGTAGGATAAACTGCAAGCCTGGCAAATAGTATTTTGTGCATATGCTGTCTGGCGTTACAGAGACTTTCTGGCTGCTAATGATTTCCTGATAGCCCAATCCAAGGCTAGGAAGTGCCTGCAACTTGTGCAACATGAGCAGCTGTCGGAAAGTGTCCAAAAATGCCTAATTACTGCAACTAATGGCCATTTAGTTGTCCTTTTATGCTATGCAAAATGCACTTTGTTCGTTTATCTTAAACTTCTTTAAAAATCATGCGACTTTAATTTTATTTGCAGATTTACACAGACTGGGCCAATTACTATTTGGAGCGTTCCAAATCGAAACGAAAGGTCACAGATCTATCGGCCGACTGTCGCGATGGTCTGCTGCTGGCTGAGGTCATCGAGGCAGTTGCCAACTTCAAGGTGCCCGATTTGGTCAAGAAGCCAAAGAATCAACAGCAAATGGTGAGTGTTTTGAAATACATTTAAAAATGTGTTAAAAATTTCAAAAGTGAGAAAGAGAATTTTTGATTTTTATTATTATACAATAAATAAATAAATTTAAAAATTTATATTTGATCCTACGAAACATTATACAAAATTAATCTATTTTCGTTTATCTTAAAGGTCAAAAATATTTAGATAACGGAAAGAAAAAGGTTATATAATCCTTAACACACAAAACAACTTATGAAAATGATTAAGAATGCGTTTATTTCAATTTATATCTATATCTTTTCATGTATGACGCATAGTAATTGTGTAGCATAATTTCAAATTATTAATTTGCTAACTTAACTTAAGTTATTCATTAACTGCACCTTAAAGTTTTAACGTCAGTTTGTCAATTGCCTGCATCTTAACCTTTGACTTGAATAAACCCGTTGAAAAAGTCAACCCCTTTGCAGTTTGCAACGAGCAGACACACCTTGTAAGCCCAACTGCCTTTTGTTGACTTCACCGCATTGCCGGCAAACATTTCCCAACCAAACGTGGGAAAATCTAACGCTTGAATTTTAAGCTAGAGCCACAATGAGTCACTCCTTTTTTGGAATGGAAATGCGTTAATTGTTTTTCACACACACACATATATTGAGTTTATGTAAATGTGAGTCGAAACGTGAAAATATTTTCACATTTTTTAGTGTGTGTGTGTGTGAATTTGATTCACTCTATGTATGTGTGTGCCTGTTTGTCATTACGTGGTTTTTCTCCTTTACATTCGTCAACTCGTGCTGACTAACGGTCTAACTGACTGAATGTGTGCTCAGGCAAACACACGCCCCGTTTTATTTTTTTTGCTATTTGATTTGGGGTACGCTTGCTTGCCTTTTTTTTTGTGTGCCATAACGTACCACGGGGCGTAT
This sequence comes from Scaptomyza polygonia, assembly GCA_035044585.1. NCBI lineage: Eukaryota > Metazoa > Arthropoda > Insecta > Diptera > Drosophilidae > Scaptomyza > Scaptomyza polygonia. The sequence goes on from JAWNNU010002061.1 coordinate 1,436,987, forward strand.
GACAAACTCGCTGGAGAAATTCAGTTTGGCTCTGGCTGTCTGTAAATGATTTCCGCCGCGCTAAGCATTTGCCACCTGCGTCGCGTCGGTGATTCGATTTGGAATCTGATTTGAATTTGAGTCTGCTGCGCTGCATTTCATTGCATTTATGAAATTAAAATTAAATAATTTCGCCGCAGCTGCTTTCGCATCGGTTTTCAAATTAACGCTCAAGTACAATACAGATTTCTTTTCGTTTCGTCTGTAATTCCGATATGTTTTCCTTATTTTTATTTTTTTTGTCTGCTACGTGAGTTGCGTGTTCAAGCAAAGAAATAAACGACGCCCAGAAGTAGACTTTACTTTTTTTCTTCGGTCTTTTTTTCGTTATCCAGAGCCTAGTTAGGAGCACAAACAAAAGCGGCTGCTGTTGCTGTTGTTGCTGTTGTTGCTGCTGCTGCTGCTGTCTTGGCATATTTTTGTAGAGTTTTTTTCGGTTTTTGCTGTGCGGCAAGTTCATTGCCGATTTCCTGGAGTGCAAACAGAGAGTCCATGAAATAAAAATTTATTTCAACTTTGTCAGTTTTTCGGCAGCTGACGTTTTGCATATTAAATAGAGACGAAGAAAGACACACACACACACACACACACACAGAGAAAGGACTCTCTCTCTCTCTTTCACTCTTTCGCGGAGTCTTTGAGAAAATGATAAGCTCAGCTAAACGTGCTATGTGGCACGTGCTGCAGCAGAACCTGACAAATTGGCAAGTACGCCTCCCCAAGCCACAAATAAGGGGCGTGGCTATAGCGCGTTGACGTATGTGACATGGGCGCCAAATTGAGTTAGTTGCACTGCGCTGCATTTTAGACTCTAAAGAAGGTGGTGGGAGGAAGGCAAATGGTGGTGGTTAGAGGGGGGAGAGGTAAAGTACACTCGAAGCGCAAACTCAATTTGGCAATAGCTGCGGAGGAATTTTTCGCAGCCAAAATTAGTCGATAGCATGTGAAATGTTTTTGTTCAAATTTTATGGTGCTGTGTATAGCGCGGCGTGGTATGCTTTTCAATGTTTTCATTGTTTTCTATTTGTAGCATGAGTGTGTGCGTGAGTGTGTGTGTGTGTGTGCGGTGGGTTTAATATAATTCCCAAGGCTCTATGAATATTTACAAATAACCGCGGGAGTTTTATTTTTTTTGCCAAAACAGAAAAAACAGCGCTAAAACACGGAGTGAAAACGTATAATAAAGATATTTATATGCTGCACATATTTAAAATTCTTAAAGAGCTTAACAGCTTAGGAGAGTTATTTAATATTAAAAAAAAGCTGGCGTTATTAAAGTTGATATATTATTTAAATCTTTTTGAATTAACGATTATGAGAATAGATTAATGCTTTACTATAATAAAAAGTTCAAATGTGTTAAAGCTTAAATATTTTTCATATTTTAAATTTTAAGTTTCATTAAGTTATAATTATTTTGATATTATAAATACAAAAATATCAATAACCTTAATGTGTGACAGCTAAAATATTTTTCAACCTACTATTTTTAGTTTCAAAAACATATTTCATTTAATTATAATCCTTCTGACATTGCTAATGTCAAAGTATATCCTTGCTTTGATTTTTCAATTATCTACAAACCCTAACCCTAACAATTTCATCGCTGTTTTAAGTCCAAACACACCACCAGTTTTTCCCGTTTCATGTTTTTCTGATATTTCTTTTGCCATTTTGCTGGCTTTATATCCAAATTAGTATGCTTTCCGACTGCCATAGCTTTTAGCCTGGCTCATAACAATGCTGCTGTTGCTGCTGTTGGCCCCGTTTTTCATTTCACTGCAAACAAACAAAGCCATTTAGGAAATTTTTCCATTTTTCTAGTACAGTGTTCGTGTTGGTTTTTTATTTCGTTTTTTTTTTCGATTTTCAGCTCGACCATTGTTACGTTTCGTTTGCAGTTTGTTTTTCATATTTGCATGGCGAAATGAAAAATCAACGCTGTGCCTGAGACCGAGACAGAACCCCATTTTTGGGCTCTGCAAGACACATTCAAATAGTAGATTCAATAAAAACAAATAACGCGTCGTGAGTTTAGTCTGGACTAAAGTAAATTTTATCAACTTTTAAATCAAATATTAAACTTTAACTTAGTTTTCTTTTCTTGGCGCGCATTTCACTCCAAAGTTTGTAATCAACTTTTCTACAGTTTGTCTTTTTATGTACCTTTTTTTTTCGTTCACTTTACTTTACTTTTCGCTGTTGCCGCTTTGGTGGGCTGCTAGCAAAACTTTACATGCACTTTTTTTTGCCACCCTGCAACACGTACTGCAACATTTTTTTTTTTTACCACTTTCGTAACGTTTTTCTAATGAGTGACGACGATGTCGACATAGTCGTATCCAAATGTGGCCAGCACCAGTCACACACACACACACCCACAAATCTTGAGCCTTGAGTCACCAGAGTATGGTTTAAAAAAAACTTGCAACTCTTGAAAACTCAGCGAATCGTAAAAGTGTTCAAAGTCAACTTTTACGTTGCGCCTTTTCAAACGCATGTTAAAAAGTCGCCGGATAAATTTAAAGAGCCCAAGCCGTAACGATTTTTTTAACGAAACTTAGAAATTGTTGAATTTGCGTTAGAAATAGGAATTTAATGGGTTAAATTTTCTCTCTTGATGATCCAGTTAATTCATTTTTATGCTCTGAACCCATAAAATGGCTAAAACAGGGTATAATGGTTTTGTGCAAAAGTATGTAACAGGCAGAAGGAACCATCTCCGACCTCATAAAGTATAAATAATCTTGATAAGCATCAACAGCCGAGTCGATATTGATATATCAGTCTGTCCTTCTGTATGAACGCTTCGATCTCAGAGACTACAAGAGCTAGAGACTTCAGGTTTGGAATATAAGTTCTCCTATACCATAAGCTGAACAGGTTTGTTTCAAATTATCGATAACTGTTATGGTTTCTGATATACACATGGAATCGATTAAAAAAAAGTATCGAATTTCGAAAATGTAAAAATGGGGTTAAAATAATGGGTAACTATACAACTTTTCTAAAAATTTCGTTCAAATCGGTTAAGAAACACCTGAGATATCGAATAGAATCGATTGAAGTTAAGTCAGTTTTTAGTTTTGTTTACATTGATCATTATTTTTAATAGCTTAGCATACTCTGTGGGCGCAAGGAGTAAAATATTTATTGCAACTGGGTTCAGGCTAGTTGGACCCTCCCGACTAGAACCTTCTTATTTTGTTTAAAATAAGTTTTTAATTTTCACAAAGAATCCTTTTTTATTCGTAACACATTTTATTCACAGCAGTGTTTGCATAAATTTCTATTTATTTATAACATTCAAAAGAATATAAAATATTTAATTAAACAAAATGTTTTACTTCTTGCTTTGCAACCCAACAAAGAAAAGTCATTATTGACATTTCGACTTTTGAAAACATAATGTTTGCTTTTCACAAATCCATTGATGTTCTTATGCAAATATGAAAAATATATGAAAGCAATGAAAATTTCACAATGAGTTTTACTGTTTCACTAATTTGATTTTTCATCTGCAAGTTCTTTTTATTTTAACATGAAAAAGAACAAAACTAACATTGGATTGTTTTTTTTTTTACTTCAATTAAATATGTAAAAGAATACAAGTTGAAAAGGTAAAATCTTATAAGAGAAATTAAATCAAAGTAAGCTCCGGCTGCATCTTTATAATTGGCCCTTTTCCTTGGCTCTCTCTCGTTTTCTCTCCCTCTCTCTGCTTTAAACGTTTCTGTTCTCTTTGTGAATGCAGCTTTGTTCACTTGTTTCACTTGGCTGGTTTACATCTAATGCAGGCAATGTCTTTTGTTGTCCAAAATGGCTATTGTAATGTTATTGTTGTTATTGTGTTGGGCATGTCTGCCTTTTACATACATAAGCTGTTTGCAGTTATTAGCAGAGAAAAACAACAACAACAGCAGCAACAACAAGTCAATTATTATGTAATTAAAGTTAAACAATATCTCGATTAAATGCGCTCAAGTGCTTTGTGCACATAAATAAAAGCAATTTCTTAGTAACGTTGCTGTTTAACATGGTCGAATAGACTGATGTCTGTGTTGTAAAGGAGATTTTCGCATTTGATTCAAATCGGTGTTTTGTGGCTAAGAACTTGAAGAATATTTTCGGTATAAGACAATTTAAGCACAAACAATATTATTATTATTATTATTTATTTATAATGAAAACATTACTTTGATTAGAGTTATGTGAATTGGATAAAGTATTAAAGTTTTATGTGAATTAATATCTAAAGCATTAGAAGCTTGAACTTCTTTTATATTTTGGCTTGAAGCCGACTAGAGTTTTTTAATTGAAAAATATATTTAAGCGATTTGAATTGTGATGCAAATAATGAATATTTTTCATTAGTAAAAAATATTTGTACAAACTTCCACAATAAGAACAAAAGAACTTGAATTTTTGAATTAATAACTTATACGATGAAAAGAATGAAATTATATTTTCAACAGTTTCAGTTAAGTTTCATAAAAAAAAAACATTAATGGGAAAATACATCGTTATGTTAAAATAAAATCATTTTTAAGATAATTAACTATAATTTTTTCTCACTGACTTATTTTTCAATATTTCTTCCTCTTTGAGTTAAATAATTAACAAACTATTTTTGATAACTCAAAGAACTTTTGTTTAGTTTTCCTAGAATTTATTAATCAGAATCATTTACTGTCGCATTAGCTTAATAAACAAAATATTTTTTAGATGACATTTCTCACTTAACCCTTAACTCAACCCGTTTTAACTGCTTTCATTTCAATTTGTTTTAAGCATTCAATGATGGGCTTTTTATGTTTTTTTCATCTCTCCTTAAACAGCCAATCTCAGTACAGCTTTAGTGAATTTCAATTGGTGCGAGCAGAAAGCAGCCTTTGAGGCATGCATAAAATATTGCACCACCATTGTTACCCACTGCCACTCTCTTTCTCTTTCTTCCATTCTCTTCATCTTTCGTCTGTCAGACATTTGGCAATGCTTTCGATAAATGTGTACATATATGCAGAAGCTGACGTTAGCTTTATCTAAAATGAAATCTGCTTAGGTAGCAACGAATGCAAGCAGAGTCAGCAGCAGTAGCAGCATATGCTTTACATATTAGAAATAACACTACCCCTCTTAACCTTCCCAACCCCCCAACAGGTCCAAACAGGTCCAGCTGTGAAGCAGTCAGCATGTGGCCCACATTGAAGTTCATTAATGCAACCATTTTTTCCTCAAGCTATTTTTACTCGACTTTTTTATCTTTCTGCCTCTTTTAATTGTTCAAACAATGCATGCAGAGAGCGTAGTTTTTTTTTTTTTTATAGCCACATTAAAGTTAACACAGGGCAAGGGGCAGTGAGCTGGGGGCAGAAAGAATTGTTACCGTTACAAGTGGAAGTTGAAGCTTTTTGGACTGTTTACATTTCAATTTTGTGTCTAAATTTAGTTGATTTCGACTTGCACAAGCTGCCACAAAATAAAAAAAAAAATGAAATAAAACAAAAGGGAAAAGAACAAAAAAAAAAACGTTTTTAGTATGTTGCAATTGTGTGTGGCAAAAGTTTAGTAACCACAAATCAGGCGGTATAAACTTTTCTGTGGCGGCCTTTTGCACGTGCTGCGCCCATAAATTGCGCACACAAATTAAGTTTGGCTGCCGTAGGTGCGGTGAGGGTGGACGACAGGGGGCAGCCAATCAATGGCCGTGCCACAAGTTGCATAAATTAACAAGCGTTGCACGTGAGCAGCAGCTGTAGCCTGGAAGAGTCGCTAAAAAAAAAAAAAAAAATTTACTTTTCAAGTACAGTTACCGCATTAAAGTTCAGTTTCCGTTTCCCGATGCCATTTCCATTTCCGTTTCCGTTTCAGTTGTAATTTTTCAATTAGACAATTTGCAACTGTAAAACCTTTAAGCGGCAAGTATTATAAAAGTTGCAAACATTGCTGTTGTTGTAGTTGATCCTTTTGCTGTTGTTGTTGTTGTGGGCAATCGAAAAAGTTTGTTAATCATACGCTACGTATGCCCAAACTGAAGCAAAACAAGCAACAAGCAAACAAATGCTATTCCCAGCGAATCGTAACAAAAACAACGTAAACAACACACAAAAATAATTTCTCGCTTTATTAGTTTTGTTTTTTGTTGTTGTTGTTGTGAAAGTGCTTTATAGAGCATTTGTGTTTAGTAGAGTATTTAGCATTGAGTAATATGCGTAAATACATAATTTGTTTTGGCTATCTTATGTTGCGAAATAAGTAATAAAAATTAGAACTTATATGTTTAATGTATATATTTTGTATGATTAAAAATAAAGTTTGCACAATTTTTTTGAAAATCGATTAACAAAAAAACGGAATCGGGATAAAGTTGGGTTTAAGTAAAAAGTATAAAACATTTTTACTTAAATACAGATATGAAAAAAATAAGGACATTTAAATAAATACATTTTCTTACTGTATGGAATAATTAATTCAACTTGCATTTTTTTCTTTCTAAAAAATTTATCTTCTTACAAAGAAAAAACATAATTTGGAAAATAATTCAATAAATAATAGAGTTCTTTAATTAATTAAGTTTTATTGTTTTTAAAAAAATGTTATACTCCATTTTGACAACATTTTATATACCGAATGCTGTTGTTCCACTTCGAAGACCAATATTTATTTTGATGCTGAGTATCTTGTTGGCAAAACACAAAATAAGAACAACAAATATTCCCACTTATAGTCTTATTTGTTGTCGTTGTTGTTGTTGTTGTTGTTGTTAAGCTGTGTGTCGTATTTGTCAAAGTTTCGAAAATCTTTCTAATTACAAATGTAAATCCCCACACGAAACATCTATCTATGTGTGTTTATGTTTGTAAGCTTGTGTTTTGGTCAGTTAAGCTGGAAGTTTGTTTTTAGCTTTTGGCACAACCATTGGGCAGTTTGGGTGAAAAGCGATTCTAAGCCCACAAAACAGTGTTAACTGTTTGGAGTATTAGTTGCAGGCAAAGAGGACGAGAACTTGTCGAGGTTCTCTTTAATGCCGTTTTTTTATTTTTTGTTGTTGATTGTATGTTGCTTTTAGCGGAAGTTACAAAGAAAAAGCTAAGCTGCAACATACATAAAATTGAGTCGAATGTGTTGAAATGTAAATCTATTTTGGTTCAACTTAAAAAAACCTCTTGGCAAGTTTTATGCACTTAATTAGACACGACGCAGCATCGAAACACAGAGGAACACAGAGAATTATGTGTATAAAGATCGCTTGCACCTCTAATTGCAGCTGCCTGACGAACAGTCCGACTGTCTCAACTAGTTGGAGCATTGGCGTTGACTTCAAACGCTCCACGTTTCTGCATTGCGCGTTCGACCTCATTTTTGGCTTGCGGCATACGATGTGCCTGCTAAATTTAGACAGGAGCCACAAGTTTTTTTTGTTTTTTTTTTACAACTTTTATATATATAGTGTGTGTATATATATGTATTGATGTATATATACATATGTGCCGATCGTACACTTGCACAGATCGCTGGCACAGGTTGACCCAGCCGACATTTTGTTTTCTTTTTGTCTGATTTATGAGCGGCAACGTAAGTTAATGTTCAACATTTGGGCCAACAGCAGCAGGCTGAAGGCCAAACCAAGAGAGAAAGTTCAATGCATTTTATCATTTAGCTGGGGATTTATATGTTCCTTTGTCATTTTTCAGTACGTATGTATATATATACTACAGTCTAAAAAAAATTAACTTAAAGTATGATCAAATACTGAGCAAGCTTGGATGGCTATAAAAATGGATTACTTTATGATATTATTAAAAAAAAAAATATATATATGAAGAACTAAGAAACGATTATGCTTAATAATCGAGGAGAAGCATAAATATTATAATCGATTTTTTTTTTGTAATATTTTGTTAAAAAAAATCTTTTATTTAAATTGGAATGCGTTACTTTTTGAAGGCAGTGTACTACACATAAATCACTCAAGATGATCCGCATATAATTTTCAAAAATATAAATCACATTAAACAGCTCAATTATTCATTGTTTAAGTATCTAATAATCCCCTTATGATATACTCATCTACATTGCAATAATGTTTTGTTTTATTTCGTGTTTATTAAGTCAACAAAGTTTCCAAATATCATGAATATGTTGCGTGCTTATTGTAATGTTCATTATCATCTGTTCATGCTGTTCGTTTATTGCAGTTTTGCTTATGTTAAATTGTTCTGTTGATCTTTCAACTATCGATTTATGTTTGCCGTAAATCATGTGCAAAATAACAACAACTGCAAAACTTGGCCTACTTTCTGTGCCCTAAACTCAACGAGAGGCTCTTGAAAAGTTGCTGCTTCTGCATCTTTTGTCTCACGTTATACAATTGCCGCACGTTTTTGCAATTAAAATTTATATGAAACTATTGAACTCGCCAATTTTGTGAATGAATGAATATTTTATGCTCATTCGTTTTGGTGCTTTTATTGATTGCCAACCAATTGTCATGTCTTCAGTCACTCAACTTTACGAGCAACAAGAAAAATTCAAAAGCAATAAACGATACGCGTTGCTGCTGCGGAGGCTGTTCTGTTCTGCTGTCTCTGATGACTTATTGAAAATTCCATTGAAAAATTGTTTACTCATTGCGATCAGAACGAAGCAGCAGACACAACGCACACACACACATATTCACCTATACACCCACAAAATTGTGCGATCAAAACTGTCGAGAAAATAAAAATCAAAATTGAACCGTCGAAATTGTGTTTATGTCTGGGATAAAGCAGCAACAGCATCAGCGGCAGCAACAACAACAACTGCAGCAGAAGCATGAAGCAAAACAAAAAGTGATATAAAGATGGGAAAAACAGATGAACAGCACAAACATGAGTATAACAACATGTGTACAAGGCTTTGTCATCGAAAATGTTGCGCACAAAATGTCTAGCAACATTTAGTTCTGGTCGTGAACATGTGTTGATAGTTCAATGTTGTTTTAAAATAACTTCGATAATGAGTCAGAACAAAACTTTTTTGGATTGCATGTTTTGAAATGGCAATCTTCGCTTATATCAAACTTGAAATTGATACATAAATTTATTGTATTTATTTACTCAATACAAAATAACGAAGGTTACATAATTTTCAACTACTTGAATGTTTCTTGAAAGCCCATTAAAATGTTTTTATGCAAAAAAGAGTAACTAAATTTGGCCTACTTATTTAAATCAACCTTTCCAAGTGCTTAGCAACATACAAAATGTTGCCAAACATTTGCAGCGCATCAACAACAGCCACACAAACCTGTTTGCCGGCAACACACACTCGTACACACACACACCCCCGCACTAAACAACAGCTGGTCGCACAATAAGAAGAATCAAAACGTTCGTACGATCGAACATGATCGTTGGGCATCGACGATCAACGACAGTGTGACTTAGCTACGATCATTTACGATCTGTTTGTCAGTCGGCAACCAACTGTTGCTGCTTTCGGTTGTCGGTAGATGAATCACATTTGATTTGTACGCGTTTTAACTGAGTTTGCGCAACGTAACGAGAGCGTTTTCTTACGTATTTTGTGTAGGGCATTGGCCATAAATTGATGGCTAATTAAAAGCAGCTGATGGCACATAAACGTATAGCGAGTGTGTGATAAAACTAACTTAAAAATTGTGTGAATTATTCATGTAAATTGCTCAATTAAAGGCAAAATAAACTGAAGAATTGTCTTTCTGCTGAGTTCATGCTAATTTATAGTTGAAAAAATATGAGCGAAAAATAAAACGAAATAGTATACTTAATTGTTCGCGTTGATTGCTTTAAATGTTGCTGATTTCATCAGGCATAATAACAATCAAAGAAATTGTACAACACAAATAAAAAAGTCGCCTTGCTCCAATTGTTGGATTTCAGTTTAATTATTGCTTTTGGTAGCCACTCCAGTTTGCCGCCCCTGTATGCAGGTCAAGTAGCCACCAAACTGGCCATCAAAATAAACATATCAGAGAGAGAGAGAGAGACAGCGAGCGAGAGAGAAAGGTAAATATATAAAGATGTTAATCAATTTTCTGTGAAATAAAATGTTAGAAATTAACATCAAATCAACATTAAACAATGCAAGAGAGTCTCATAAAAAAGCAGTCAACACGCATGCCACATGCGTGGCAAGCCGCTAGCTAGTGGCTAATTATCATGACACCAACTGTCAAAATTCGACAGGGGCGTATCTGCCACGCCCCTTCCCATCTTCATTTAGCTACCAACAACAACAACAATATATTTTACTGTCTTTCTTTATCTTTTGTCTTCGTGTGTTTATGTCCTGTTTTGTTTTTTTTTTTGTTTTTTCCTACTACAATGAATGACTTTCACTGCTGGCCCTTCCCGGATTCATAATTTTTGACTAGGGACTCGTGGTTGTTTACCTCTTGTTGTGTCTCTCCCGCCTTTTTTGCTTTCAACTTTGCCTCACCTTTTGTTGTTATTGTCTACGCAACACAATTCACCTACATGCTACATGCATAACTTGGCCTTATGTGGCAGGCTTCGTTTGTGTGTGCGGCCCAAAAAATAAGTACGTGCCCATATTCCAGTTAAAAAGACAAAAGAGGCACACAGCTGTGCGACAAGCAAAGACGTTGTTGAATCACAAATTTTTAAAGAGTTTTTGAAAAATAAGAATTTTTACTAAACTTATTTTTTCTTCAAGTTATATAAAAAGTAAATTTTTTTTTACAAAAATATGATTGTATTCCATGGATTTATTTAATTTTCTTATGCTTATGATATTGCATTATTATTTTTTACTTAGGAATTAGTTGTGAAACTAGGAAATAATTCAAAAATGTTTACCTTGATTTAATAATTGAGCTAAATAATATTATTATTGTTATAAATTTTATGTTGATATTCTTAATTTGAATAGAATTCACTGCATAGCTCTTAAATAGTTTTTTTTAAGAGGAATTCTACTTTTAATTGTACTTTTCTATTATAATCTATTTAAGCCTTCATATTACAGAAATTTAAATGTTATTCTAGGTATTCTATTCCTTAATAAATGTTCATTATTTTACATTAATTTCTTTGGAAAATCTTTGCTTAAATAATTAACATGTTCTATAAAGATCTTATAGTCTTTTTATTCTATTCTTTTACCAATCTAAAACTCCCTCTTCAAATAATAATCACAACGCCACTGTCTTGCTTTTCTCTGAATCTTTTTATGTTTCGTTTCATATAATTTCATTTGTGCTCAACATTTTACATAGTTTATTGTCATATTTTTAGTCTATTTGAATGGACGTACAGTTGGCTTAAGCCATCAAACATAATTAGTTTGATGATGATTATCATTATTGCCGTTGTTGTTGTTGTTTTTGGTGTAACTGATGGCCTTATTATGGGGAATCCCCCAACCCCCCGTTGAGGCATTGTTATCAGCACCCTGTCAAATTGTTAATAAAATGCCCGAAGCAAACACGTCTTGTGTGGTTAACAGCTACAACAATATTTATTAGCCAATGGCCAGTAGCTTAAGTTATCGCTAAGTTTGATTTCTAGAGCGGCGGAGAGTGGGGAAGGTTCCCCCACCCGCTGAGCATTGAACTCAAGAAGTCAATGTTGGCTATCAGTCAGCTGAGAGAGAGATTTGAGGCCAGCTGCAAAATCTTTAGCTAATGAGCTTTTATTTATCAATGACAGCGAGTTAAAGATGGGAGGCACTGGGAATCGATTCATCAACTTTGGCTAAGCTCTCGGCTCTGCAACCAAATTGAGCGTTAAATGAAGCTTGACTCTGTTGACTGTCAAGTTGGAGCTTAGAGCTGTTTATTAATTTAACGAGATTTACCAAATTAAATTTAATTTCCAGCTAATACATACTAACAAAATGCTTAGCCACAAAGCACGATTCGGTTTGAGGAGCAATAGTTGCCACCATGACTGCTGCCTCACGTGCAACTGCCGCAGCAGCAGCTGTCAGCTGCGCGGGCCCAGACAGAATTAGGCTTTTTTTGTCTAGCCAGATAAAACTTTGATACGGCAACAAAACGAAGCCAAACGGCTATTGCAACGGTTTTTGGACTTTGGCCTCGAGCTGTTTGCTTGCCGTTTGTTGCTGTTGTTACTGTTGCACATTGAGCTGCCACTGCTACTGATGTTGATGATGAGTCACGAATTCAAGTGCGTTCATGTGTGTGTGTGTTAGTGTGTGTGTGTTTGTGTTAGTGTTTGTGTGTGTTTAAGTGTGTATAAAGTGGGAAGGTTAATGCTTTGAATATAAACTGAAAGCAAACGTGAAGATGTAACCAAAAAAATAATATAAAGTAAAATCAAGAAAAAATTCTCATATTACAGTGAAATCTCGCAAAGTCAAAAAGCCACAGAGTAATCAACTTTTATGAATTAATCAAAAAAAAATATTTTTAATTTTCCTTATATTGGATTAGATTGAATAAAGCATTGGCTTTCCGAAATGAACATAAAAAATAATTCTCAAAAATATTCAATATGATGAACTGATGGCTTCTATTCAAAGAGAGCGAAGCCCATATCGTCATCTTCAGACTCAGACTCCTCTTTCTTTTCGTCTTTCGTTATCTCCTTGATAATTAAATAGTTTAAATAAATATATTTATAGTTTTCTAACTATTTATTGGGAATGTGGAGTCGACTTTCCATACGAAGAACTTCGTTTCCAGATCCCTGACATTTGGTTTAACCAAACATTCATTCTGTACATTAAGCATTTTCTATGCATCGAAGTATTTTTTTTCTGTACTCTTGAGATTCGTTTCAAGGAAGTTTGACTGTATATCTATCTGCTCAAAGGATAGAAAAAAATCTCATTCCATCAAAACTTGCTATTTTAAATATCCATTTTAGTTTTTCAGCAAATCATGCACTCTCAATTCATATATTTGTATTACTTTTCATCCAACTACCGAAGAGAAGAAACCCCACTTCATCCCGTCAAAATCCAGCTGTAGCAACAACAAATGCCAGCTAATCAGGCTGTTGCCATTGTCAGCTTATGCTTGTCGGCCGCCGCCACATTAATGCCGAAAGGCAAAAGTCGGTCAAGCTTTCTGCATGGCTTTCGATTTGCAAGATTTCGAATCGATTTGTGCACGACGACAAATGGCAACGGTATATTTGTCTCTTGTCTTTTGATTTCCCTCCCCTAACTGTTGCCCCCCTGTCCAGCTGTTTGTGTCTCTAACAACTTCCGCAACACATTTGTTCAATTTGCAAGGCACACACATTTTCAATGCTCAATTGTGCCCAATTATTTTTGGCATGTGACGCAAAAGGTGTGGAAAGTATTGCCAAAGCCATAAATTGTTTCTGCCAATTAGTAGGGCTGCCGCCAGCCCAACTCAATTAGCAGAATGCTCTAGAGCTTGTAAAAGCCTACAGCTAAACAATCTGCTCAAAAACAAAAACATTTTAATTATAATATTTAACCAACATTTTATTTTTCAGGCTTTGATGTTTATAAGAAATCTAAGAAAAATAGTAAAACAAAAAACGGATATGCTTTTCGTTCCTAAATTATCCTTTAAATTTTTAAAATTTATTCTTCATGCTTATTGACTCACGATTTCCGATTCAGGTAGCCATTAATGCAAATATTGATGAATGAATAATAATTTATTTGAGATAAAGTTGACAAAAACCTAAATCCTAGCTCGAAAATATCATTATTCCTACATAATAATAACTAAATTTTCACAGGAACTGTCTAGAAAATCTCACATAATTAAGTAGGCTTAAACTGCGGCACCTCTTTGTCCTGTTTGGGTGTCATAAATCCAACTGTCCCTCGACTCGACTCTCGAACAAGAGACAATGTAATCGCCAACGGCACGCGCTCTAAAGATTGGCAATCTTTGTGAATGTTCGTCCAGCCGTCGCGTCGCGTCGTCTGTCGACCGCATTAAATACAAATAAATTCATCACAACAAAATTCAGCCAAAAAGGTTTATGAACTCACCGTGGCCAAATGTTGAACCGGTTTACCCGTACCCGCGTGAGTCAGTTCGTCTCGTTGCATTTTGGACGCCCATTCCATGGCCATTCCAGTTTTGTTTGTGGGCTGACTGCATTCAAGGTCAGTGCGGGCGTAGTATGTATGCAGTTTATTTGCGGTTTTCTGTTTTTCTGTAAAATTTGTTTGCCCAGAGAATTACCCACTCGGACTATGGTCAGTAGTGGTTCAGGTTTAAGCTTTGTTTACGGCATTGCGGTGCTAATTGTGGCGCATCAATAAAGAGCGCGTCAAGCAACTTGAACGGCGACCGCACACAGCACAAAAGCCGCCAAAAGAGCTCAAAAAAAAAAAAAACAAAAAACAAAAACTGAGAATACCGAAATCACACAAATAAAAGGCAAAACCACCACATAAAGAACGGAAATGGGCGCTACAAATTAGCGCGACGCTTTGCCAACCGAGATCCGGTTGGAGAGTGTGTGAAACATTTGCAGTGTGTGTGTGGCACAACAAAAGTCTTGCAAAAAGTAAACAAATTATTTGATTTGATTTCATTTTATTTTGTTGTTGCCTGCGGTTTTTGCGGCTTGTTAGGGCCACGAATATTTGCCGGCGAACTTCACTCGTAAAGTTTTTGTGCTACGATTCGTGGGCGAAACTTTTGATATTAATTATGGGGCACGTTATTGTTCCTAATGTTGTTTGGTCGCAAAACTAACTGGCAATCAAAATACGTTTAATAATAACTGGGTGAATAAAACACCAAAAACGATGCGGTAGCTATGCGAATTTCACTTAAGTTCTATCATAATTTAAAGGCGGCTCTTTTTCGTCGTTGGTGTTCCTTGGTAAAAGAATATTTAACCTTTCAAGGTAGTTATTATTGAAGGCAAAATGTGATTAAACAAAATTGAGAAAAGATAAGATGGTTGAATAGATATAAAAACTTATATTTTCGGGGTCATCAGATAAATTATTTTTGTTTTTAGTCAAGCAATAAACTTTTAAGTATTGTTTTCTTTAGGTTTTATTTTAAATATTAAAATATATGTCAGCGGGAAATTCTTATTGATACTTCAGATTTATTATGAATAAAACTTCTCAAAACATAAAAATTTTAATAGTTAAATAAAGGACCTGATTGCATTTAAATGAAATATAAATTAACTTCTGCTTCAGACTCAATTAATAATTATCTATATTAACTATACAATTTCCATACATATTAAAATTCTAATGAACTATCCACCATAAATTCTGTGTAATAGAAATTACTTATAATTATTGCCAGCCTGAATCTTTATTATTTTCTAAGGCATCTGCAGATCATTCATACTTCGGGCATGCTGCCAAAATAATTATAACAACACCAACAACTTGATAATTAGTCAGCCTGTCTTCAGGGAATTGCAATTGCCTAGGCAAACAAACAGAAAACCCACATACTAGATCTTTCTGTATAAAAAAATCTAAATAATTCGCATTCGGTGGGCGTTGCATTTTGTCAAAACAAAAACTGAAACCGTTTTTTCTTCTTCTTCAATTAAGTTTCATTTAATGCTACATAAGCGAAAAGTGAGACGCGCAGCTGCACTTGCATGTGGGTGGGTGGTTGCAACGGTGTCTGCGTCATCATCATTAACATTATCATAAAAAAAAAAACACATACTCTTCATCGCGACGATCATCATTGAGATTTATGTTTGTGCTTATGCTGTTGGTTGACATTTCCGCTGAGCGCGCGCCTCTTCAATCAAAAGACAAGCGCGACAAAAATGTTCATCACGTAACACAAAAAAATCAAAATGACAATAATATATAAATGAGCAGCAAAAAGTTGTGCAGAATGTGAACAGTGAACAGTTGGACAATGCGAACCAAAAGTGGCAGACAATCAAAATGCAAGCCAAAGCGATAAAAGATAAGGCACGTTGCACAGATTGCTGCAAACTGCCACCATCCGCTTGAGTTCTCAACTCCTTGTGACTCTTTTTTGCCCTGTCAATGCCATTTAATGAATGAGTTAGTTGCACTCGCTCTCTCTCTCTCTCTCTCTCTGACTGAATGGCCATTGAGAGCAATCAGGAAAGCAACAAACAGCATTAACATTAACTTTGAAGCTCAAGTGCATGTCCGAAAGAAAGAGATATAGACAGAAAAAGGAGAGAAAGAGATAGAGAGCGGACATCACTCGAGAACTGATTGAGTGGACGACCAACTGTGCAGAGTATTGTTGAGAGTTTCACTGAGAGTTGTTTGCAATCGTTTAGAAAAAAACTTGAGAACATGAAGAAAAATCCAACATTAATCGTAATACCAATATCTGATAATGGCTAAAGTTTAACTGTAAAAGTTGCTCACTTAAATGCTTACAAATCGCTATTAATAAAGGAAGGAAAAAATTAGAGCAGTTAATTGAATTGCTTTCTGATGTAGGAAACAATTTGTTTAATAATTAAAGTGAAAAGAAACAAATTGATTCTTAAATAGCAGGAAATATTAGCTAAATTATTTTAAAAATGTATCATATCATATCATTTACATATCACAATATTTTGCATACTCAAAAATATTTTATCAGTGATTCTTCAATCTTATAAAGAATCTTTAATGCATGCGACACGTACTAACTTTGCTCTCTTGTCTTGCGGGCTTGCATATTAAGTTCAGTGTGATTAATGTGGCTCATTTGTTGTGGCAACACGTAAGATCGCATTAAAATGAATGGTGCGTAATCAAATTGCTGATTGAACACATTTTTAAACATGAGAATGTGGCAACTTTGTTGCCAGACATAGTACGACGATAACTATTCGCCATAAGGCTATTTCGCATGAAATTAACAAGGAAGAAAGTCGTTGGGCGCATGCGTACAGTGCCAAGAGTGCCAACTAAAATATTGTATACCCCTATTCCCTACCATACTTAACCCAATACCAATCCCATTCGCAAATCCCAATACGCTCCGTGGGCAGTCACGCATTTGGCGTTCATAAATCTTTTGCGTGGCGAGGCGTTGAAAAATTGTATGAGAAATTGGCAACAGTTGCGACTGCGCCTCAGTTTGTGTTTTTTTTTTTTTTTTGTGGCAAGCAACACTGTGACTTGTTGCCTCGTTATGTGCCTTGTGGGTTGGGTTCAAAACAGAAACCGGCGCCCTTTTTTCTTGGCCATTGTTATATGCCAGGGCTTTAGTTAACTTGTTTACTTTATTTTTGCGCATGATTTCTCAGGCTACTCACGCTTATGACTTCATTAGCAGCCCAACCAGCAACCAACAAGTTTTCGAGCCTCTCATTCTTGAGAGTCGCCGCAATTAGCTACGCTTCATTGCCGACAAATCAGTTCTTTCCAGTTGTTGTAAATACAAACATACACATTTATATGGTGCAGTTAGAAACATTCATTATGATTGACAGGAAATCATAAAATATTATATGAAAGGCCTTGTATTGTAATGTTGAGTTTAACAGCCACTAATTGAGACACGCTTCTGAGTACTACTGTACTTGGTATGGGCATAGAAAATGACAATTCAAAAATTTTATAGTAATTCAATAACTCTTTTGCATTGGTTTACAATTGAAACATGAAACTGCAAAAGAATTTAATCAAATGTTATATTAAGTTGTTGATAAAATAAACATATGCTTGAAATATTATTTCATGGAACTCAATATGAGGTTGTTATTAAACTAAAGAGAGTAATCCGTATAAGATTGCAATTGCAAGATTCGTGTTACTGAGATTAAATTTTACTTGATGATTGTAAAATATATCATTTAATGTTTATGTTTTTAAACACATTTTATTTAAAATAAATTTTAACTATTCCAGATGAAAAATAATATTTCAATGAATTCTAAACTTATTAAATACTGAAAAATAAATAAAATTCATATTTACCCTTGTCAAACGCCAATATAAAACTCTAATTTATATTATTATAAAAACCCCTCCACCACCACAAAAAAAATATTGTGTTTCTAATATTATATGGAAATTATTGCATTTAACCATAAATTTCTCGAAAATTCTATGCACAAAAACAAACAGGTTTGTTTGCTTTGCAACTCGGGCATATATTGTGCACATGAGTCTGTTTGCCATTAAAGTACATTTATTTTAATGGAAATTAGTTGATTGCATTTGCTCGAAATGCTGATCAAAACTCGCCAACTTGAAAATAAATTCTAATTAAATTTACATGGCACAATTGCAAATGCAGTTTTCGTTTTCGCCACCCAATTTTCACTGTTTCGTATATGTTTTAACAAATATTTGTCAGTTTCCAAGTTGACAGCACCAAAAACCACAAAGCATAGTGCAGCGTAGCGTGTCTGGGTTAAGAGGGTGGGCGAGTGGGGGGTATGTATAAGGTAAAAGGAAGCCAAAGTCTGGTTTGCTGGTTGCAGTAAGATGTGAGGCGCTTTAGTTTCGAGCGAGATTTGTCTGTCGATGTCTGTTGCTGAGGAGACTCCTCGTGTTTCTGACTATGTTACGTTGTTGTTGTTAATATTGACATGACAAATAAATTGGCCTACTCGTTGCGGGTAGTCGGTTAGCGGTAGGAGCGGTCAGGGGCAATCCAACTGACAGTTGGTTAGGGAAGCTACTACTACTGCGGTTTGCCTGTAAGGCAAACAAACCTCAAAATAGTTTGGCAAAATTATGCATTAATGGCAGCAGCAGCAGCAGTTCGTTTAGAAAGGCAGGCATGTGGCAGCTACGGTAGACAGTCGTTTATGGAAATTGATTTGGGTATGAGTGTAAATCTAAATATGAAAGAAAATAGAATAGCAGAAAGAGGAAAACAACTGTTACTTAAATGATACAGAATAATTTATATATATATAATGTGGCAATAAACCCGAAAATGATTGTGAAAAGTCAAAATAATTAGAATTATTTATTTTTTTACTTTGTAAAAATCTTTTCTATCATAACAATAAAAATTATTCCGTTAGTAATTTAACTAGTTCAAAGAAAATTTTGCGAGAGATCACTGTAGTACATGCAAATAATGCAGTTAAATTGTTGTTGACCCGACCAACAACGGCAGCAACAACGGCTAATTTTCTATCTAGCCGGCAAACTATGCAAAGTTTGCACATGAACGTTCAGCGATTACGGCGACGACAGGTGCCAAAGGGCATCATCCATTTCAGAGCGCATCTAACGGCACATTCAATGCATAGTGTGTGTGTGTGTGTACGAGTGTGTGTGTGTAGAATCGACAACTACTACCTGGGACAATTGTTAATTGCATTTGCTAGTTGTCAACATGACCAGAGAAACGTGTAGAACATTTTTTATAGCCCTCGGGGGCAACACCAGAGAGTTCTATGGCATATTAGAGATGGTAGCTTTAGGCTGGGTGCAAATTAGCCATGTGCAGGCATTTGAAACACACACATACTTACATATATTTGTTAAGATTTTACACGTACTGCAAATCAGAACTTTAAACAGAGATTATTTTGGTTGTGGAATAGCTCTTGAATTTTTTTGCATTCGAGTGACAAAAACTTCTCAATTTGTGCAAAGTTCGTTCGTGACAGCTGCTGCTGCTGCTGTTGTTATTCTCCATTTGTCCTTCAGTCAGTACATCAGATTGTCATGCATACTCCATACAACATGGTACATCACTCAATTTGTAGGCTTGCCGCTTCAAACTGGTAGCAAAAAAAAATGTCAAACCGTTGCCATAAAAAGCAAACAAGAGACAAACAATTGAATGACAATTAAATACACTTCCAAAAATGTATTAAAGTATTTAAAGTAAGTTAAAAATTAAAAATATTATAATATATCAACTTTGATATAAATTTTTAAACCGTTGCAAGCTTTAACACATATTGTTATTGTCCTTTGTTTGTTCTATTGAACGCCTACGTAGCTTTAAAACAGCTTTAAAAACAAGTAAAAAAGTAAAAAGAATAAAAAAAAAAAACACATCTGTGTACAACATGTATGAATTGCTATACATTTAGTACATACATACACAAACTGTAGTTGCAGCTCTGTTGCAGTTGCCACACGCTTGACACTGACAATTGCACATTGCGTTTTGTTGCTGCTGTTGCTGCTGCTGCTGCTGCGTTGCGCTTTGCGTGTTGAAGAGGAAAGCCCAACACATTGTCCAGGGTCCGGGTTGGTTGTGAGACAAACGACTGGCAGACAGACGAACGAACAGTTGGACAGTTGGACATGTTAACAGCAGCGACAACAAAACAGAAACAACAACGAACAACAAAAACAGCCAGACTGCCAAGAGTCAAAGTCAATATGCAAAAAGGTAGAGAGCCAAGTTAAATGTTGACAGTTGAGAAATGTAAGCTTCAAGGATGCATTCAGGTTCGTAAGTGTGCGTGCCTTGGCCATGACATATGGCTTGGGAATTTTCTGGACTAGCCTCGTGTTGCATGCATTAAGTTGATGCATATTAAGGTTGGGTGTTTTTGAGGGCAGAGCGAGAGAAAAGAAAAAAACAATCGATGCTAGTTACAACAAAAGTATTTGCTTTGTTTGCTTGTCTCTGCTGATAATAGTATGAATTAAATATTATTGTTCAATTGTTGATTAATCAACAGTTAAAAACTCTACATCTGATTAGTTGGCTTTACATGTTTAAAGATCAGATTCCTTGCTCTTAGAACTTGAACTCTAGAACGAATTATTTCCAAAATTTTAAATTCGTTTCGAACTTAATTTTTGTACAATTTCTTAACGATTACAGCGAATTCGCGACATTTTCTTACCCAACCATAATATGTTTATAAATTGTCCAATTTACACACTTTTCCTAAATGAGTTTTTCTTTCTTCCTGCCAAACAGCCGAGTTAATCAAAAAATTAATGAACTTCACTCGCTGTCGTAATTGCAACATTAAATAAAAATATCATGTCACTTCAATAAATATAAACATATAGTATATATATTTTCTGTCAGCACACATATTTGTAGCACAAAAAAAAAATAAAATATCAAATTATGCAAATTGCATATATGGCAAAGTTTTTGTTGTTGTTGTTGTTGTTTAAAATTCTATCAAGCAAATGGAATTTTGTGTGTGTGTGCGATGCGTGGTAAATGTTATTAATTTTGCATGCGTAAGTTTATTATGCATAGCAAACAATAACAATAACAACAAAGTCAATGTTTAATGTGGCTTAAAATTAAATGTTCGTCGCGTTGGGCGTTTTTATAGGGGTGGGCGGGGGTGCTTTTATTTTCAATTTTGTGGCCCAAAAGCAACGCCTAACGAATTCTGACAGTACTATTATTTAAACGCCAACGAATTATTCAAATGTCACAGCCCATAAATGCATTTATGAAGCTGTATTCGTATTTTTGAAATACTACAATGGATTTATGCTGGGGGCTGGGGGCTGACACACCTTTTCTAACTGAATAGCTGAATAAACTCTCTCGATCGGCGGATTTGGCGTGCCAAAAATGAATTAAAGCAAACGCTTGCGGCGCCACCAAAATGCAAATGCAACGCCTATTTACTTACCTATTTCTTAGACAATTGCAGTTTCGATTTCTCAAATCGATAGAAACCTTTGATTTGCCAAAATTTTCCAACTGACCCAGTTAATAGAGTTTTTGCTGAATCAAGCCACGTTTATCTTGACTTACCGACAAACTCAAATGCTTTTCGCTTTGGCATCATAAAGCGCTTTTTTTGAACAAAGAACAATTGTAGTACAAGAAAAATTTATTTTTCAAGACATATGAGTTTTTTTGTTAGTTTTAAATAATTTTTAAGAATATTTAAGAAATTTAAACTTCAAAAGATGTATTATCTTTTTTGCTATAATATTTCTTAATGCAAAAAGTTTTAAGCATAAATGTATTACAATAATAAAAAATATTATTTATATGTAATTATTCTTTGTGCTCTTAATTTTTTCAAAATTTTTTTTTTATAATGCTTTATTGCATAGAAATATTTTTAAAACAATTTTTTTTATAATGTTACAGCTTTTTTACTTTGAAAAAATAAATTTTTTTTATAATAATTAAAATATATTAAAACAAATATAAATGTAACAAATATGTTTGCTCATAAAAGATTTAAATGCCTTTTTCTTGTAAGCTATAATATAAATTTGATCAATTTACCTCGTAAATAAAATAATTTTCAACAACAATTATTCCACACTAGTATCATAAGACTTTATATGGCATGCTAAACTAGTTCAGCTATCCAATTAGCTAACTAATCAGGTACTTTTTGGTATTTGTGCTCATTCACTTATCGAAAAATGAGTTTCCTCAATTGTGCAGCTTTCATTTCTTTAACCATTTGACGACTTCCGTTTGCCGCTACACTTCCAAGCCATTAGCAGCTCATTAGCTTGGCTTAAATGCACATCAGTGAAACCCAAAGCAAACGTTTCGCTTAGAGCCAAAAAACTAATATGTTCAACGAAAAGTAAGGGCGTCAAACGAGTGTCAAGTTCAAGCTGCAAACCGTTGAAAAACAATTCAAAATAGTTGCACATTTATTGTTGATTGATTTCGAATTCCAATTGATGGCCGGCAGCAAACTGTGCCTGAGAACAAAAAAACTAACAATGACAAACAAAAAAAATAAAAAATAAACCAAAACAAACAACAATACAGAACGTAACCGAGCTAAATGAAATGCAAATAGAAATGTGGCAGCGACGTTTTCTGTTTGTCACCTGAAACCTGAAACCCCAACGCGTTGGGTTGACACCTGTTCCAGCTTGTTTAGTTTTAATATTTCATTTGCTTGCACAGACCATTTGATTATTTACCTTTTGGCCTTTCTGATTTCGTTTGTTTTTGTTGTTTTTGTTGTCGCGCAAAAATCAACAAATCAACAAATCAACAATTTACGCGCCGTTGCATTTTCAGAACACGGTAACTTGAAAAGCCCTATTGGAACGGATGTGCAATTTTTGCATTCACCAGACCAAATATAAATTAATAGAAATATCAAATTCACAAATACATACAGCTTGTCAAATATATATATTTTTACCTGTCTGCTAACGCTACGTGAACGAAATGTTTGCAGCATTTATTTATACCTATTTTTATTTTTGCTTATTTATTTTTGAGGTTTTTCAAATTTTATGCCTCACACGTTTCGTTGTGTCTACCACTTGGAGGCATTTTGTTAGTGTGTGTGTGTTTTGCCATTTTATTTATGAGCATCATAAATATATATTTCTTTTTTACTTGAGTTAACTTTAAGTACACGCTTGGTTCGGTTCGGATCTGCTTTTGATTATCTTATGTACGCATTTGACAAAAGCCCATCGAATAGAAGACAATAAGCGTGAAATGAGCTGGCTGACTGACTGATGACTGACTGACAAATGGCACGTGTTTCCCATTTTGACATCTCATCAGACAAATAGGAGTACATCAACCTTGTCTCTTATAACTAATAAAGACAGGTAGTCTATGAGTTCTTAGGTATTTTGGCAGGCAATTTTGCTCTTAAGCTAAATAATTTGTTTTACAGAAGCATTTGAGAACCTTAATTCGCACATGGTAAACCAATTCCTAAGAAATGGTCTAAGTAAAGTCAACAAAGTAATTTTAAAAAATACTAAGAATAGGTTAAATTAAATTTAAGATGTTTATTTGTATAAAAAATATTTCTGAATTTATACTTTTAACCTTAAAGCGTTTTAATTAATGCAAATGTCAGTTTGTTAATTGCTATTTCAATTCACTTTGTAATCTAAGCTTTAGTTTTTTTATCATTTATGTTGAAAAACTATTATTTTTAATTATTTCGCAAACAAATAGAATGTTAATAATTGTTAGAATAACTAAAATACAGTTGAAATAATAAACAAAAACCCAATGCACTTGCATTTATAAGCAATTTTCTAAAATAAATCAAGCTTTTGACTTGTTTTCAATTTGATAAAATAATAATATTCAATTATTGCGTATATTGTATGTATTTACCATCACAAACCAATTTAAATCCATAAAATGAAACTAAACAAATAAAAGCTCATGATTGTTTTTTATGCGCCTACAGCACAAACTTCAAATAAACAAATAAATATACATATACGTATATATATATATCGAGCCTTAGTAATTGCACAAAAATGGCTTTTGAAAAAACGCAGCTTATTTTTTCTTCTACAGAATGCAAAAATAGAGCATTTAAAAATGCAAATGGTCAGTTCACAATAAATAGATACAAAAACAAATCAAAGCTTCAGCATCTAAATGCATGGGAACAATATGTATGTGTGTGTGCTTGTGTGTGTGTGTGTGTTAGTGTGGCTTAAACAATGCCCAATCCATAAATAACTACAAAACCGGCAAATCTCAAACAGCGAACAACAGCAACAACAAAAAGCGCAAAAAAAGCGTATCTAACAGATACACGGGCCATAAACTATGAAAAACGTATGCTCATTGTTGAACATTGTTGCGGCTCATACCGTTTCTCCCTTGGACCAGAGAGCAGATGAGCATAGAGCCATAAAATATCAATTTCGTGTTACAACAAACGCCAAAAACGAACATAAACTTATGAGACTCACTGTGTGTGTGTGTGTGTGTGTGTGTGTGTGTGTGTGTGTGTAGCCGGCGGTGCAGCAATGCGGGAAAAACAGTGGGAAGAAGAGGAAAGGGAAGCGTGATAAAAATATATATACATTTATATATAAGTACATATATCGAAAAAAAAAAAAAAAATGCAAAAGGAAATAATTGAAAAATGCATTGCAGTAAAAATGGAGCAAAATTTACGATAGCTTGATATATTTGCTAGGATTTGTATAGGGAATATGGCGAACAATTTGTATTGGCGAGAAATACTATGTACCAGTAAAAAACATAGCTGTAAAATATAAATAAATGTATAAAAGTCTAGATGATGGTGATGATGATAGATGATTAATGTGTTAGAAGAGAGAAATATATTTATGATGATTGAAAAAAATGTTATAAATTTACTAAGGTTTATTTATGAAATATTCACATTATGAATTGAAGGTGCTTCTATATGCATTCCGTTGACTGTGTATATAGCCACGATTGTCATCGATATAAGAGTGCGGTACTTGTTAACATATTTCATTGTCATCTGGTTACATTTTTGGTATATATTTTTCTTGCAATTATTTTGGCATTAAATATAAAAATGGCATTGTGTAGAGCAGCACTTGACAATAAATATTTTTGCGTACATTTATTTATGATACTCAACAAATTCTCATATTATATTTCGTTTTCTCTCTTATTTCTCATTGCAGGTGAGTTTGTGCTTGATAAATAACACCGACAAAAAACAATAAGGGTATGAGGTTCAACTTTTGCTATTAAAAATCCAATACTTGTATTGTAGTTTAAAGCAAACACAATAAAATACAACTCTGAAAGCAATGCAAATTTAATTTTGCATCCGAACTGATGAAAATTAATGAGCCTAGGCAACAACAGTGGCAGCCAAAATAAATGATGCACTTATTAATTATAGGGAAATGTGCAATATATATATAAAATGTTGGCAGCAGCGATTACAATGGGCAATTAGTTGGCAGCCAACCTGGCCAAAAATATATGTGTTGATGAAAAAGGCCAAAATGCCAATAGGGTCTACACACACACACCCAATCAGTTCACGCGTGTATTTATAATTAATTTCTGTTTGCTTTCGCATTTCCGAAATTCCATACGCTGCATTTGGCTAATGGCTAACGAAGTTTCAAATCAGCATCACTGCAAAATCATTTTCTACCATTTAATTTGCACTCGTAGCACGCATATATATCGCCTTCTCACTCCCTCTCACTCTCTTTCTGTTCTCGTAATATTAGCTTGGCTCTGCGAGCAAATATTTTGATGCAACATGCAATTTCAGCCAATCTAAACACTCGCATCGCGGGCGCAAAGGATAAAAATGAAAATAGCTTAGGGCAGGCCAACTAATAGATGAAAAGGAGGGAATCGGGGCTTGGTAAAGGCGAAAGTGGGTGATACTTGCGCTGCATAGCTTAAGGCGTTTCTACGGCAACGACAACGATGCTGAGGCGCAACCTACAAAAAAAAAAAACCCCAATTGTGTGTCAATGGCAGCAAAACACTGCAACAGCAGCCGTAAAATACACAGCAAGAAATCGCTTAGGCATACTTAATTGCGGCTAAGTACAAGCTTAAAGCTGATTACAGGCAGAGTAAAGATCTTTAAAGTGGTTCGTTGCGAGAGGTTTAGCTAAGAAGCCCTTTAAAATATTTGGTTTATTTTTTAAGTTTATGGAGATACAAAAAGTCATGTCGTTTGATGCACTTAAGTTTCAGTTTTTGTTAAGACTTTATTTATTCAAGTTATTTTCAAAATATATTTAATGAAGAA
Source organism: Scaptomyza polygonia (assembly GCA_035044585.1). Lineage (NCBI taxonomy): Eukaryota > Metazoa > Arthropoda > Insecta > Diptera > Drosophilidae > Scaptomyza > Scaptomyza polygonia. The sequence continues at coordinate 1,463,383 of JAWNNU010002061.1, forward strand.
AGTTTTCGTTGTTTGTTTATTTCCGCAGACCACAAAAATTTTAGAAGAATAATAACTCAAAACTTTTAAACAAACTTTTTTAAGTAGTTTTGCTAATTATCAAGAACACTTAGAAAAGTAATTGAATACATCAACATTTTAATGTCTTATTTAATAAATTAAAAAAAAACTTTAATGCTTAAAAAAATATTTAAAAAAGATAATTACTTTAGTTTACCGATATTCACTCTTAAATTTCTACAACGAAAGATTTCTCTAGAAATTTTTGTCAGTGTACTGCTGTGGCACGTTTGCTTGCATGCGTTTTGCCTGGCCACTTTCTTTTCAACGCCACGCCTAGTAGTAAGAGCTATAGATGGTGCAGGAGGTGCAGCAACAGCTGCTGAAGGGGCAACAACAACAACGACAACAGCAACAACAATAATAATAACAAAGACTGCGGCACCTTCGCCTATTTTCCAAGCTAATCCAACTAAGAAAGCGACAGGAGAACAAATAGAAAAGAGGATACCGGGAAGGTGGTGGCAGGGGGCGGGGGCAATAAACATGCTTGACGCTGCGTGCAATTTGCTTGCTTATGATCCAACCCCTCCCATCCTCTCATCCCACTGCTGCAATGGCTTTTTCCACAACGAACAGATAATATACATATATTGAGTTTTTTTGCTGTTCGACTTGGCAGTAAATAATAATAATAATAATACGTACTACATATTTAAATTGCCCCACTGTAAAATGTGTTTGTGTGTGTGCTTTGCTTGTTCTTCTCTTCTTCATCTTTCCGTTTCGCTCGCCATTGCGTTTCCTGTGCCATTGATAGCCATCTCCTGTGCTGTGCTGTGGATGTCATTGCCTGCATTTTTTATTAGGACTCCCATGCAGAGCTTCTCCCATTCTGAACTCCCAATTGTGTGTCTCCCTGGTGCCTTATCAATATTTCTTTATATAGCTCTTCATTGGCTGTATTTATATTTATAAGTCCTTCCGTTGCCACAGTTGCTCCTAAATAGTAAATGGCAAACAAAGTGGGAGTGGGCGTGGGGAAGGTGGAATTTTCGCTCGGCAAAACTCTCAAGTAAGTCTTCATATTGTACATTAGCTTTGGGCCTGTTTCTTTTTTTTTCTTCTTGCTATTTTTATATTTCGCTACGAGAAATATTCAATAAAATTTCATAGCAATCAATTTAATGCGCCGAGGATGTTGCGCTGGCAACACAAGCACCGGCTAGTGGGTAGGGCTGGGGGTAGTGGGGTATTGGGTGGAAGCCTTAACAAAAGTTACAACAATTACGCGTGTACACAGAAATCTTACTAAATATTTCAACACAACGATTCACAGAGAACAAAACTCGAAACTGAGAGAAACGACAACTGAATTGAACTTTGTAAAGCGATAGAACGGTTGGAGAGAGGGTGGGTGGGTGGTTGGGTGGATGGTTATGGCAAACAGTGAAGCTATAGATATGCCAGACAATCTTCATATTGATTGGGCATTATACACAAAATGCAAAGAAAGCATGAGAAATGTCAGATGGTTTTCGTTTTAAGAGTTTTATCATATTAAAAGTCACAATTAGAATGGTTGTGAGTTGAAAAACTAGAAATGATTTGAAAGTAAAAAAGTTTTTTATCATAAATGTAAAAATAAATGTGGTTTTATATATATTTTATATTAATCGTGAATGAAATTATGACAATAACATTATAAGCTTCATGAAGAAACCGTCTTTCCTTGAATATATATGATTAATATTAATTAGTTATTACATATAATCGTTCAGTGTTTTAAATATCATTAAAACTCTCTACTCTTAAAACTTTATCGAGAACATTTTTGCTTAACTTTGACAATAATATTTATTTGCAAAATACAATTATCAATTTGTTTTCAAAGAATAGTTTTTACTTTGGTATCAGTTATCATATATACTTTTAATTCTATTTGCCACAACACTTAACACTTCAACACACCCACACACACACGCACACACAGCCATATGTTCATTGAGAGTTTTCAATTACATTTCCTCACTTCAATCAAATCGGCAAACTTCATCTTTCTCCCTTCCTATTTGACCAACTTTATATAGTCTTGGCTTTGGCCAAATTGAACGTTTGAACGCGCGTGTTGCAACTGCAAGCATTCGTAAATTGAGTTTACTGGCCAACTTTGATCCCCTGGCCCTGATAATGATTGCCTTCGAGTTGGACTTGCACTCGCAATCGGACTTTGACAATTGCATTTTCTCAATTTCTTATCGCTTTTATTTTATTTTATTTCGATTATTTTTTTTTTTTGGGTATGTCGTGCCTCAGAAGTCGACGACAATTGTCTAGCGTTTGACTGAGTTGCTCTCCTTCTTCTTGTTGTTGGCCACGAAAGGACACTTGAAATTATTGAAATTGTTTTGCCATTTCGTTTGCCAGTTTGTTCCTATGGACCCAATACCTCCCTCTTTCACAATTCCCATCTTTCTGAGTCCTTTGTTAGCTGTTTTCCTGCACTCGTCTGTGATTATCGCCCAGGAATTTTCTCATTTTGAGTGATTTGAAGAATTTGTGGATTTTGGTTATTGATTTTCAAATGGCACGTCAAGTGCCACAAAGGGAACGATAATACTCGATGGTTACTCACTTTTTCATTTCCTTTATGTGTGTGTGTGTGTGCGGTTTTTGAGCTTTTAATTAGTTGTTAATTTGATGGTGATTGCATCAGTTGATTGGCTTTTGATTAAGAACACGCTGAACAATTAAAGTTACCTGTGGTTATAAATTTAAGAAAAAGAAAAGATGAAAAATGCTTGATAAAGAAAATTATTCCATTAATTGGTAAAGTATTATGAGTAATGAAACTTAATCCACTAAATGGAAAAAACAAGTTTAGTTCTCGGTAAAATATTTAAATGCTTCATAATAAGAAATTTAAACGTTATTCGACTATTTTATAGCTTAAAATATATTAGATAAATATCCCACAAAACTTAACATATTTAAAGTGATAAAAACAACAAGCAGTTGGACTACAAAGAAATAAACAAAACAAAAAACTTAAGTACATAAATTAAATAAAATAAATATTATAAAATTTGCTCCCACGTCCACCTAAAAATAAAAAATACCTGGGCATTTGTCACTGATTAAAGCAGCACGAATACATTTTGTTTTTTGTACATATAACGAAATATTGTATTGGAATTCTTATCAAAATGGGTTATTTTTCTGTTTTCTGTTATTTTTTTGCGAGCATTTAATTTAAAAAAAGGGGCTTGGCGAAAGGTTCCAGACTCCGACACACAGAATAATAGACGAGCTCATAAATATGTATGTATATTCAGATATATATATATATATATATATATAGAAGGATTCTGATATATGCTCATAAATAAATCCATATGTATGTAGTAGTGATGGCTACGTTGATTAATGGGTTTTTGCCTTAAAGTGCATATAAATCAAATGAAATAAAATTTTATATATATGGATTTATTAAAAAAAACGTCTGTATAATGTATTTATACTATAAGGATGTGTATAAATAAAATGTCATATGCGTTGCGTTGAGATCGCACGGTCAACTCTTTAGCACAGCCGTTAACAAAAGCTTTGCTGTCCTTTGGTGGTGTCCTTTGTTGCCTTCTTTGTTTGACCACCGCACTTAATCCTATGAAGGCCGATGAAAAGGGAGTGAAGGTCAGAGAAGGGAGGCAGAGGGAAGTGCTGAGGGCAAGGCGCTCTATACAAAAGCCAAAGAACGAGCGCATTGCATTTTGCGATAAATTCACAGCGCATTAAACGGAATCGTTGGAAACTCGGTGGAATCAGTAGGAGACGATTGGCAAGGAGTTCTCAAAGGGTAGAGTCGAGGGGGGGCGATGCTGAATGACCACCAACAATGCACGGTTTGAGCATTCGGGAAATTTCTGTGCACGCTTGGCACACAAACACAATGATGAGAAAATCGAAATGCTGCGAAAATCGCACAGCTTCAAGAATGTCAATAAAGGCAGCGCAGCCAGCAGCGACGTTCACTGCGCTGCTCGGTTCGCATCGACTCTTTGCGTATCGCTTTAATGACGTTGTGTGTCCTGACAACAACAAAAAAAAAAAAAATGGCTCTTGTTCCCTTTTCTGTTGTCTTCAGCTTTTTTTTTTTTGTCGCGAGCGTGAGAATCGCCAGTGGTCGCTATCATAGCGTTACAGTGCAGTGCACAGTGGGACAAAGGGTATAAAAAGACTTGAGATTTTAAATTAAATTATTTTTTCCAATCACTGCCATAGGATATTGTGAGCGAGCGAATATTGTTTTCATTATACAAAAAGAATGAAGATCTATTATTACCAAACTTAAATCCTAAGGTCTAATATAAAGTTATGTAGAATGCAAATCTGAAGAAAAAATTCAAATTAAAGATTTTTAGATCTTAGATCTGAACTATGCCCTAACTATAACCTAAGTTCCCACCCATTTTTTTTTCTTGAAAATATTATTTATTTATAAAATTTCGTCATTTAAATCAATACTAAATAATGTAATTATATTTTTAAATTAAACTTTGTACGTTCAACCACTGTGCACATTGGTTTTGGCTCACATTGATAAGAAGTACTCGTATTGCAATTGACATCTTTAAAGTGAACGACATTATACTATATATTTGCATTTGCTAACAATACACATTTATGTTTTGTTTTTTTTTTTGGAAGAGGAGAAACTTCACAGATACTCTTTGGAATATACAATTATTTACTTGGACTCGAGTATTTGTGGTTGTTGTTGGTTGCTATTTTTTTTACTTTTTATTGTTGCTTGGTATCGCTTTACGATTTGCGGTTGCTGCATGCAACAGCTGCGATTGGAGTCGCCGCCAGAAGAGCTGAGTAAACGAACTGTTTTTTTTTTTTGTGTGTGTGTGCATCTTTGGCATATGTGGCAACTCTTGCCTTTGCCACCAGCCCCGGCAGGCAGCCCGGCAGCCATTTATTGTGGCCCGTTTGACTTTTGTGCATTACGTAAGCGTGACTCTCAACTGTTGCAACTGTGCCACACACACGCACACACAAGCTCTTTGAACGATTGCCGAGCCGAGATGGCAACTAGGTTTAACTGCTACTACTGTTTGTTGTTTGAGGGAAAAGAAGTGGGAATCAAGTGCATCGCTCTGTTTGACACTTGCAGCTGTCAACGCGGCGCTGATTGATCGATTGCATATGTTGTCTCTCTCTCTGTGTGTGAGTGTGTGTGTGTGTGTGTGTTTGGGTGGGTGGAGGTTGCAACAATGATTAACTGGGGCTCCAAAAACAAACACACACAGACACACACGCACACAAAGTAAGGTGAATGATTTCAGCTGTTCACAATTGTGATTAGCTATTAAACAAAAATATATATTAAACAATAAATCAGCTGTTCAATGAGTTGAAGTATTCAAAGGTTTAATGTAAAAAGCTAAAGTGAATGGCTGATGTAAGTAAGCATTGATTGAGCGTTTAAGTAATATTAATATTAAATATTAATGGAGTGTTTTGAAAAGCAAAGAAAAGACGAATAAATTGCTAAGCATTTAATTAATTAACAAATGCAATAGTGGAAGAACAAAGTTGCCTTTTAAAAGTGTTTCATTCACAATGGTAACTTAAGACTCATTTATAAAGAAATAAATTATATCATTTTTAAGCTTAATGTAAAGATTTGAATTTTTCTTATACTCAAGGAATGACAAAATAGAAGGGAAACAATAACAATTTTTATTTAAAACGTTTTTATAAATTATTTTTGATGTACGTATTTTGGTATTAATTCTTTATGTAATAAGTTTAAATTAACTAAAAAATAATATTTTGCATTTTAATTGATTTAAATTATAGCCCTTCCATTATTAGGAGTCTTAGCATTATATTGCGAACATTTTGTTATACCTTTTAGTTTTCAATAAAATGATAAAATTCAAAAAACCTTAAGCGATTTCTTAAATTGAATAAAACTTTGTCTTTACAGCATTTTCCTTCTACTTAAAAATAAGTAACTCAAAATGTACTTTCTTTAACTTTTGAGATTGTTTTTTACTATGTTTATTTTTTATCAAAATTATTTAGAAATAGTATGGGACACTTGCCTCCAATCTTAACTAAAAGACAGGTCAACTGTTGATGTTCTTTGGTTTAAAGTTGGTTGATGAGCCAACTTAAGAGCCAAACAACTCTATATTACTATCATTATCATTATGATAAGTTTAGTTATCTTTGCATTCATGCAACAATTGTTGAAAGCAACAGCAACAACTTGTAAGCCAACTCTAAAGTCCCATTATGACCTCAATCGTTGAATGAAAAAGTTCCAGAGCATTAATTGAAATTTATTGTCTCTCAATTTATAATGCGGCAAATAGAGCGTTAGTCTGCCCCCGAAAAAAAAAACGTTGACAGTCGCCAATGTTTCTTTGAGATACTCTTGCATGGTGCCTGCTATCCCCCCCCCCCCCAGCCATTCGCATACTCAAATTGAACTTGAACTTCAATTGTTTGCCAAAGTCAAAGTTTTTTTTTTTTTGAAACTAACTTATGCAATAGTTATTACAAAGTTTGCCGTCGTCATATAAGTTTAAACTTTAAAGTTTGCTGTATTTCATTTGGTTTGTATCATTTGTATTTTGTTGCTGTTGTTGTTAAGTTGTGCCTTTTAACTCGTTAGATTCGGACTCGCAAGCTCGAACTTTGAAGTTGCAACCGGGCAAATTGAGTGCACACAGTTCGCTTAGGAAGGGGGGGGGGGGAGGAACCGGGGGGCTTCGGCTTGGGGTTCAGACGTTTGTCATTTGTCTGCTGTCATGTCAGTTGTCAGTTTGATTTTTGTTGACTTTTTCTCCATCTATTTTGGCTTTTTTTTTGTAAATTGTAACAACTGCTATGACGACAACAGCAGAGACGACGATGGCGATGACGCTTGTCGCTGGACTACGACAAATAATATATATGTACATATATAAATTTATGCATTTATTGTATATATATTTGTAATTTGTAATATAAAATGCTTTGCGACAAAACAAAAGACAAATTGTGCGCATGTTGACAATATTTTCTATAGATTTTTGGCTCTGCACAATAACGTGCAATTTGTTAGCGAAATGTGGGTATATTAGCTATTGGATTTATCTCTACATTTATCATATTTTTTCAATTCTTTTTAACTAGGTTTGTATTAAAACAATATTATTATTTTGTATATATTTAAACTATGCTCTTTAGAGAAAAGTCTAACGTGCATAATTTTAATGTTTTTGAAGCGATTTTTAACTTTAATAGATACCAAACAATTTATTTTTTGCAGAAAATGTTGTTATAAGTTTGTTTGTTACGTATTTCAAATAAAAATTAGATGGAATTTTCTGTATATTTTTAAATTAAGTTCAATTAAATATTACATTCAATTATGTTAAATATTTTATGTAAGCATATTGAAACATAATACTTTTGAAATATTCCAAGCACTTATGCATTAATAGGCACATTTATACCACTTATTAAGATTATGCTATAAAACCCTTTCCTATAATCTCTTATAATATCCATTTGAATACTTAAAGGGTAACTTTTAAGTGCATAATTCTTTGGAGAACAATATTATTGGTTTCATATAGAATTTGTGTGTGTTTGACACACGAGCTGTGTGTGTCTGTGTGTGTGTGTGTGTGCCACATTTTTACAGCAGTTGACGTCTGAGCACTTTATCTTAATGTCAATTCTTTATTTTGTAGCCAATGGCATTAGACTACAGTTTTTTGTTTTTTGGTTTGATTTTGGGTGCTGCTTGAAGGGATCTTTTTCCGCTCGATTCCGTTGATTTGCTTCGTGTGCGTGAAGCAGTTAAACAACAATAAAAAAACCATTTGTATGTCACAGTTTGGGCCACGTTTCTAGCTCATTTGGAGTTTGTCAAAATCACGAAGTCGCCGACGCGTCGTTAATGGCGCCTAAAGTTTAGCCAGAAGATAAACTGGCGCTTGGATTTCAAATTTCTACATTTACATTTATATTAGATGGCTTTTAGGCTTTCAACAGTGACTCATCTAACTGTTATCATAGCTCAAGGCTTTATAACGTGCAACTGCATTGACATTTATATACAAATGATTATTTAAACTTGAAAAAGCAACATTTTTTGGGTGACGCAGCTTTTGAGTTGATACTAATAATTTGAAATCATTTTGGTTTTCTCGACTTTTCTTGCAGTACGACAACGTCAATTCGTGTCTGCACGTGCTGCGGAGTCAATCGGTTGGCGGTTTGGAGAATATCACAACAAATGACATCTGTGCCGGTCGCCTGAAGGCTGTGCTTGCCCTGTTTTTCGCTTTGAGTCGCTACAAGCAGCACGCTAAGCAAACCAAATCCATTGGTGTCGGCTGCGGCGGTGTTGGTGGGGCGAGTAGTGTTGGTGCAACAGCGGCTTCTATTGGCGGTGGCTCTGTGCTGGGCATTGGACTCGGCGGCAGTTTGAGAGCCTCTGTTGCCAGCAATTTGCTGCTCGACAAAAATCAACAGGAACAGCAGCAACAACAACTACAACAACAGCAGCAGCAACAACAAACGCCACAGCAATTGGCTCAATCGCTTGAGAACGGCAATGAGATGGTGAATCGGTAAGTTAAATTTTGTGTTTATATTTTTCACAATGCTTTTCGCCATTTTTTTTATTACTGAAGTTTTAAACTTAACCGACAAAAGTAACAGAGCAGCGAGCATTTGTTTGCTTGCACAAAGTAAGTGTCTTTGCTATAAACGGTGTAAAATGAGCCAGCTTGTCAACGCCAGCTGTAAACAAAGATAATCATCTAACAAATGTGGTTCGTGTCTCGACTAAATTGTGCGTACTTAACGAACCTTGCTCCTCCTGTTAACATTAGTTAACAGAACGATGTAAAGTCATAGACCAATTTACACAGAGACTTCAAATCTGATTTGTTTATGTTAAGTTGCTGTAAACATTTTGATGGTTTCAGGAAACTTTCCTGTTTTGTTAATTTATTCGTTTATGGCTAAAGCCTTAACACTGAGTGCAGTAAATTGTTTCTAAAATACTTTAAAATTCTTGTTCCAGATATTTAATAGCTCTTACTTGCATATCCTACGAACGCATTAACACAAACTGTATCCAATGTCCATGTATTTTTCATCAGCTGCCCATTCCTGTCACCAGCCCATTACTATCCGATCCATCCGAAAAACCGAGCTCATATCAATACGTCTGTCTTTGATTTCCTTTGCATTTCGCTAACACCGTCATAAGACTTCCGGAACGTAGCTTTTATTCGTATTTTTCTCATTCGTTTTTGCTTGTACTCTGAAATTCCAAGCAAGTTTAATATGATTTATTGGTTTGTTTGCCGGAAATTACAGGCGGTTCACTCAAGTGGGGAATGCCTTGATTCCCTTCCATTCTCCCCCATCCCCTAAGGACATCTGTGTCGCTCCCCAAGTTGTCATAAAAAAAGGCGACTTAACTACTTCAACCCTCTTGCTCACCAAAGAAAAATAAAGCCAAGACGCTAAGCAAACAAAATTGGCATACTACAAGAAAAACTGGAAGAGCCAAAAGAAAATCTGCTTTCTTACTTTGAAGAGCTCTTGAAAAATTCAAAACATCAAAATGGAAAATTAGAAAACTTTATTTACCCGAAAATGTCGGAAGCCAAAAGCGTTGTGTCGTTTACAACGGGAGTTTGAGGTTTTCTTCTTCGTGTGTGTGTTTTGCAACCCTCGGGGAAATCCCAGCAGTAGACAGGAAACGGAAGCTTTTGTGTTGCGCTTACCCAACCAACAAACGAGGGGGCGAGATCCACTTTGTGGGGGAGGGGGGCCAGTCAACGTTTAACTTTGCTCCATTCCCTCACAGATTTGTTGGCAATGTGTTGATGACTTTCACTGGCTATGAAATTTAAATGCGTAACGGAAATGTTTGCATATATTTTTTTTTTTGCCGGTTTTTTGGCCGGTGGGGAGAGTTTCGTGTATGTGTTGACTAGCAGACAAATAAATTACATTGGATTTTTATGGCCGTCCTTGCGCCTAGTTTGCGGTAGGCGACAGAGGACAGAGGACAGACGACAGCACGATGAAAACAATGCGGCAAGTTCACTTAAAGTTGCAACGCCATAAAACTTTCACTAACACTGTCGCCCCCCCCCCCCCCCTTGTATTTAATACCCTGTAACTGTGCAAAACAAAGAGACTTCTCGCCAATAATATTTCTTCCTTAAATCCTTAAGTATCTTTTCTTAAAGGAAATCTAAGAGTCACAAGCCAAAACGAGTATTAGCAGGAAAAAATAGCAAAGGGTATGTTCTTGTCGGTATTTGCTTACTGTTTGGCAATATTTTTGGGGACTTTATTCCGTGCGTTGTTTATAATGTCTGCGGTCTGGCGACCTAGACACTGAAACTGAGAGCTGTCCAGCCTTGCTTGCCATGTCGAGCAGCAGCTGAACTGGAAAATCAACCCCCAAAAAAACAAATACACATACAATGCGTACCATTAGCGAAATTCGCGTATGCTAGAAGTAGGTGGGTGGGGGAGGTGTTCCGTTTTATTCGTACATGTTAAATTCAAAAGCGTTTTAACGACAGCAGCTGGTGCACATTTCAAGCTAAAGTTCTTACTTCTTGGAACAATTTACAAGATTTTTTATTTTATTATTTTTAGTATCTGACACTGATTTAGCAGCGGCTGTTGGCACTTGCCACTAGCTGTGTGCCAACATGTTGCACGCTTTACATATAATTAAAAACTCAGTTTGCAGACAGGTCCTGTTTTTTCGAACAGCTGATGACATTTGCAACCCTTGAAGATTTGAAGCACATTTATAATCTCAGACATTGCAACAATATGTGCTCCCAAATGTATTTAAGAACATTTGTAATGGAGCCTGAGTCTAGAAGGGCGTGTGTTTAATGGCTGCTGAGCTGAACCCCCAAGATGTTCAAATAATTGACAGCTGCTGCTGCTTAGGTGGAGGGTCACAAATTCCAATGCATATGCGAAAAGCTGAGCCAAATCTGAGATGGTTTGAGTGGGGGGTTTTGGGGGGTAGGTAAACCATTCACGTGTATGTCCTTAGTTAATTCGCATGCATTTATGCGTGACCAGGCACAGCACGAGATGCCCAGGGAACAATATACAATGCAGTCGTCATCCTTTCAACTCAGGACTTTATCCCATTTCCCATATCTGTGTTTTGAAATGGGGACCACAATTGACAACTTGTCCGCCCCAACTTGTTGTCTGGCTTAACTTTTGTTCTGCTGCGGGCGATTCCGTTTTTTTCGTCTCCCTGTTTGTGTGTTTTGAATTTATAATTCCATTTGTGGTTTTTTTAATTTGGTAAATGTGAAATTAATTTTATTCAATTTGTGCGTCAATCGAGAGGGTTGCAAGGATTTCTTGCCAACTTGTTCGGGGGTTTTTGTGGCTAACGCTTCATTGGCGCTCAATTGTGAGGAATTAAAATGGGCAAAATTGGCTAAGAACAAAGTGTTTATTGAGCGGTAATTGAGACAGGCTGATTTATTCAACGCTTTTTGGCATCTCTTGTTTCCCTACGTGATGCCAATGTCGATCGTCTTGATTCATCCAGCATTTTCTCCACCAGGAGCTCATCGCGTGAACTCAATGCAGATACAGATATATCGCGAGTAGCACGATAATTGCCACAATTGTACAAATGTTCGTTTTCTAAGCGCAAAAAGTTCCAGATAAATCGGCGAATAATCTCAAATAAGCTAGTCAATGTCTTGCAATTGTAGGGTAACAGTAAGTCATAATAAATCACAAGGAGCTCCGCAATCCAAAAGAAACGTATCAACAGATCCGCTAATATGGCAAAATAGTAGAATCTCTAAAGAAAAAAAAAAAGTGATTAATGCAGATCGTATTCGGAGTATTTCGAAATTCCTTACCTTGGGATAGATAAAACGTTCACGCAAAAATATTTTGTGACCCTTCCAGACCTTAAACAATCCATAGTCCTGCAACAAATCCCAGGCGGTGCAATAAACTGTTGATATAAATGAGCTAACTATATAACACCAAGTCCAAGGATTTGCAAATAAGCTATCATAATGGGCTTTAGAGTAAAAGTTCGACTTAAGATAATGATAAGTTCGAGAAGGTTTTTTGTAGCTTACAATTCGTTTCCATTTGTATAGTTGACATGGTAACAACAATCAGCGTGGAGCCATAAGCAGCCGCATTGACCAAATAAGATTTTGGCTTGGATTTCGTTTCCCAATATCGTCGCAGGCACTGAAGTAGACGAAACCAAGATGGCAAAGCGCGCAGCACATAGACACCATAATCCGGCGCAAAATCATACGAACTGTTGCTGTACATAATGAAGTGAATATAGAAACGTATTAGCTGATAGAAATCGATAAAGCATTGAACCAGCGATATCATTTGATCAGCCAGCCAAAAGTCAGCAAATCTCACATGAAAGAACGGAGCTGCTATAATACGGCCAAGAGATCGCAACACCCACATTCTAGCCGTGCGGTTCAAAATCCTGATAGGGTTGACTAAGAGAGCGAGTGGTAGCAAAAATGCTGCTAGCGGAAACCACAAAGGATCCTTCACCTCAAACTCATTGTGATGAAGAAACAAGAGCATGAATATTGTGCATAGATAACAATAGAAACTTGCTGTACTCAACAGTTTGACAGGCACTGTATGATTACGTGGATTTAGCTCAAAAATGAGCACATGATTAATGCCAACACTCTGCCACACATATACATTGACAGCCATGCCCAAAAAAAAAACCATTAACAAGATCATGCCTCGAAAGAGTCGCACGAAAGTCGAAATTAATTCCACATTGCTGAATAGGAAAACAACTGCAAAGGAAAGTGAATTAAAATAAAGTATTGGAAACGTAATTCCTCTACTTACAAGAAATCACACAAACCGCAGCTGATACAACAAACAATCCCAATAAAATTCCAGCAGAGAATATATGAGAGGGCGCCGTAGGTTGACCCAGGGGCGGAACTCTTAGCTGTTCCATTGCCTTGCTACGATCTCCCCTCGTTATATATTGTGTATAGATGTTCTCCACCTCGGACATCATGGCGGCAATCTCTTCACCTTCCTGACCTATTTCTGTCAACTCTAAATAGTCATTAATCCATCGACTACCAACATCAGTGTGCATATATCGGTCAATCTTTTCGCAGAGCTTGAAGAAACCCTTGTAGTTCAACTGCTGAAAGTTGTTCACAAGCACCAGACTAAAGTAGAATTCACAGTATGCTCTTTGCAGCTGTTTGGCATTGCGCACCTGATCAGCCAATGGTGGCAGACTGGGCGTATTACCAAGATCACCGCCCACATGTGGCATATACATGAATTTGACTTTGAATGTGGCATGTTTGCGACGCGCCTCGGCCATTTTGTAGGCAAAGAAATCATCGACACGATCCAATTCGTCCGTCAAGGTTGTTAAAAACTCATCTGCAAACTCGTCACAGTAAACTTTATACGCGGCTTTGTTTTGCGGATCTGGTAAATTGTCCACGGCTTTATGTATTTGCGTTTTCAGTTCCTAAATTTAAGGCACTTTTATTAGTCCACTAATCTTAAATTGAATCAACAATTTGGTGTCTTACCGTATATTTGAGATATTGTTTGCGCCACTCAACTGTTAAATGGCTCTCAAAGTTTTTGCCAAATTGCATTTTGAAAATTGTTTTTATGATTAACTTATTCTATTTAGTTACAGACTGAGTCTTAACTCAAATGAATTGTTGTGACAAGTTATTTCAATCAATGACAAAAAATATTGATCAAAAAATTAAATATAAAAAATAGAAATAAATAAAAATGCCATTTATTTTAGTTAAGTCAGTCTTCTCATCTCCGTTTCCGCATCCCTCATATCTATTGTTGTTAGATATACATATATCTCGAGCAGCCCTAAAACTACCGCAATACATAAATCTACGCGTTTCCAATTCCAATATCCAGTAGCAACGTATCAAGATATTTGTAATGATGGCAAAGTAATAAAACCACCTAATAAATTGCGATTTATTAAAAATAAAGCTTTTTCATTTTCACTACTGACCTTAGGATATAATAGATTTTTGCGTGGACAACGATTTTCACCCTTCCGCACTTGAAACAAACCAAAATCTCAAGCCAAGTCCCAAGTTGTAGAATATATGGTTGATATTATTGAAATGATTAGATAACACTATATCCAAGGATAATCAAATATGAAGGCATATCTATCTAGTATAAAGTAAAAATAGAAATAATAATAATAAAAATAATAAAATTAAGCTATAAAAAGTATTGCTTACCATTCGTTTCCATTGAGATGTTATTAATCGATAGCATATCGATAATAATCATTGAAATTGCTCGAAATAATAACCGTTATAGCACTTACAATAAACAGACCCAAAAGAAAACCGGCAATAAAAACGGTTTTTTGTCGGCGAGGCTTGCCAGATAGATTGTCGATAGCAACTCCACCTTGGCAATCATCTGAAGCAGTTCATCGGTGTTGGGAGCGAGCGCTTGACTCACATTATTGTGAAACCAGAGATTGCCTCGATCGGATCGAATGTTCTTATATACATTTTGCAGATCTCACAAAATGCTGTATTGTTGAGATTTTGAAAGTTCTGCAGAATTATCAGACTCAGATACACTAGTCGGCATAATTATTTTGACGAAATCAAAATCATGCATTTTTGGCTATAACTTTTTATTGGCTTCATAGAACGTAACCATTTTTTTTTTTCAATTTACATTTCGATCACACAAACTTAAAATTAATCACGTTAGAATTATTTCATGAAAATTTAAAAAGAAAAAAAGAAAAAATTAACGTAAATTTTAAAAATTTTAAAAAAAATTTCGTCAAAATATTTATGCCGACTAGTGTAGAACTCGCTGCACACCAAACCTAAGTGTCGAACATATTTTCCGAACCAAGTTGTTTCTATTCAACTGAATTCGTATATCAACCAGTTTGCATTGCGCCTTGGCCTATTTCTGGGTAAAAAAGTTGACAACACGACTCAGTTCTTGTTCACAGATCGCAAAGAAGTCTTGCTCGAAAGTCTGATAATATAATATGGTCTCGGTATTTGCCGTTAGAAAATCTCTAGGAACATTCGGATCAGGCGCTTTAACAACAGCTTAAAGTATCATTTCCTTAAGTGCCTAATCAATTTTCGTTATAAGTGAGAGAATTCTATTGGATATAATAAACTATAGTCACTAACATCATAGTTCATGTATTATTGACGCCACTCGGTTGTCAAAAAACTGTATTTATAATCGAATAAATATTTTGTTTTATTAATTTGGGATTTTTTGGTATTAAAAGCGGTTAATACACTCTTGAGGGAAACTTTTCTTTATAACCTTACCTGTGTCTTTTTCAACACATTTCTTTGGGAATAAACAATTGCATTTCATCTGTGTGCTTTTTATAAAAGTAAATAAGCTCATCAAAACCAAACCACTTATCTGCGAATCATTGTCATAACTCATAGCAAAAAAAAAAAAACACTCCCCAACATAACTAACTTCCTCACTTCTTCCTTATCTTTACGCAATTGTCTGACCAGCCCAAGCAATGTTTCACAACAATTTTAGCATGCCGCGTTCTATTTTATCATTCTTATTTATTTTTTGTTGTTTCCCGACAGTTTCGTTGTTGTTTTTTATGAACAGTCGTTTATTTTCTGGGCTTTGCGGCTTCGTCCTGGTAAAAACAAAAACAAAAAATGTCTCGAATCAAGCTTTAATAATGATATTTATTTTTTTTTTTTGTGCTGCCCATTTTGAAGTGCGGTGCGTGCCGCTTGTTGAAGGATCTGCCTTTTTTTATGAATTATTGTGAAATTTGCAAGGGATTTTGTGCTTTAAGGGTGGATTTTTTGTGCAACTCTTCAAGTATGCGGTGGGGGGAATTTATGAAAGTACAATCAACACTGCTTCAGAATTCGACTTCGATTCCAGATGCAGGCACGGTTCAGTTGAGTTAGTCATCTTTCTAGTTACAAACAAAGAAAATGGCGTTTTAGTTGAGAGCTTTTCATGGGCGGAGGGAGGAGGGAGGTGTCGCCAGCAGTAGAAAAATGTCGTCTACAGGCAGGGCAGCTACAAGCTAACCAAACCACACAACTCACCTCACACTAGCAAACATCATCAAAGCGACCATTCATCTCTGGCAACGGTGAAAAATGTGAAACAATTGCAACGATGATTACTTTTTGCCTAGTTTGTTGTCGTTGTTGTTGTTGTTGTTGCTGGAAAATGGTCGTAAAAGGAAAATTGAATTGACAGTGGGTGGTTAGCACAAGTTTCTTTCCGAGCAGCCCAGGGGAGCATTTGGCTTAGGCATAAATTGCAGAGAAGGGAAGGGGGGAATAAAAGCAAACTTAGAACATTTGAACCAAGTTCATAATTATATGCTAAATACTCTAGTAA
Organism: Scaptomyza polygonia; assembly: GCA_035044585.1. Lineage (NCBI taxonomy): Eukaryota > Metazoa > Arthropoda > Insecta > Diptera > Drosophilidae > Scaptomyza > Scaptomyza polygonia. The sequence goes on from JAWNNU010002061.1 coordinate 1,479,886, forward strand.
TTAACTCCCTGGGGAAATGGGAGGTTAAAAGATTAGGTTGAGTTCACTGGATCTTAGAAAGTTAAAGCCATTTAATCATTTAAGAAGGCGGCAACTCTGAACTAAAATTGGCAACATGTGCAAAATATACAAACAAAACTCATAGACTTCATTTAATTTCCACTCGAATAAAAACAATGCTGTAGTCAGCAAATGTTGGATATCAAATAAAGATACCCTGGATATGTTAAAAATTGATTCAGCTAAGTTCTAATTATATTTCTGAGAAATCTGTTGAATGATTAAATAAGTTTTAAAATTTCAAATAAATAGGATGAGGATAAAAAAATAGCTGTAATGAATGATATTGATTTTAAATAAAGTAAAACTATTAATATATTTCATAAGTTAATAAATTATAATACTTTAGAGGTATCTCTCAGTCAAAAAACTTCCAAAGGAAAAAGGAAAAAAAGAAAATATCCTTCTCTGTTTTACTACCATAACGACAGAGGCAAATAAAAATATTTGCATAGACAAACCGTTGGACAATTGGACGCCCAGGCGAATGGCCAAGTGAACAACATTCTGGGTGTAGATTGGGCGTGTTTATCCAGGGAAGGAGCGATGGCAGGAGATGTACTATAAAATGAAAAGTAAACATTGCAACATTCGCTGCCATTGAAATGATAAAGTGCGCTGTCTCTCTCTGTCTCTTTTGCCTCAGTACGACAAAAGGCAATAAAATGCATGCTTAGTGTTTGGTCAGGAGAATTCGAGTTGTGGGAGAAGCATATAAAGTTGGGGGACTTAATGGCATTAGGAGTAGTAAAAGTAGTACATAGTTGGTAGCAGTTGGAAACATTCGCAGCTCGCTCTCTCTCTCTCTCTCTCTCTCTCTCTCTCTCTCTCTCTCTCTCTTAAATCTGGAATTACATGTGTGTGTTCGTCTAGCATTTGTTTTCTTTTGCTTTTCTTCTTTTATTATTGTTGTTGTTGTCGTTTTATGCGTCTGTGGCATGTGAATTGCTCTCGAGCTGGAAAAGCCTTTTATGCTTTTTGGATTTGTAAAAACAATGATTTATTGGCTATAGTTTTAGATGTTTTGGGGAGTTGTCCAGTTTAAAACCTTAAAATAGCTGAAGAGGCGTTTAAAGTGTTGCGTTTAGCATGAAAATAATTGAATTGCACATAAATCGAACAGAATTTCCTCAAGCAAATGTCAATTTGATATTAATGTCTTTTTGTTTAAACATAAAAACCTTTTACGTAATGGTATTTATATGGTGATTTACTGAAAGACTACTACTTATTAGGTTTTTTAATGACAATTTTATTTAAGAAGAAAAATACCCTCGAACTTATACAGCAAACTCTTCTTACCACCCACTGAAAAATATACTGATGTTAATAACTCAACAGCAAACAACTACAAGCTCTCTCAAGTTCATCTAATACCGATTGCCATTTCACGCAAATTGCACTCGATTTTTCGACATGCCCGACTTATAAAAAAAAAAAAACAGCAAAAGCAAAAGAGCTTGCAAATCGGCCAAAAACAAAACGCGAACAAAGCGCGTACCTGAAGCAAAGCCGCTTAAAAATTGTTAGAAAATTAAACGAGTTTTGTGGCAATCTCTGTTGGTTGGGTGAGTTTGCGCTCCCATTTGAAACTAAAGCTGCAATGATTAAACAATTTTCTCGACATCGTTGTTAGAAACTTGACGACATTTTATGTGACAAGCGAAACGCAAGTGAAAGAGTAGCGTGAAATGAAAATAATTCGAGATAATTGCTCAGTTTGCTAAATGGCAGCGATTTGTTCGCCAATAACTTTGGATAACTTAATTGCACTTGTTGTTTGACCCCATCTGAGCATTGAACTTACAAGTGCAACTGCAACTATTTATAGTAGTCGCATTGCAACCACCACCCCCATATGCTTTACGACAGCTGTGCGCTTCGAACATGTTCGAACAGCAGCAAGCAAGCAAGCAGTTGTGTTGGGTTTTTGTTTCGTTCAACGTTTCGTTTCGTTTAGTTTGAAACCGCATCGCGTCGTGTTCAGTACGTAGCAGTGGGTGAGCGCGCAAAGATTTGCCGGCAAATTTTTGTGTTGATTTTGTTTATGTTTTTATTGGGCATACGACAAAAAAAGGCGGCAAAATACGCAAAAGTGATGTTTTGATAATGCTGCAACGTGTAATTGTTAACAAATTGTGCCACATAGTAATTAAACGTGTAAAGTGAATAAAAATACAAGTATTGCAAATTTAACTGATATCAAGTTTTTGTATAGCGACTGTTGCATATTTTATGGCGCTGCGGCTTCCTTATCCAACCCTTTTCGAATCCATTAAAAGTTTCCTTTGAACGGACAGCATAATTAACGCCTTATCGCATTGCACACAAATTAAAAGGCTTAAATCCAGACAACAACAAAAAAAGAAGAAAAAAACCGTTTGCAGCAGACGTCCTCAATGGACCACAAACCAACGAACCAACCAGACAAATTCCCATTTTAGATAAGCGCGTATTTTATTTATTTATATGTCGACTCAACGGCTGAAGTTTTATGGTGCTGTGGGATTTTAACTTTGAATGAAAATAATACTTGAGTTAAAAGCTTAAAAAATTTGTACAATTTAATTGAGTTTCAAATTGTTGCGAATGTTCAAAAGTTTTTAACAAAGCTGAATAAAGTTAATCGAATTATCGTATTTTTGAAGTATTATTCAAACAAATAATTTTTAACCTTTTATGAAGTAAATTTTTATATTTCATTTCAACTTTCCATGTGGTTGCTTGCCAAACTTGGCCCATTGTTGATTGTCGTTCACAATTTTACTTGGAACTTTAATATGATAAGCCACAAGTTAATTAAGCTGCGTCAGAACATAGAAAACATAGAAATAGACATTGGCAATTAAAACACCCAGCTTATCTATCTAGGCGCTAATCTTCCGTGTCATCAGCTCCATCATTCAAATCATCATCATCATCATCTGGCTGTTTTTCCACCTATTTCTCAGATTGAATTGATAGACAGCTAACCGTTTTCTCTTTGGGGCATTAGACACGAACTACAATTAATCTTTTTGCTTTGACTGGGACTCGTGCCAAACACATTTTGCAGCTGGATTTGGGAAAATTGTAATTTGTTTCAAGTCCCAGCTGTGACCCCTAACACAACAAAAAAGGATTGAAGAGTTGTTGAAGATGTCATAGTGAAGAGTTCTCTCTGCTAATTAAGGATATTTTATCTCGACGGCATCCTCTACTCAGTTTACAATTTAAAGCCTGCCTTTGACAAACTGTCAGACAAGCTGTCAGTTTCAGGTTCGAGTTCTGCTTCTTCTATATCTGGGGGTGCATTGAACTGACGGTCGGACAGCAACAACAACAACAACAACCCTGTCATAATCACCGGCAGCAAATCAAAGCCACGTTAGAAATTTGAGATACCAGAAAAAATTTTAAGGCAAGCTGTCAAAATAGCCAAATGAAAAATCAATTGCGGCTACAGTTCGTATTCACAAGAGGGTATCAGTCGGCACTGAAGAAGAAGGGGGTTTCGGTGCAGCAACATTATTGAGTACTTACTGTAGGTAAACTTTGACGAATGTTATTTATAGGGGCTTCCACCTCTCTACTCCTCCTCCCCAAGGGGCAACGAGTGAAGCGGATTATGATTGCAGTAGCGTCACCCTAATGACTTAATTATGATAATGATAATAGCGATAAGGCTATGCAACTATTTGAAGTTGACTGAGTTTTGCTCTAATGTGTTTGGTGTTAATTATTAGTTTCGTCTATGCTGATGACTTTTTCATGTTAATATGTCAAAATTGAGGGTTATATGAATATCCATTGGAACTACATAATTCGGCATTGCTTTGGGGTTTGATTTGTTTTTCAGTTGAATTTAAGTATGGAATCTAATGAGTGTGCAACTGGTAAGAACTTTCAAATGAGCAAAAGCAAAACAAAGCAAAGCAAAGACAATGACGAGAAGCGACTGCCTGAGACGAAAGCTCTTCTTAACAATTGAAAACTCTTTTTATTCTAAACTCTTTGGTTTAGCAATCAGAGAATAGTGAACGAGTTCATGCAACAACATAATAATGAACTAGTTCTTTAAAATTATGCTCGGAACTTTATATGTTTCATCAAGATAACGTTTGATAATGCATAAACGCATATATGTGAAAAGTTCATATGAACTAGTTCCTCAAAAGTTACATGAACATGTTGTTTCCAGTAAACAAGTTTGCTTATTCTAAAAACAATGAATAAGTTCTCTTAACCTTACTTATTATTGGCAATTCTTTCGAGCTAGAACTATAGCAAATATTTTTTTTATAAAAAAAAGAACAACTCAACTCGTTTGAACTTGTTCCTCAAAGCATAAATAGATTTATATTATTGTATTGCTGGCTGTTATTTATTTTCTGCCTATTGAACACCATCTTCCGTTATATCAAGAACATTTTCATGTCCCCGTTTCACAGCCCCCTCAGTTCCCTTCAACTAATTGTTCAATTCAGAGAATATCACGTTCGTCGATTGAAGACACACACACACACACACACACACACACACACACACACACACACACATACACACTTACACACAACTTTTTGACATAGTTAACAGCCGCTGGCCCTTTAGCATAAAGTTCAGTTCATTTCGGTTCGGTTCGGTTCAGTTAAGAGTTGAATGCTTATCAGAACGTTGCACTTTTTGCACCAAACGCTAAGAAAGAATCAACTTTTTCTGTCGGCTTTCTTATCTATGGCGTCGCACGAGCCCCAAAGGCACTTTGAAAAATTATTAAAATTGCTTCGAGAATGCATTTTGCATAGATGAAGAGAGAGTTGAAAGGGAAAGGGGGGAGTGAGAGAGTGGGGCAGAGAGCTGGTATCTTGAAAATTGACGTTTAGTCACGTACGATGGCCAAAAGGAGAATTATTTAATATGCAGGCCGCTGAGGCACAAAAGTGGCAAAAGACGAAAATTTTGCTGATAAAAGCCAAAGCAAGTAAACCAAACACAAACATGGGCATGGTGGGGGGTCGGGGTAATGGGCGGGTTTATATGTGTAACGACATAAACCGCAAAGTGGTGCGTGGAGTGAGTTGAAGTGGTACTGGTGCTGGTAACTCTGTGTATTATGGGGGTTGGCTGCTTAACTTAACCCAGACAGGCTGGATTTCTTCGCTCTTCCGAAATGCAATTTTTGACAGGAAGTTCCCTGAAAATGAATGGGTCTGAGCTTACCTCGGAATTCTTTTGTTATTAGTTTTGTTGGGGGTCAGTTTATGTACTTTTGTCTCGAGCCTTGAAGTGGTGCATAAATCTAACAATGCAGCCGTTCAATCACAACGCTCCAAACAGCTCCACACCTCAAAAGCCATCCAACTCGACTCGACTCAACTCAACTCGACTTGACTCGACTTGACTTGAGTCGACTGCTGCCCTCCACTTTTGGCGCCTGGACGCATGCAATGCATATCAAATGCCTTGGCAAATTCAAAAAGACTTTGACTTGAAAGTTTAACAAATAAATTTTTGACAAGATTTATGTTTTAAGTCGGTTTCTGTTTACTGTCTGTCTAACAGCAACACGTACCGTAACGCCTCCGCTCCTTTCGGACTGTAAATCCTGCTTTTCAACCAACTTTCAAGTTGGCATATAATGCGGCGTCAAACTGACATAGAGAAAATACTTACATCTAAATATATACATAAAAACAATACAGCAAAAGCCAAAAGACCTAGAAAAAGAAAATAAATAGGTGAAAAAAAAGTTATTTTCATGAGTTGAAGAAAATTTAGTACTCTTATAAAAAGTCTAGTGCTCAATGCAAAGCCCTATAAAGAAGATTCGTCTTTAATATTGGACATGTTATGTTGCAACTGAACTTTCCTGGAATATTTACTCATGTCTATTTTATCAAAGTTCCATAATCGTTGCACATTTAATCACCAAATAAACGTACTCTCAGCAAGAGTATAGAAAACAATGTAGAAACGTAGAAAATGCACGTGCTGCTCCAAGTTTTGAAAACAGTTGAGAGCTAAGCAGATGAGCCCATTGAGAGTAGGGGGGATTATGTGGGTTGTCTTCAGCGGGTCCGGACACCGTTGCGCTCCAGTGAGCACAGCAGCAGCAGCAGCAGCACAAGCACACACACAAACACACAATACAAAAATAGACAAGTTTATGGAGCAGAAATCAACTTGAAAGACTCTTTTAGCTTCCGCTTAAAAGCAAGGCAGGGAAAAACAAAACAGAATGACGAAAAAAAAGATAGAAATAAACAGCGCGACAAACTTTAGACAAAAGTCGTTTATTTTTATTTTTATATACATATGTATGTATGTCAAAGCAAATCAGCAATTTGTCACGCCGTTTTAGTAAAAGATACAATATCTCAAACCCAACGTTAAGCTGACATTTTGTTGTGTGTGCCCTTTCAAGTTGGTTTTGTGCCTTATTTTTTCGAAACGCCCAATTAACTGCGCTAAAGGGCTGCATAATGGTAAATAAAATGTCTTCATTTCATATTTATTTGTTATTATGAAAGGTGCGCCCAAGTCACGCAAAACTTTATGATTTTATCATAAATATTATTTTGTAATCCATTGACAGCTTTCAAGTAGCAAATGCAAATGCAAATGCAAATGCCAAGCGATTATTTATATTCACTCACATAATAAAAGTACACACATGCTTAGGCATTACTTTTATGCCATTTGGGTGGTCTGCAAATTATATTTTACATATGTCTTTGGCATAAATATTCCCACAAACGAAAATCAGCGACGACAATTTCTGTCAAGCAACAATTTGCATACGATTTGCATACATTTTGCCATAAAGCCACTCAACAACAATTACAGCATTATGCAATGTCATTTTGGGTTTGATCTTTAGCTGAATCACACAATTTTTGAGCAGAGCTGTAATAAAGCAAATAATCAATCTTGTAAAAAAAAAATAAAATATCAAAAAAAGTTAAGATACAAGTCGAAATAACACGACTAGTAGACACCCTTAACCATAGACAGAGTATAGGCATTTTTGACAAAAATTCAATCATCGATTTCGTTATTATCGATACCACGCCTTTATCGGAAATGGGAAGAGTAATCATTAATTTAGATCAAACATCGCTGTGACATGGATAAATCAACTCTGCTTAAAATATATGTTCTTTATGGGAACGGAGATGGTTCCTTGTGCTCAAAACCATTATACCCATTTTCCCATTGCATGGATTCAGGGTTGGAATTTTCGATGTATCTATTTGAGATAACAAATGAGATTTTTACATAAAATTCAGAAACTAAACTTATAGAGTAATTGAAGTATGAATAAAGTAAAGTCACATTCAGCTTGAAGCAAGCTACGATAGTTGTGAATGAACTATTAAAAGCATTCGGTCTCAACTATTATTTTCCTTTGCTTCCTGATTCGTTAGGCGCAATTATTCAATGTGTTGGTGCGCTTTAGTCACACTTGCGCTATCGGCATGGAAAAGTGTTTGACTTATGCTTCCACAACTAGTCAAGCAATTCGACTTGAGGGCTTTTGTTGCCGATTTGAAAAGGCCTCCAAGCACACGCTAGCTCCACCAGTGCCAGTGATCTGTGTGACAAACGACTTGAACAACAAACAAACAATTTGCAACAATTTATGAAACTGATGCAGTCAGGCAAAACGAAGTCAGAATCGAGTCGAAGTCAGAGTTGGTGGAGCACAAGTTGCGCACTGTTGATTACCGTAATTGTTGCTGTGACAGTTTGATTACGCAAGCAACTCACAGAAAGCGAAAGAGAGAATCCGCGACAAAACTCACACATAAGTCAAAAACCAAATTCAGCTGCCAAAACTCTTCCTTTTTTTTTGTGTTGTCGTGACACGTGTCGAATTTGGATTGAAAAAATCCATGCCGAAATTGCAACATTTATCGCAATTGCAGCAACAGCAGGCGTAAACAACTAAAAACCAACCCTCACAAAATACAAGGCATTAATTCTTACGACAAATTGATTAAGCATAAATTTCGCACCCTAAACTCCCCCCCGAAAAACCATTGAGGAAAGTAGAGAATTTCGTTGCGTGTTCTAAAATATGACCACTTTGAGAGCATTTAGCAGGCACTTCAAATACATACATACAATATATGTATGTATGTATGCTACCAACATTCTCATTCTTTTTGCTTCCCCTGCCCCTTTCTTCACAAGTCCCAGTCCCACTCACGTGTCATACGCACGTGCGTATTATTTACACGCCATTTTTTGTTCCCAATTCTTGGTTTTGAGAGAGCTTTGTAATTGAAGCTATTGATTTTGAGCTTAAAACACATTCTTCAACATTCTGTCAAACGCAGCATCCCTTTTGCCTGAGTCACCCTGTTATAAATTAGCCGCATCACAAGTCATACATCAAAAACGTCTCTGTCTCTGTTATTCTATTTCGATATTATATCGGCACGGAAGTTGCAAATATGTTCATTTAATTGCATTAAGTAACAAACTCCCCGCCCCAACTAAGCAAATCTTTTGGCTTTAGATCAAAGTGCTGTGCAAACATTTTGGCCATCCCCAACAGGCCAGACAAGTTTTGCTTGTCTTTTTCTATGGTTTCGCCCTTTTTGCTGTGGGCGTATTATTTGTGCTGTGGGGATGCAGACAGACATTTTTGTTTGATTAGCAACAATTTTTACTTGTATCCAAAAGGCAATGTCCCTTGCAGGTCCAGCACATTTAATTACAAAATAATGACATAGTGCAAATATTACATTTTGTGGGAGTTTCTGTTACTTTGGGGATCTACTTTTTGCTGTTGGACACGCTTTTAAGCTGATAATGAGTGTGCTGCGACAAGAGCCTGGCTTATGTAATTAAATCACGGGGTAATTGAAGGGTAATTGAATGCCTTTGAAATATGCAGATGTGAAAGCTGCAAGAAATTTGCATAACATTTAAGGAAAATGAAATGAAAATAAAAAATAAACTTAATGATACACAAAAACATAAAAATATAAAATATTACCTAAATAAAATATATAAAATTAAAAAAAAATAAATACACATAAATTTATTCATCTAAATAAAAATCATATCAAAATGTAATTAACTTAAATTTTCCTGCAACTTATTCAGCATCAAAATATGTTCCGTTATTAAAATGTTGTCAAACAATTGCCAAACAAATTAATTTATAAATCTCTTAAATTTATTTGTAGTAAAAAAAAGCCACATATATGAACTTAATCAAACCTAATAAATAAATCCTCAGCTCAAAAGTGCCAAAGTAGTTGCATTTAAATGCCAAATTAAGTTAAGTCCTACTATAATCATAATTCTTATCAACGACTAGTTATAAAAATATAATAAAATGGGCAACGCTTCTTCATCACATGGAAATGGTGGCAGCAAAAATGCTCGCAAATGTCGCAGTCTGCCCAACTCGCCGGATGTCAGAAGGTAAAAACAAACTCAAGCAATTGATTAGCTTGTTTTTTTATTTTTACGGAAAATATATCAAAGCATCTAATGAGACTCATTATACACATATAATGAAGCTAATGTCTGAATCAAAGCCAAATGTCAGCACAATAAATCAGAGGGCTCCCCAAAAAAACTTTGCTTTCAAATTAACAATAAATTTTCCCAAGAACTCTCGGATCTATTTATACTAGTAGAGTGAAGAAATGGAAATGGAGATCCACTCTAATGAATCTAAAGTTATTTTTAAAACACGCCAACAAGTTGGAGGCTAATGAAAATGACATTTTGTGGTTGCGTTTTTTTGGGTTTTTTTTTTTATGTTGTAAGTAAGTAATGAAGATGTATGCCAGCAAGTGCTAATTTCCTGGTTTTTCTCACTGTTTGAGCACTGAGGAAAACGATTCATAATTAATGTGGGAGGTGTCGAAAGCGACACGTTCAGAAGACACGCAACTGAGTTGATCGACTTCCGTCTTCTAGTGCTTCTGCTTTGTTCTCCCAGTTTAGATCAACAATTGGCTGCCAGCCAGACTGGAGCTGTCGGCCACTAAAAAGTTTGTTGCCCTCCTATATTATGCATTATATAATCGAAGCGATCAACTTACAGCTGCCTTCAACTTCAAGTTCAAAGTGCATTTTAAATATGAATAAATATACATACAAACATATGTACATATGTACGTATGTGTGGTGGTAATAGCAACCCCTGGAAAAATCAACCACCGTATCTAAAAACCTTTCAGTTATGATGAAAATGCGTGCACAGAGTCAATAAATAAAACATTTGCCATGTTGCATAATTGAAAAACCATTTCAAGCTGAGAGAATCTTCAAAAACACAAACAGAAGCAGACCACTACTACTTATCTGACAGCCCTCGTCTTGTGTTTATTCAGTGTTCAGAAGGGCTACCAAAATATGCAGCCTGGTTTACTTATTTATACGAGACATTTGTCCAACCCCCGCAGGAATCCACACACATAAACACAAAATGTTGTCAGCTGCATTTGTTTGGGTGTGAAAATATATACAGGAAGAAATGTGTACTTAGGTGTGTGTGTGAGTGTGTGTGAGTAGAAGTGTGTAAAAGTGTGTGCATTTGTGTATTTAGATGTGTATGCTTGTGATCTAAGCTAAGTTTGGCTTTACGGTCATATCCAGGGATAATTGGGGATGGCACAGTGTGAGTATTATTATAATTTATGTGGAAAAAAAATTCTTTTGATATATTAGTTCATATTAAAAGGAATTCTTTTATAATAATATATTTTGAACAATGTAAAATATTATATATAAACAGACAACGGAGAGGCATCAAAACAAAACAGTATTAAATTAAAGGAAACAGGGAAGGATTCTTTTAAGTACTAAACATATTTCTCTGATATTTCAATTAGGAGATTTTACATACTTTGATAGATTTTCTCCTATTTCACATCAACAACGATTCGATTTCGAAACATTTAGCCTGCGATTTGTAGCTGGATAATAGCAAAATGTGAAGGAAGTTGGAAATTGCACTCGAAAAGTTGCAAGCGTTGCCAGAGTTGTCCACTTGATGTCGAGCTACTGCTGTTGGTTTGGCTTTGCTACTTTGTTTGTTTTTGTTCAGCTACTCTCTATTTGCGGGCTGCGGCTTGTTTACAAGGTGGTGGCCCAAGCTAGCATAAAGCAGCAACCTGCTGCATATTTAAAGATGTCGTCGACATGTTTCCCTTGACGTCACTTTCCTCTCTCTGTCTCTCACAGTTTCTATTTCAGTCAACAAAGGTGGCAATGATGGCGACGACCATTAGCAAAGAACCAAGCCAAGAAATAATATCTTTGACTCTTCTTGTGTCGTCTGTTGAGCGCACGTGTGTATGTTCTCTTCGAGGAGTCAGAGAGGTGTCGAGTTGTGCAGTGTGGATTGTATGTTAGCAGACGCTATTAATTGTTTGCTGCAGCAGCTGAGAAAATGCGTCCCTAAAGTCAGACATACACAATAACAACTGTTTTGGAGCTAAAGAGCTGTAGTTGAAGTTGAGGCAGAAGTTTTCTTTTTTTTTGCCATCTAATAACTGAAAATCGTGACTTTATGTGCGCACTTGAAAGCCAGCTAGTAGCCAGGAATAAGAAAAGAAATACTCGTATACTCGAGACGAATACAATACCCAAAGCTAGTAGTAAAGTATTTCAAACTCATATTGTGTATCTTTCAACTGAGTGCGGCTGACTGTCAGAGGGGGCGTCAAGAGGGGGTTATCTCAACACGACTTTTAAGATGAACACGTTTTTCGACGTGTCACATTACAATTTCTAATGTATGCCATTTGACATGGTGCCATGGTGGTTAGGAGTCTGAAACAGAGCTGTCAAAGCTCTTTGCAGCCAAAAGCCAAAAGCCATAAGATTGGCATTGCAAAACGTGATTAAAACTATCTGTGAAATTTACTCAAATGAAGTAACAGCTCATAAATTGATAAAAGATAAAACAACTTTATTAAACCATGTCAAATTTTTCGCGTTAAAAACTAATTGAGCCTCCAATTAACTTTATTCAGCTTTCTCTTGTTTTTTAATAAACTTTTCCAGTTCTATAGGCTCAACAGGTTTTTGCTCTTCCTGCCTCTTGGGCACAAATATCTCATGCTTGCAATGATCTTCAGCTGTCTGGCTTTGAAGCTATTTGTCTCTAACAGTTTTGTGCCACTCCTTGCAGGCATATCAATGCAACATAATTATGCTTATTATCAACCATTCAACACCTACTCAAAATGCTTACAGCCAGCACGAACAAACCAAGCACTCAATTTTCTGAAGTGCCTCTCTCTCTCTCTGTCTCTCTCTCTCTCTCTCTCTCTTTGTCTCTCTGTCCAGCTCAACTACTTTTTCATGCACTTCTTGTCGAGTGGCTTCTTTGCCAGGCAGCCGAACATAAATTTTGTACCACTCCTCTTGCCACGGTCTTGTGGCAGGCAGTCGAACGAGCTATTCGCGGTAGCCTGCCAAATTGCTGTGGCAAATTTATGAAAATTTAGTTGAGCTTAACAGCACAAACTTGCAACTCAACAGCAACAAAAACAACAGCAACAACAACAACAACAGCAACATAGACGTCTGTTGACCAAGTTCAAAAGGTTTTTGGGTTAAAGATAAATGGGAAACTGTTTTGGCCAGTAACTGAAGGTGGCAGTTAGTTTTATATCTAATACACTTCAAAGACAGCTTATCTTAGCTCTGAGCCAGTAATAAAATAACAAACAGGGTGAAAGTCAGCTGACTTTCAATAACGATAACTTTCCCAAAAGAAAATACCAAAAAAAAGTTATATCACAAATTTGATAACTCGGAGAACATTTAATGAATTAAAACGTTTATAAAAACAAATTATGTAATTTATACATTAATTTTGTTTATTTTTTTCATAATATTTTAGCATACTTTAAAGAGTTCAATAAACAGATAACTTATGCAACAGATAAACACCGTTGTTTTGAAAGTATCTGCCATAAAGTTGTTCCCACTGCCAATTGCAATCACTTGTCAATCTTCAACAGCGTAAACAAACTCAAAAATATCTTCGGCATCCCAAAAGGGCCATGGAACAAGCCAAAAATAAGCAAGAAAGTATGGAAAGGAATACACATCTAACCATAAACGGTGACGGCAACAAATCGTAAGCCATAATAAAAGCGAAAGAGTTCTTGCTTGCAATGCATTGCAACTTGCTTGCCACAAGATCGTTTGTATATGGCAAACTGGCAATATCCCAAAATGGTCAGGCCAGAAACACAGCGTCTTCGTTGCCGTCTTTGTATTCCACCCTCGATCCTCCCAACTTCTCGCCACTCGCCACTCGAGTCTGGCTCTTTAGAATAGCTGTTGCCGTTGCCGTTGCCGTTGCCATGACAAATGCAACTCAAGTGACACATTGTGCGGCAACAAAAGCAGCAACAAACATGCAACGCAAATGCAACTAATGGGCAGCGGAGCAAAAATAAAAGAGAAGAACTTTTCATATTTATACTTCTGTTCACACAAACAAACACACACTAACAACAAATGCCATACAACACCGCGCTTTATAGTTGGCTACCAACATGCCCTACCTTATCCTCCTCCTACTGCTCCCTCCTTGTCGACGGAAATGTTCAGTGCATGCAATTGGAACTGCAAGCTGCGTGGGCTGTGTGTGCCATCAGAATACAGGTGAATGCCACCAGGAATAGCAGCCAGGAACAGGCATTCAGCTATTATGAGACTCTTACAATACATACGCACATACATGTAGACAGCTAAGGTCAAAGACACTTTGGTTTGGCGCTGAACGTACAAAATCTGTGCACACTCGCAACGTGCCACAAATCAAAAATGCGTAATAAAGACGCAAAATTCAATTTGGCGCACAAAATGCAAACAGAAGAAGTTGCAAACAGTTGGCTTGGCGCCCAGTGCGACATCTTTCAACTGCAATTGCAACATGCGACACCTGAAACTGAGAGTTGCAAAGCTACAGATACTCTGCATACAATACTGGAGTTAACAAGCTTGCGTGGGTTGCTATTGAAGCTATCAATATAGTATTATAAACCAAGAATATAGAATTTTATATAAGAAAAACTCTGCTTGAATTTTTCAAATCATTTAAATATCAATTAAAGATGTTATTTAATAGCTTTTTCATATAAAAAGTTTATGCAAATAAAAATTAGTTCGTTTAACAAGTTTTTTAGAATTTCATTAAGTATTTTTTATAGCCCTTTTTAGAGAATATAAAAACCTGACTCCCTTTTTTATGACTTCAATATTTTCTATCAAGAAATTTATAATAAAATTTAACAACCAAAGCTTCTTGCTGCCCTCGCACATGTGTTGTTTGCCATTGTCAAAGTTAGATACATTGTAAGGAGCTTGTATCTTTTTTTTTTTGCTAACATATGCAAACAATCGACATCCTTGCCGAAGCAAAGAAAGCAGGAACTGAATAACCAAAGTGGAAAGCCAACCAAACATGACCAAAGATGTTTGGCGGAAAAGCAACTCGCAACTTGCAATTCGCTAACAATAAAATGCAAATAAAATTATATACAAAAGTAATTTGGAAATTCTCTTTTTGGCGCAGTTTGTTGTGTCTGTCTGTGTTGCAGTGGCAAAGAAATAAAGCGTGACAGACGCTTGATGATGACAGCCGCTAAAAGCAGCAGGAAATTCAAACATTTAAGCTAGGGCGTATTTAATTTGCAGTAGCCGGAAAGCAGAAAAGGACCAAAAAAGGAGCAAAGTCAAAGTCGACGACGCCAGCGCAGCTGCCAACTTCATTTGTCTGCATGTTGTCTGCGTCGAGTTGTCTTCACTGTTTTTTTTTTTTATGAGCTGTTTTTTCTTCATTTAATACAATTGTTGCGTACTTCCTTGTATAAACTTAAGTTGCTGTTGCTTGCCAGCCTTATTAATGGCCAACAACAATGCAAAGCAGATACAAATGTATCTCTTGGCTTTGTCTGCCTGCCGCTGTTGGCAAGTAGCCCCCTGCCAACGTTTATGAGCGCGACTTATTAAAAGTTTTACGTGCCAGTCTCTCTCTTTCCATCTTATTTTTTTTTTATATTATTATTATTACTTTATTTGCAATTTTCTTTTTCGTTTTAATCAGTGTTTTGAGTAATTGCAAAGCGAGATAAAGTGAAACGCTAAAGTAGCTGGAAAAGCAGCTTGGTTGGATTTAAACAATTTGCATATTCAATTACAAGACTTAATTAATAATTTTTTTCTGTTTAATATGAAAACTTATATGATAAAAAAAATAATTACAATTTTATAAGCTTGTTTCAGTTGATTTTTTGTATGCAAAGCATAATAATAAATCATTTAAATTTAAATTAAAAAACTTTTAATGTCAATGTGAAATTAATATTTTATTGGATTGCTTCAGGATATAATCTGTAAAAAATGAATAACTATAATAAATATTAAAATTTATGAGCCACGTTTAAATTGAATTAAAAATTAATTCAATAACAATTGAATGTTTATTAAGTATTTAAACAGCTCTTAACTCATAAAGATGTCATACAATTAATTAATTGTATATTTATTGATTGTTTGAGGCCAATTATATTCAATAAATACTGACTTCAAATAATCTTAGGAGACAACCATGGCTAATAACGATATGTTTGTAGACAAAAGCTACTTAGCTTCGCTGTTTATGGTTTATGGTTAACAACTTGAAAGATATGCGTATTTATGAGCACGCTTGTCTTTTTTATTTCATGTCATTTCATTTCGCGCAATCGCATCGTAAAAAATGCTGTTAAAATGCAGACAAAAGTATGAATATAAAAAAGAAAAGGGTTTGGCGGCAACTTCATTAATTTATCAACGTTTCAAGCAATGCTAAAAATTATTTTTACCGTCGCAGTTTGTGTAAATTGTCGAGATAAGTATAAGGCAACAGAGCGCGAGGCGAGTGGTAGTGCATAAAAAAAAAAATGTATCTGACAGATACTGTTACCGCAACTCATGCAAATCACGCCTCAGACACAAGCTATAAATGTGCTGCTGCCTCGCGTGGGGGCGGCTGCCATATACAAAAAAGTCATAAAGAATTATATATAATTATAGTATGTATAAGTCTGACTGGCTCCAAAGCATATTGTTTCTCGTTCTGTTTTTTTTTTTCTAAAGACAAACTTTTATTCTTTTCTGCTCATTACAGACAAATAGCGCCCGCGTATGGTAAGGTCAATGGCGGTACAGCTATACCTCTACCCGCCACCGTTATGGTCCAGCGTCGCTGCCCGCCGGACAAGGTGCGCCCCCTGCCACCCACACCGAATCATACGCCATGTAAGTGAAAAATTGTATTACGACGAGTATGGGAAATTTATTATTAAAAAATGCTTTTTAAAGCCAACCCCTTTATGGTTTTGCATTTGGCTGCAGCCCTGTTTGTTGTTTACTGGGAACAAACAAATTTTGAGTCCACAGCCAACACAGTAAACAACCCCCAGCGGCGGATGCCAATGCACTAAGCCCAAGTCCGAGATTTGTCCTCAAAAGGGGTGTGTTCCATCATCATCAAAGCACTCCTGGGAATCTTTAATGTGGTGGGCCATGAGTCCAATTCTGAATGGTGCCACGTTGCACTTGATTTGTTTTGAAGGTGGAACAATTTGTTATTAAAGCCTGTGGCGGTAATTTGAGGTATTAAATGGGGACTACAAGAGTTTCAGTTGGGAATAAATGCTGAAAAAGAACTGAAAATGTCTTTTTTACTTCTAATAGATAAAAATGACTTAATAAAGTATTAAATAAGAGGACTTACTTACTTTTTACTTTAAAAAAATTAGTAAATTTTAACATGTTAAGATTAAAAATATATATTCAGAAAGAATTTCAGAAAAGTATGAAAGAATTAAGATAATCTGGATTTTACTCCTTCATAAAATGCAATGATAGAAAAAACTTCAGGGTTTCTCTCTTTACAAATTTAAGTTATAATTAAAAAAGAATTTTCTTTTTATCGCCAACAAATCACAATAAGATTATAATATGCATATGTCAATCTGATATTCTTCTCTCAATCATATTTTGATTGCATCATTTGACTTTCTTTTTTTTTAACGATTTATTTGACAGGGCGTGAGACCTTGAGATATAAATCTGCCCATCTCTGTCAGACTGTCCCTCCCATAACAATGCTCCTCTGCACACACACACACACAGATGTGCAGCAATTAATTAAGTTTAATGTCCGCTTGGCCTTTAGCATTGATTTATTGGTTGCGCCTCCTCCCGTTGAACAGAGATGCTTTAGCTGCATCAGTTGACAGCCAGCGGACATCTTTAAGTGGGCACAAAATTAATGAACTTCTCTCACCCTCTCTTTCTCACTCTCTGTCTCTCTCTTGACTTTAGCGATACCTGGTCTGGGCAAAAGCGGCACTGATTTTAATACGAGCCGTCCAAATAGTCCGCCCACCAGCAATCATACCATACAAAATCTGAAGAGCGGCAACAATAACAGGTAATAATAATGAGAAGTGAACTAACTGTGACTAACTAGCTCCTATTCTTACACAGTCTGCGTCCTCCAAGTGTGAAGAGTAATCATCAGAGTGGTATTCCCTCGCCGAGTAGCTTGAATGCGCCCACGCTGGCTCCACCACAGAAGCACTCAATGCTGGACAAGCTGAAGCTCTTCAACAAGGAGAAGCAACAGAATGCAGCAAATGCAGCAGCTGTTGCCTCAAACAAAACACAAATTCAATCCAAGCGAACTTCCTCCTCCTCGGGCTTTAGTTCGGCACGCTCGGAAAGATCGGACTCGAGTCTTAGTCTAAACGATGGCCACAACTCTCAGCTGAAGCCACCTAGCGTAAGTGTCAGCTCACAGCAGAAGAATCAACAGAAGCACAATACAAAGCAATCCAAGCTGCTGGCTGCCCAGCAAAAGAAGGATCAATCGAAAGCAGCTGCCAATGCTGCCAAAAAGGAGAAGAGTCCGGCAAGATCGTTGCACAAGGAGG
The DNA here is from genome assembly GCA_035044585.1 of Scaptomyza polygonia. Taxonomy (NCBI): domain Eukaryota; kingdom Metazoa; phylum Arthropoda; class Insecta; order Diptera; family Drosophilidae; genus Scaptomyza; species Scaptomyza polygonia. Next base: position 1,497,903 of record JAWNNU010002061.1, read on the forward strand.
AACTGCAGCAGCAGCAGTCGGGCAACGATACACGCAGCGCCACCATGGGCAGAGCTGGCAAGAGTTCTCTAACACGCAACTCTGGCGAAAAGACGTCTTCCAAATCCTCGCTGCACTCACTCAAGAGTCAAACTCACAGTCAGAGTCAACAACAGTTGTTGCACAGTCCAAGTGGCACAGCGCTACCCAAACCTATTGCTGCCATCAAAGGCACCAGCAAGTTGCCACAATTGGGCGCCAGTTGCAGCTCGGAGCTATTTAAACGTGAAACAAGCGACATATCCAACAACCAAACAAACATATCCCAACAACAGCAGCAGCAGCAGCAGCAACAACAGCAACAACAACAACAACAACTGCCAACTGCCACAACACATATCCTTAAGGCATTGCCTTCGACACCGCCACCTCCGTACTATGCCAATGCACCACCGCCACCTGCACCGACTTCAACGCCTCACATATCAGCAGCCACTTATGCCAATGGTGCCTCGGGTTACCTCAGTGAGCCCAGCACGCCACAGCATGGTGTCGTCATCTATGGCAGTCGTCTGCCCCCACCGAAATCCGCTGCACCACGCAAACTGGAGTACAATGCAGGTCCACACATACTAGCGGCTCCTCCACGTTCACCCATGCAACGACCCATGCAACATAACTCGGCGCCCAATACGCCCACCGCCTCGCCCAGCAAATTTCATACGATACCCTCAAAGATCGTTGGCACCATATACGAATCCAAGGAGGAACAGTTACCATCTGCTGCCGGCTCTTGTTCCTCCTCCGTGCTGCCCATGCGTCCCCTGTTGCGTGGCTATAACTCGCATGTGACGTTGCCCACACGTGGTGCACGTGGTGGACAGCCACATCCACATCAGCATCAGCATCCTCATCAATCGTATCTGGACTTTTGTGAATCGGATATTGGGCAGGGATACTGCAGCGATGGCGATGCACTGCGAGTGGGCAGCTCGACTTCGGGCAGTCGCTATCATCATCATGACATCGACAATGGATATCTATCGGAGGGAAGCAGTGGCTTAGGCAACGCAGGGGGATCAGCGGGTGGTGTTGCACACGGCAAGCATTTTCTCAGCATGATGAGGGCCAGAACACAACTGCCAACAACAATTGAAGAGCGGTAAGTCATCAAATTTTTGTTTACTTTATTTTTAAATTCTTTTTATATCATTAAAAAAAAGCAGCTTTTAAAAACAAGAAAGTCCTTAGTTTTAGATAAAGTTTCACATATAAAAATATATAAAGTAATAAATAATTTTCATAAATGAAACAAGGGATAAATGAATACAAATAATAATTCTTTCAACCTTAGCAAAATCATGCAACATTTATATAAACATTTGCAAGTTTCGCTTTTATTTTGGCTGCAATAATTTACTACGCATATTTGGTTTCGTTTTATTCCCGTTATCCCAGTAAAGCAATGAGTCATTTGCTGTTCAACGCTTCTCCTTTACACACAGCTGACATCAATGAGTCAACGGGCAATTGCCATTTGTATCGTTTCGATTGAGTTCCAAGAAGAAAAAGAAGTTGTTGTTGTTGTTGTATCCAGCTGTGTGCTGTGGCGTCTTCAAATGTGGCAACTGTTGTGCGGCGGTGGTGGCTATAAAATCGGCACTCAAACAAAAGAAACGCCGGCGATTTAAGCCTTCCGCTTTCAAGTTTGACTTTGTGTTCTTGGGCCTGAGTGCATTTTGGTTGACACGCACAATTTGGCCACACTTTTGGTGTCGGGCTTTTAAAGTAGGAACATTTTGAAGCAGTTAATTGTTTATGGCAGCCACTTGAAGCACCTCAACAACTTCCGCCCATATGAGAGACCATTTGTGACTGGCTGACATGCACTTCAGAGCCAAAACCAGCGCTCAAATTGCCAATTTGCATAAAATCCACTTGATGTTGACTACCAGAGCCAGAGATCAGGTCTTTTCACTCTGCGTGTGTCCTCTTCCCTTATCATCTGTTTGCATCGTTTGCAAATTGTCAACAGCAGCAGCAAAACAGCGACGACGATGACAACTTGACAATTGACAATTGACAATGCTCACCTGTCAAAGTGTAATATCCCCATCACAGATCCCTCCTGAGATAGATTTACCTAGCAACATGGGTTCCACACAAAACATGGACACACGGTGCAAACGCACATTGCCGTTTGGCCTCTTCAGTTAACAAAGGTATCTAAGGGAAGATTGTTGCTGTTAACGAGCAAAAATTTGATGTTGTACGGGTGGCACAGCAGCATCGAAAACCCTCTGACCATTCTTTCGGACTTTTTGTGTTATGAGTAGGTGCTTGAGAAAACAAAAAAATATCGAGAGCTCTGTTTAGCTGTCACCATGGCAATAAGTTGAATTTTGAAATAGCTTAAAGGTACATGCGCCCAAATTGAGGCTACTTAAAATAAAATTTGACAAAAGATTAGAAGGAAATACAAATTGAAGATGTAAAGTCAATGAAAATACTATATTATATCATTATATCTGTGAGGAAAGTTTCATAGTCGTACACGTGTTTCTTTCCCTTAATTAAATAAAGTTTAAATGCCTATTTTATGCTCTCTCGATTTTCGAAATTCTAATTAAGTTGCTTGCACTTGACGCTCTAATTGTTAAACATTTGTTTAGCATTAAGAGTCGAATTCTTGAACATTATATTTCCTGTTTTGTATTAAACACTTGTCAGAGAAGAGACAACACCATAAAACCCATTCCATGTTTTTTGCTCACATTTCACCACGCATTTCATTAAAAAGCGCTTATGGCTGTGTAAGCTCTTTGTATGGGTAAGGGTATTGAAGGAGGCTTTTCCACATTTTCATTAGCTTCGGTCCATCAACGCGTTTGATCTGTGAAATTAATGCAATGCCATGAGTCTGAGCTGAAAGTGGGAGCTACAATTTCTCCCCGTTTCCCTCGACCCTTCCCACACTCCCTCACTGTGTCTCGATAACTCTATAAATAGCAACAGCTGTCGTCGCGGCGGGAATGACTCGAGAATGAGAGGGTGGTTGGGTTTTAGTTGGGGGCAAACTTGAACAAGTTCATGGTGCACATGGTGCAAGCTGCTCGCTGACCCTCTGCTGACTTTTGAACCCCAATCATGGTCACGTAATGCAGCTGCAAAAAAAGAATATAAAAAATAGCTATGCTCAATAATTGAATATTAATGCACGTCGCAACCTTTCCTTGCTATTTATGTTCCTCCCTTTCTCTGTCGCATTAGTGTCAAGCTGAAGCTAATCAGTTGCGGCGTCGACACCTGCAGGACATAATTTTGAAGCCCAACAAGTGCCGCACACACACACTTAATATCCTGAACATGGCATGCCAACAGGCAATCTCTGTCTTGGGTAAAGAGGGGGATGAGGGGGAAGGTTTACCCGTTGTCTAGCCATAAAAGTAAATCAAAATGCAGCAGCGCGCAGACAGTCAAGTTGTTGTTGCAACTTATAGGGGTTTGCTGCACCAACTGGACTAGAAGTATGGCTATATATGGCTGAATGGTCTGTCTGTTATTTCTCCATGTCTGGTTGCCTGCCTGGCTGCCTGCCTGTTTCCTGCATCCTTTGCTTTCGTTTTATTTAATAACGCATTTTTCAATTCATTTGATTTATGGCTCAGGCGTGAGACTCTGCCATTTTTCTACTATTTCGCAGATTGCCATTCCAAATGCAACAACAACAACTCAATTTTAATGTTAAAGCACACTTTAAACTAACCGTAGTGGTATCTGATTTTCAACACCCCCCTCCCCACCACCTATAATTTGGGGTTTTTCGTATTTTCGTATATTCGAATGTTGGTGAAATTCGCTGACCACTTTGCCCAGCAGCAAATTGAAAATAAATTTCGCACCCAACAGCGCCGACATAATAAATACAAATTGTTTTTATTAATTTAATCAGAAACTCACTGAACCCGCTAGACCCAACTTCGATATGCTATTTTTATACATTCAAACGTACATACGATATATGTTCAATATCCAGTCCACCTGACTGTAATAGCTTTTCCTGTCGCCAAAAATGGGCTGTCCATTCGAGTGTTCAATGACGTGACCCGTGTGCCACACGCACACATTTCAGACTTTATTTTTTAACGTCTTTCCTTTTATTTTGGGGGGCTTCACTCATTTTTTAGTTAAGCGCCAAGCGCCGTTTAATGAAGCGTCCATTTTTTTGTGTTTTTTGGGATATTTTGTTTCCCTTGACGTCATTGCGTTTGTCACATTAAAAACATATTCGTTATTTAAGTTGGCAGATGCTTGCAGCATTGTTGCCTTTAACTGACTGTGAAGGATTGAGTGGAAAAGTTATTGTGTTGATTGAATAAAAGCATTCGTAAGAGGGATTTAACTAAGGTTAAGTTAAAGGGAAAAACTGTGAAATTGACCTTAGCATGATTTTTTGTACGGAAAATTTCAAAAAACTGCTTCAATTCGATTCAGGAGGATTTTTAATGCAGACTACTCAGAAGATTCACTATTTTTCAATAATTAAACTTAATATAGAAATAATAGTTCGTCAATTATTTTATCAATGTTTTTATAGCAATTATAAAAATACTTTTCAAGTAAGCTTTAAAGCTTACGCACTGCTCACATTTTCCCAAAGCTTTCGTTGCACTCAGAAAATCTAGCAAGCACTGCACCATTTTATAGCATAGTCGAGACACATTTAGCGAGGACACACAATCGCTTTGCTTTGAACTTTTTATGGCACTTTATTACACAAACTTCATTATTATCTACTTGATATCGAAATATTATAAATGATCAATACAATATGCTGTTTTTAAAAACAGCTGTTGCATTTTAACGTTAAAATAATCTTCAATGATTTTGTGCACAAAAATGCATTAAGCTAATAATAAAATAGCACAAAAAATTGCAACAGTTGTTCAATTGCAGCTTTAAATACTATTAAAAACCAGTTGCTATTCACCTCAATGGAGAGACGAGTGCCTGCAATTACAATTGATAAGCCTTCCCCTCAGTAGATGCTAGTGCTTCCTCGTTGGGCACCCACGCTGCAAGTTCGATTAAAAACGCGGCTCAAAGCAATGTGACGGGCATACGTAAGCCTCTAAGCCAAAACTGACCATGCCACACGTTCAACTAACTGACATTCCACAACGCCTACAAACACACACACAAGCGCTTGCAGCAATCATTGTTGTGTGACATGGACATGACAAAAGTCTTTGGCTGGACTTATGCTTAATCGTTTTCCAATAACTTTGCCATAGCCGGCAGATATTTTATTGTGTAATTAATATTAAGTCGCAAGTTAGAAGTTGATTAATATACACTGACTGAAAGTGGGTATTTTAGCTAAAATCTGAAACTTCAATTTTATAAAGTATGTATTGGTTGAAGCGTACATACTTGGGTATTTTATTGATAAATATGATGTTCATTTTATTAAATTTTTTATAAAGATTCGAAATTTTACTCATACAAATTTTTTTTTTTTTAAGTTTGTTGTAATAAAGTAAAAATAGAAATGTATTTTAAACAAGATTTTAGATCATAATATGGTTTTTAAAAAGTTGGTCGTTCTTTCTAATTATCTTGTATAACAAATTACTTATTTAGTTAAACGAATTTGTTCAAAATATCAAATTACGATAAAACCTTATCTTCTTAATTAATCTTAATAAGCATTTGCAACTTTCACCCTAAAAGGATGTTAAAATTCGTCACATTTAATATTAACTTTATATTGTAATATCTTTCGCCATGTGGCCCTCAGTTTTTGCTTCTCTTTTTGATAATATGTTAAAGCAATTCGATTGCTTGTTGATTGAGTGCTGCCGCCTTGAAGATTAATGAGTACTTGCGTAGTTGTTTGGGCAAACTCTCGGCTTTTTAGTGTGGGGCAGGCAGGCGGGCTGACAAGTGGCTCCAATTAGTTGAGTTTGCCGAACAAAGGCTTGGCTGCTATTTTTTTTGTTGTGCCACAACAGCCAATCAACAACAAATATCAAATACAACAACAACAAAGCTGAGTGTAACTTGTTATCGGTTAGTTTCGCTTTTCATTGCAGCGGCCTCGTTGAATTTATCTTGCGTGCAGTTTGTTTGTGATTTTTTTTGCGTTAGTTTGGGTTTTTGGAAAATTGCAGCACAGACCGGGCAAGAACAAGCCCGCCCTTGGCTCAATTTTTGATTTGGCAAGCCGCTGTCGAACATGAAACAAGTTTGAGCAATAACTGACTGCATGACAAACCGCTTGTTTGGCAAAAGAGAGAACTGCTTCACTCTCTTAAATGCACAGCTATCGCCATTTCGAAAAAGCCATTTGTTGCTTTGTGCCAAGAGAGCCAGCACAACCACCCAAAGCAACAAGAGACGTGTGGGTGGTGGTTGGGACATGTTTGACAATTGCAAGAATAATACAAATAAACCGTGTCTGCCAGCGGAACTTTGTAATGAAAGGCAAAAATCAAAAGGGCAACTTTATTAGCTTACCTAATGAGCAAATAAAATGGCAAATATATATAGTGATAAAGAAATGAATTGCATTTTGCATAGGAAGAAATGTGCTAAGATCATTTGAGTCAAAAGATATAACTTTAATAAAAGAACATTTAAAAAGCTTAAAAATTACAAAAAAATTTAAATGATTTACACATGAAACTAAGATAATTTATTTTAATTAGTTTTTAATAAAAAGTATGATAAACACTTCAATTATTAAAGAAGTATTGCCTAAAAAATGATTTTTTAATTTGATTAAATTTTAACTTGATGATACTTCTCCTACGTCTTATAACATTTAGTTCTTAAAAATTTTAGTGAAGTTAAAATAAAGGCGAAAATGTAAGGATCTAAATATTTAATATTATTTTTAATTCATTATTATAATTTCCTTGAGGAATTTCTCGTTTAAAAAAACATGGACATCGACCAGATCATTCGCAAATTTATTTTCCTCTTTGCACAGTCAACTTAATTTTTAATGCCATTTTAATAAGTAATTGATGTGATAATTTCTTCTTGCCAAATTCAGTAAAAACAGCCTTGTTTTTAAAAATTGTAGTTCCTTTCCATAGCTCTAAGCTACAGACAACGTTAAGTGCACTTTTCTGTTTTGAACTCTGTATAATTTTGTCATGCTTTTGGCAACAAGGTAGACAACTTTATAAGTAGGCAGTCAACTTGCTGCCTAACCAATTGCGTGGCCATTTGAACAAGTCAAAAACGCCTAAAGTCTTGCGAAAAAAAAACCAACCGATAGAGCCTATCAACTAGTTTTATTTTGATGCAAACACACACTCAGGTGGGCAGGTGTCATTATGTCTCTGCTTCCGCTGTTTTTAATGCACTCTTTGCGCTTCGATTCCCTAACGACAAGTCGGCCTTTTACTTTCAGCAGCCAACTTAGCCATGTGCTTCATACAAAGTCTATTTCATTTGCGCTCTCTTTGAACGCTTTTCGAAAACTCTTTCGCATTGCTATTATGCGCGCGCTCTCTTTGAACATTTTCGAACTGGGCATTTTCCTATAGTCACAGCGTCAACCTAAAGCAACCCCAGAAACGCATTTGAACGCTCGGGCGTTGCGGTTGCTCAAAGAAAATGTTTTCTCGCTTGCCGTAAATTCGTCAAAATAAATTATAAAGAAAACTATAGAATAATAAATAATACGAACGTTAATTATGGTGATATAAATTATAATAAGTAAATGAAAACGAGTAAATATTAAATTTAATTAAACTTGTAATAAGTTAACCGAGTTAATTTTTTAAGTGTCTGTTGCATATTTTGAGGCGTTCTATGGAGTAGTTTACTGACAGCACCAACATGTTTTAGCATTTGCAAAGGTAATCAGAGTTCTTTTGTGCGTATGTCTATGGAATAATCAACTTTTGGCCCAGCTGCATCAAATGGCCGTCAAATGAAGCCGTGTCAATGACTGGCTGCAGGCCATTACACTCCATGGGCCGGCTTTTGTTTACATCGCAAACAGTTTGTCCTGCAATGAGGAGTTCTATTTACAAAGGCTCGAGCCGGTCTAAAAAAAAGGGTTGGGACTGTAAACACACACACATATACACTCGCATTTGCCATTGTATTTGATGAAAAGTCATATGAGTCAATAGCTGAAAGCAAATCAATTTTTGTCCATTCATTAGAAACGTTTCTCGTTTCTCTCAAGTTTGTCTCTCAATTTCGGCAATTACTTCAGTCTGTCGGACATTTCTGGTAATAAATCTTCGTACCTGCTCTGACTGCACACACACACACGTACTTATGCGTTCACTTGGGTGTCAGCCTGTCAAGTCCTGTGGCCAAAAGGCAAAAGCGCAAAAATAAAAAAAAAACGAAGAACGAAACAACTTTTCGAGAGAAGGGCAACATGTTGGCCATAAAATAGCAACAGGCGACAGGTTGAACTGGGTTTGAGGTTCAAACATGGTGTGCATATTTTAGAGCGGTTTATAGACAAAGCTGACGAACGATAGGTGAACCTTACTCCTCCCCCCCAAAACTCCTAATCTACCCAATCCGGAAGGTTTAGCTAAATTGTTTCTCTGCTCAGCTTTAGTTTGAAATCGCAATGAGCTAAGCGGCTTTAAGCGCACGCCAAACTGTTAAAGCGAGAAACGAAAAGAGGGAGAAAGAGAGCAATACTGTAGATTAAGCATGTTGAATAGGCTCAGCGGGCTAAGCCTTTGCGGCATGACAGTCCAAAACCACAAACCAACAACATGTGGTGCAGTCACCCTATTAATTATTCAAAAAATTCAAGTTAATGATTCTAAGCTAAACAATTAACTGTTTTAATTCTGATTTGTGCTTGGAGAAGAACAAAATTGTTAGTAGAAAAACCTCGAAACGAATATAAATTATTCAAACTGACCTTTTGTCAAATTATTATTATTGATAACCATTATTAATTAAATAAGTATTCAACTATCCTTTTTTTCCTATATGCCATCCATTTGAGTGTTCTTTTAAATCCTTACATTCTAAATATATCAACAATAATATTTTTCCCCGATTTCTGTGTTATTTTTTTTCCAAAGCTTCTTACTCCATTCTTTTAAGTTTTCCACCCAAAGTGCTATAATTATGTATAGATAATTAACATGTAGTATCGACATTTGAGAGACACAAGCAACGCCTACTTGCCAATCAGTTTCACCAAAGCAAAGCTACTGTTTCAGCTCAAACTGGAAGAAGGAAAAAACTGTTTACGTTGCTCATTAATAAACTCATTTGTTAAGTTGTTTAGCTTGTCGTCGACGTTAGACAGTGAATCGCCATTTTTGAAGGTGGCACGCAACAGACTGTGTAGCTGCCACACAAAGTGTCTGCCTTTGTTTTTGGGCAACAGTTTTGCTAACTAATCACATTTTGGCCATCGATTTTCTGCATGTCTTGAGTGTTTGATGTTTGTACCGCACCTCTCTCTCGAATTTGTGAGTCATCCAAATGTATTTCCAGACGCATATGAACTCCATTAGCTTTACCTTCGATGGACGCTAAATCATGCAAAAATGTTTATGGTGCGGTTCTTTCTGCGGCAAACTTTAACGTTTTTAGGCCAACTCAGTTAACCCATTTACACACTGCCTAGCTTTAAGCGGTTTCAGCTAGTGTCTTCTGTTCTGTAATAGTGTGAATCTTTTTGCCATTTGATATGATAAAGTTTTTATGTGCTGGGCGTTTTTATTAGCTTTGAAACGTCTGGACATAAATTTAACATTAAATTAAGTGGCATTTACCTAGCAAATAGCACTAGCCCGAGGGTTGTTCTACTGCAAACTGCTGAATGACCCCAAAATAATAGCTCCTTACCCTGGCTCCTGCCTGCCTGCCTGCATGCCTGCTTGACCATTGTTTTGTTTTATATTTGTGCGCCTTTGGCACGTAACCGCAGTTCATTGCACTTTAATGAACTCCAAAACGAAATACGATATGCAATCGCTTGGCAAATTTATGACTTGATCTGGCGAAACTTGCTAATAAAAAGCTGTAAGAGTAACATAAATTGAATCAGGGAACCTTTTTTACCAAGACCAACTTAATCGAATAGAATCTAAGTGCCTTAAAAAAGAAATTGGGAATTCTTAATCCTAAAGACATTAAAATGTTCGAACTTAAAATGAGAACTTCATCGAACTTTGTCAAGTTTCAGTTGAAAAACTTTACTTTCATGTTGTAATTTGTACCTTTTGTAATTAGCTGTGCTAATAGAAATTCTACCCCTAAAGGGTTGTTGTTGTTGTTTGTTTTTTTTTTTTTTTTGTATGGGTGGCTTCAAAGTTAAGCCTTAGCATATTAGCAAAGTTTGGGTGTTTAATTTAATTTGCATTTGCATTTCACTTAACGCTCTCAAAAAAAAAAAAAAAAAAATGTCAGACACGATACGTTGCGTCTGCCTTTTGGAATTTTCATTGGGAAAACTTGTAAAGCAAAGTTTGACAGAAAGTGAGATAAAGTAAATGAGAGAACTAACCGGAGCGGGTTAGTAGCAGGTTTTGAGAAAGAGTTTAAGTTGCCTTCTTTTGTTTGAGTGGCGTTTCTTTAATGTGCTGAAGGAACATTTCATGGCCGTCTGCTGCTTTATGGCCACTTTACTCACACGATGACAAAATAAAAACAAAAAAAAAAGAGCAAAAGAAATGAAAGAATGTCGCAAGAGAGCAAATTTCAGTTTCATTGTTGTTTCATATTTATTACGATTGGGCGAGGGAAGTCGTAAAATGCCCAAACAATTGTGTAACAAAGGAAGAGCATCGTGTCTTTTTGTGTCTGTTTTTGTCTCGTTTCTAGATTTAATGTGCGACTGCTGCTCTTCTTTTTTCTGTTACTTTTTGGTCTGCACTTAGGAGACGGGCATCTTCCTGACTGCTGCCCTTCGACACACACACACACACACACGCACACACACACACATAGAGTCCTTGACACATTCAGCTTGGCATATGCATGTTTAGGCTACAAGCCGTTTGCTGTTGTTGTTTACCCTGCTCGTTGTTGATGATGAGTATTGCATGCTTTTAGGCGCCATTAGCAAGGCCATAGTCAAAAGCCTCAAATGAAGGTTGGTTGCGTGCGTGGGAATATGCCATTGTTAGCTCCGCTGTATAACCCGCCCTGCCATTTCACATGTTCGACACTTTTATTAATGTGTACGCTTGTTCGAATTGTAACGCCTTGCAAAGCGCCTAGCAGCGTGTCGGAATTCCATTCATAACATTTTATCTGATAGCGGCGGGTAGAAAAGTGGTAAAACAAGACAAAATATAAGTGTGTGTGTGTGTTTTCATCCTGTGCTTGTTGGCTGATAATTCAACCTACTTTAACGCCCGGCAGTTGACAGTTTTTAATAAATGAAATGGCTGACAACACAAAGGCAACCTCGAAAGTTTTTTTGTGTGTGGCAAGAGAATGTGTGTGTGTTTCATCCTAGAATGAGCAAAATGGCTTTTGTATAAAACAGCAAAACAAGAGCTACTTGTTTAAGCAACTAATTTATTCTGATTTAAAAATTGTAACATTCTGTTAAATAAATGAATAGTTGCTATAAATATTTTCTTACCATTAAATATGTTATGGAATGCATTTTTTATTTACATCAATGAACGACCAGACATTGATTTTTAGAGCAACATTATTTATTTATTATTTTGGCTAACATAGTTTTGGCATTAAAAAGTCTGTTCCCTTTCCCAAATGCATTGTTGTTTACAAATGAAATGCAATACAATCGAAACTTTCTATTATTTCTTCAAAATGAATTCACTTCCATTTGGTTCAATTGAATAATTCTGTACAATGAATGTTTTTTTGTCACCCATTGTGAATTACTCAATGGAAGTTCGTTAAAGCAAATATATAAAAGAAAAAAATGCTAGCCATTCTCAGTTGGTTTATTTTTACGTAAAGTTTAACATGAAATCTACTACAAAATGATGCTTTAATTCATGTTTTATTGGCAATTATTTTCTAAATTTAGGTTTTGATAAATCAGTATATATGCAGTATTTAACCCAAAACTGAATGCAATATATCCTTTTAAATAGGGAATTAAAGTCTAAGCTCAAATCAATTTCACTTCTCTAACCTTACAATTACTCGGCTTTTAATTAACTAGTTCGCAATTCATTTTAATTTACCAGAACGGGTCACATTATTATCCTTGCAAACTATACGCCTAATTGTCCAGCTAAAAGATGACCTCAGTCCAAACCCCCCATATATCCATTAAAGGCTGTACGCCCCAAGAGCCGGCTGTCAATTAAAAGCGGCAATTACACGAATATATGTTAAACACGTCCGACAAACAGTAGTATGAATACGCCCCGCCCCACATACTCTTTTATCTACATTTAAGTAGAACACGTGCTGCATAAATTAGTTGACTAAATTAAAAATTATACAACAGGAACAATTTTAAATAGCTCGACACGAAACGAACGCAAAACATTAAAAGCGCACCTCGACCAGCCTTGTTTATGGCCTTTTACACATCTGCTTCTGCTGCTGCTGTTGTTGCTTTTGTTGTTGTTATTTAGTTTTTGGCCAACGCAAATTACGTTTGGTGCATGAAATTAGTTTGCCACTGCCACTGGTCCTGCGTCCTGCAAGTTGTAAAGGCCAAAGCGGAAAAACCGGTTTCGAGGCAGACATGCATGGAATTTATTTTGCACAGTCCACTAAATATATTTCAAATGTGTTTGTGGTCCAATGTGGCCCAGGATAATACAGCAAAAAGCTAAGGGGGGGCAAAGCGTTAAGAGTGCAGAAAAATTGGAAAGACCACTGAACGCGATATCCGAGTTATACGTGAGTCGGCCAGAGGCAGCAACAATCTAAGGAGGGGCTAAAAAATATTTTAATATTTCCGAAAACAAACTAAAGCATGAGAAGCAAACTTTAAATGAAAATAAATGCATATGGAAAGAAAACTACTGCTTTAACTTAAAAAGAAAAACGGAAGTATTTCGTTTGCAGCTGTCAACGAATTAAACTGTTAGCTGATAAAATATTTAATCCGAAATATGCTTCCATTAAAAATGTTGAATCTTTGTAGCTTAACGGAATAATTGCTCATATTGTAATTAACGAAAAGTTAAATATTTAATCTCTGGCTATATAAAAAACGTACGTACTTAAAATACACAACATGTTTTAAAGAGCTGTCCATAATTCATTTATTTATTTATATTTTTTTGCATCGCAACATTTTTTGTTGTTGTCTATTTGAGCAAAAGAAAACGTTAAAACGTGCTGAGCTAAATGGCATTTAAAGGATATTTATGGCATTTATTCAACTCCCTTAGCCTTTCTCTTTCTCTCGTTCTCCATTTATTCACTACGCTCCTGCTCATGACGTATGCTTTGGCTTCGCTGTTTCAGCTTTTTTCGACAGCTTTGTCGAAATTTATGCGCCATTTTTTTTTTTTTTTTTTGCACACGCTTCATTTCCCCATTGCAACTGAGGAAAGGGTTCAGTAGCTGTGGCAATTTTCACTGCATTTGAAATGGATTGCAATTTAAGAGCTCAAACACAGTACTTATAGCTGTGTAGGCACATTCTGTAGCAATGGTTTTGTTCTGTCATCGATTTGATCACAAGGGCCATGTTTGTTGCAACAAAAACAAATGTGGCAATCGTTATTGATTTTACTGAACTTAAGCCCCATGCACCTTAGTCTTCCCTTCTTGCATATACATACATGCATATTGAATGTGCGGCAATTTATGAGCTTTATGTGTCACTTCTGACGCTCACTTTCACTCTGGCACCCACACTCACACACACATACAGACACCCACATAAAGGCAGACAGTCACGCATATTTCTAAGGGCTGCTCCTCACTCCCCTGTGGGCCAACTGGACGTCTCAGTTACAGTTCAGGCTCTTAGTTCTATTTTTTTTGCTTTTTGTTATTGCCGTTCTTGTGTTCTTGTGGTATATACATACATATAGCTTGGGCATATCTAAACGGTAATTGCTTGCTAGGGCGTAGTTGAGTTTTATGACCCAGACAGCTGTTATTTCATTTTCTTTGCCATCCTCTCTCTCTCTTTCTTTAATCATAGCACACTTTTTAGCATGCATCTCGCTCTATCTCTCTCTTTCCCTCTTTGAAGACAGCCGAAGAAGCACACTTACTTAATTTATTTGGCTGTCTTTGAGTGTGATTAAATCAAAAGCTCATAGATCTAATCTGAACATACTACACAAAAGTCTGCTTTAAATTGCTGTTATTAAATTTAATGCGCGAAAAAAGTACAACAACAAAAATGTAAAAAATAGAAAGACAAACAACAAGCGAACAATTTGAAGCTGGTCATTTCATGTTGGGAATTTGGCATGTTTTCGCAAATGAAATTTTATCAGGCAATCGAGAAATATGAAAGCCTTTTGAAGCGCAGCTCGTTGAAATGATTGCAAAATATTGCAAGCGGAGAAACGAAATTTAAATAGACAACAAAATGTGAAATAATGCTGCGTGTGCTTGAAAATGCAGAAAATAATTTAAAACAAGTAGAAACGTTGCAGTCGGACGCACCCGACTGCGGTATACTCGATACCAGTAGTAAAACAGATTAAAAGAGAGAGCTGATTGCAATGGTGTGTGGATACGGCAGGGGTGTATGCTGCTGCAGGGGTGTATGCTGCCTCAAAGATTGTCTGGTGCAGATGGGGATGCCAAAAAGCTATCTTCCTTCCAAATTTGGTGATTCTAGCTCAAAGTTTGAAGAATATGGTGGATGGTAGGCTGGGGGAGGTATGGGGGGGGGGGCTTGTCATCAAAATTTTAGCTGAAGATCTGTGTATGATGTCAATTGCTATCCTCATACCAAATTTGGTGACTCTAGCTCAAAAATAGTAAAATTTGTGGGAAGGGGGGATGGGGTTGGTAAGGGGGGGCGTGGCATCCAAACTTTTGCTGCAGATCTATTTATGATGTCAATAGCTATTCTCAAACCGAATTTGGTGACTCTAGCTCAAAGTTAGTAGAATTTGGTAGAAGGGGGGCTGGGTGCTGGGGGCTGGTATGGGGGGGGCGTGGCGTCCAAAGTTTTTCTGCAGATCTGTTTATGATGTTAATTGCTATCCTCATACCAAATTTGGTGGCTCTAGCTCAAAGTTAGTAGAATATGGTGGAAGGGGGGCTGGGGGCGGTATGGGTGGGGGGCGCCATCCACTTTTTTTGGGTTTCTTCATCACCTATCTTGGCCCCAAATTTGGCGGCTCTAGCTCAAAAAATGTGGAAAATATAGGCGTTTTTGATTTCAAAATGCAGGGGGCTCGGGTTCAGGGGGGGCGCGGCTCCAAAACTTTAATGCAGTTTTTTGGGGATTGTTATTAGCTATCTTCCTACCAAATTTGGTGACTCTAGCCTTAACGCTTTGGAAAATACACGCATTCCCGTTTTTAGTGATGCATTGGGGCGGTTTGGGGCAGCTTGGTCAGTATGGATTGGCCGTGGCATCCAAAGTTTTTATGCATTTATTTTGGGACTATAATCACCTATTTTGGCACAAAATTTGGTGGCTCTAACTCAAAAACTGTAAAAGATATAAGCATTTCTGTTTTTCAACTGCGGGGGGCTGGGGGCGGAATGGGTGGGTGGGGCTCCAAAACTTTGATGCAGTTTTTGGGGGGTCGTAACCAGTTATCTACCTACCAAATTTTGTGACTCTAGCTCAAACACTATGGAAGATACACGCACTACCGTTTTTAGCGAAGCGTTGGGGTGGTTGAGGGCGGATAGGGCAGTATAGATGGGCGTGGCATCCAAAGTTGTAATGAATTGGGTTCGAGATCGTTACCACCTATCTTGGTACCAAATTTGGAGGGTCTAGCTCAAAAACTGTAGTAGATATGGGCATTTTTAGTGTTAAATTGCGGGGGGGCTGGGGGCGGTATGGGTGGGCTTGGCTCCAAAATTTTTGATGCAGTTTTCTGGGGATTGTTAGTAGCTATTTTCTCCCCAAATTTGGTAGTTCTAGCTGTAAGGGCTTGCGAAATAGCTGGATCTATCGATTTTGCGTTATCGAGTTTATCGATTTGCCAGCCCCCTAGTTATCGTAGAACTCCAATCTTGACACTTTAATTTAATATGCCATAGATAAACAGATTTGCAAAGTTTGAAGTCTCTAACTTGAAGGGTGTGGAAAAAAGTTGCGAACATACAGACGGACAGACGGACAGACGGACAGACGGACAGACACCATGACGGACATTGCACAAACCCAATATACTCTTTACCTTCGGTGTCGAGTATAAAAATATATTTATTAATACTTAAAAATGACAAATAGCTTACAAAAGATTTTTAAATAAGTAAAATTAGATGTGAAACATCAATATAAATTATTGCAAGCTCTTAATTTTTTCAATATAATCAATATTCCTACGTTGTTTATCAAAAAAAAAAAAAAAACAATTTGGTTTAAAGAGAAAAAAGCCTAAGAATAAAGCTTTAAGTTGCAAAAATATGTATCTGATACATGATTAATTGAATTTTACCTGGCAAAACTATCAATTAAGTTTCTTTATTCGTTTTGTAAACTAACGTTTCCCGAAACTGACGTTTTCCTAAACTAACGTTTCCTTAGGTTCTAATAATGCTGAGATTTTATTCCTTATAGTAGTCTTAGCTTACTCTATTACATACATTAACTCAGCCTATCCGATAAGATCATAAATTTAAACGAATCTATTGTTACATTTATATTGCATGTCGGTTATATATTTATAATTTGACGCGCCTGTTTTTCTTTTCTTTTCATAATTTATACGGCATTTAAGCATTTTTTTTTCCACCTTTCCCTAACCATCTTCTAATTTACCGCTCGATGTTGGCGGCATATTCATAAAAATAGTATTATTTATTAGGATGGTGAATAGCTCCGAGGGCGACACGCCCAATTAGATATGATATATGACCAAAAATACGTTGGCGTAAGCTGCTTAGACATAGAATTTTATTGTTGACTTTCAAGTACAATTGTTGCAAAGAATTGTTGAATCCTTTTGAGGCGCTTTCAAGTTCGTTATACAAGTTTTGTGTTCGTTCCTTTTGTCATTTTAATTGAAAATGTTGCCCAGTGCTCGCTTTGTCAACCCGCTTTTGTGTAAGTGGCAAACTTGCAATTGTTGTCGCTTTTCGCCAAACGTTATTTGCCCATCGTCTAAGCTTCATTCGTTCATTCATTGTGCAAAACTATCAATTCTCTCTCTCAGTCAGAAGCCATTCACTTACAATCTGTCTAACTGTCTATTGTGATTCTTCTCTCATTTCTCAATTGCACGCCTGCAAACAGGCTGATTAAATAATTGTTTGGCAGCTGCATTCAAACTGAGACTCAATGAGTCCAATGCTTTGCTTTACACTTGACTGGCTTTTTGTGTATAAAATATAAATATATACTATAAATAACATGACAACGTCATCATCAGCAGCAGCAGCAATGACTTAAAGCGACTTGCATTAATTACGTTTGCAATTATGTTATGTAAAATTGCGTATGCGCAATATTGCACTTAATTTTTCTCTGTTGTTGACAAAAACAAAGTCATCAAAAATAATATCTTTTTAAATAAGTGCACTTTTATTTACTTTTGGTATTTGATATATTTTTATTATCTTTTCCAATTGTTTGAAGTCATATTAATTGTTTTGTAATTCTCACTAATATTTCACACCCTTTCTCTCTCTTTTTTTGCAGTATACGCAGCAGTCGGGGATCGCTTGATAGCATTGGCACCGCTGCCAACGGCAGCTCGGCGGCTAGCCAAGCCAGTAGCAGCGGCGGCTCCACCAGCAACAGCAATAGCAACGGCAACAACAACAACAATAATAACAACAACAATAACGTTAACGTTAACGTTAATAAAATGGATGGCAGTCCACATCATCGGCCCGGGTCACGAAATGGTCGCGATAATTGGGGTAAAATGCCCGAGCCACTGAATGGCCACAAGGTGGACAAATCGGAGAAGTCATCGCCATCGCGGCGCAGCATGGGCGGTGGAAGTGGCGGCTCCTCAAAGCAGGGCTCACCTTCCTCATCCTCATCCCGTACCAAGGGAGTGCCGCCCAGCTTTGGTTATGTGAAGCGAGCGAATGGCAGCATTGCCTCCACGGCCGAGCAGCAGAACATTGCAATGCTCATGGCAGTTGGTGGTGCATCAAGTATGGTCAATGGTCTGCCCTGCGGTCGCACCGCCCATGTCTCCGCTGTGCCACGCACTGCCAGCGGTCGCAAGGTCACCGGCGGAACACAAACGCTGCCCAATGATATAAATAGTAAGTTGAAGAGATTTTTGTTGAATAAGCAAATAAAAGTTTTGATTTAGTATTAGGTTACTTAATTAATTACCTTCGTTTTCCATTCCCACAGAGTTGTCACCAAACGCACAGCATCGCAGTTTCTCGTTAACTGGTCCCACAGCGACGCAACTGAGTCAATCAATAAGAGAACGCTTGGCCACAGGCTCACACAGCCTGCCCAAGCCAGGCAGCGATTTGCACGTGTTCCAGCACAGGTAAGACAAAAGCTAGTCCAATCTTTTCTCTATACACATTAAATCATGTTTACATTGCACAGAATATCGACACGTGGTGGAGTTATGCGTCACGATGGATCCTTGTCGGATACACAAACCTACGCGGAAGTGAAACCCGAATACAGTTCATATGCAATGTGGCTAAAGCATAGTAATACCGCTGGTAGTCGTCTCTCTGATGGCGATGCCATAGATCAGATGCAAATTGGTTCGCCAGCGATGACGCGACATGGTCACAAGATGCTACACAATCGCTCCACTGGATCAGCGGGTCAAGTACAGATGCCAATGCAGGGGAACGAGTCACCCTATGTGCAAAGTCCTCGTATGAATCGCAGCAATAGCATCAGGTATGTATGAGAAAAATATTCGAATCATATGAGCATGCATTAGACTTTACTTCTCTATCTATCTTTGTCTTTAACTTTCTCTAAAACTACCTCACTTTTTTGCTCCACGTTAAGCTATCTGAAAGAAAGGACATGCCCAAGGTGACTTTGCCTCACTCACTTCCTTAATTTTTTCTTCCACTTTCTTCTTTGCATGCCACACCTATTACGCCCCACTCGAAAACACTCAGCTTCAGTGGCGTTTTCTAAAAGTGTTTGCCGCCTGCAATTTACATTTTACATTTTACATGTTGCACACTTTGCAGCGTTGACAAAAATGCAGACTGTGTTAGTGTGCGTAGACATGCGACTTGTTAAGACATTGTGTTGATTATGTTCTCTTATACCATGTCAAAAGAATGAGTCTTGAACAGATGCTTGACATATTTTCTACTAGCGTAAAAACGAAAATTCAACTTGATAACTATTCTGTTGGAAAATCTTGAAGATTCTCTTAAAAAAGCACCTGAAAAACATTTTAGAAACAATATATTCACTAATCGCCAATGATTTAATTTATGATAATCAAGTCTTAAAAACGTTCAAGACATAATTTTCTGAAACAAAATGATCAATCATCGCTGAAATGCATTTTACTTTGTCTAGCTGCTCGTACAAGTTTTTTACATATATAAATATATGTTTGAGGAATAAGCTTTATTTTTGTCCTCTATGCCATTTATATATCTTTATTTATTCAACACTCTTTTATGTTTCTATATAATAAATATTCCTTTGCTTATTATATTTATCTTGCTTTGCAAAGCACATCGCATTTCGCACTTTAAAAGTGTTCAGAAATATCATCAGCTCTTTGATCAAATTACCACATTATTCTTTGTCTGTCAGTTTCTCTTCTTTCACACAGACAGACACGCACACACACACACTTGCACATACTTAAGTATACGCTTCTATAATGAGCTTGTTTTTCACATGCGCGCCTGCAAGTATGCAAGCAATTTGTAATAGTTTAGTTTCGGACGGGTAGAGAGAAAGAACAAGTCAGCATATGTTTGGCGTAGTCTCCATGTCCATGTCTCATGCATATTTTAAAGCTACAGCAAAACCTCCCTTTAAATAACCAAAAACAGACAATGTGAAAGTTGTGTAAAACAGCAAAGTGTGCAAAATAACAACAAAACGTAGAAAACAAGAAAAAAAACAAACCGAACACGAAATGGAAAACGAAAAAATAAAAGAAGTGCTGGTTGAAGTGTGCGAAAAGCTTTCGGCTCGGCATATAAGTGTAAATAACAGCACTGTGACTGCAGCTTGTGAAAATGGGGTGCTGAGGAGCAGCAGTTGCTGAATGGTTGGTTAGAGGCAAGAGAGGGTGGCGTTGTGTGGCCAGATTATTATTTGACATGTCAATAGGTTTCGTGAACCTTTGACTTGGCCATGGCACAGCGTAGCACAGCTGAAATGAAGTTTTGCCCTGAAGCTGGCGTTTCGGTGTTCATTTTTGGTGTTGTTGTAGTTTTTTATTATGGCAACGTCAGCAGTTTGGCAGTTGCAGCTGACTGTTGACTCTCAAGTGCTTCATTAAAAATTTTTTCCCAGAAATGGCTTGGTGAACAAAAAATGAACAAAAATATGTTCAGAGAAGACCAGAGAATAATATTTGAGTCAGGTTAATATATATATTAAGAATTTTAAAGGCAGAAAAGTAAAGTAGCAGATAAATTATTCAATTGAATTTTGAGGCTAAAGTTGTTGGTATTAACTTTAATTAATTGGTTTCAAAAACAATTATCTGATTATAATCATCATCAATTATTAAATAACTCAATTAATTTAATCTAAAGGCCTAATTGCTGCCTTTAACTGGTATGCATCTAAACCAGCACTTAAATTAGATTCACTTACCAGTCAAGTTATATGATTTACACCAGTTACGGCTTAAACTCTTGCTTTCAATGCATCAATTATGCATGACGGGTGTGAACAGTGGCAAGGGCAGAGAGAGAGTGAGAGAAAAACTAGAACAACAGCAAATGGGTAAACACTGGAAACCAGTTACAGTGGCTTGTTATCAAATTTGACACAACAGCAGACAGCTGGGTTGGGGCGTGTCGGTTTCGGGGGCGTAACACTCACATACAGGATAGTTGTTGAACAAACGCTTCAGAGCGTTAAGTAAATACCCTGAAGCGTACCAAAAATCTCAACACACACACACACACAACACAAGCGCAAACAGTGAGGACATGTGCAGACATAACGGCAAAATGGCAGAGCCGATCCGGACGCACATGACGTATGCGTAATATTAGATTTGCATACGAAATGACATTAATGCCAGTTATCAGTGCGAAGACAGGAGGAATGGGCTCGAAATGGGAAACTTGAACAGCACAAATGTGTCCAGCCTTCCCTCTCGCTCTCTTGCTCGTTTAGGGTTGTCATGCCATAACCATTTCTCTATGTGTGTGCGGACATTTTCTGAGCCTTATTTTATGGCAATTTGTCGAGTAGGATTTGCATTGGACATTAGCTCACCCCTAGCCTTATTATATACTCATAAGCATACACACACACACACAGCAATACTCATGCATTCACATGTCAAATTGTCGCTGACGAGAATTAAACGGAAATTTGCGCTACGCCTGAAAGTATGCAACTCGCTTATGTTCGTGTGCGTGGAGAAGAGGAGGCAGAGAGAGGTTGGCCTAATAAACTGCCACAACCACAAACGGAAATTTGCAAGCGTCTGGGCTAACACACATCACTCCCACACTAACGCACGCCTTTTGGCTGCCAAAAATGTGTTTGCCATGAATCAAATGCAATTACTACATAACTAAAATGCCAATTGGGCCAACTTGTGGTCATTGCGTAGGATGCATTCACGCTTAATAGCATCTACAATAATTTAAATAATTGTTGCTATATTGTTATTTAAATCAGAGGAATTAGCTTTAGTTAAGCATAGTGTTGCCACATTGAATATGTTTTTGCTGTGGGCATTTAATAGCTTACTCAGATGTCAGTGGGCATTATACTTATGTACTAAGTGGAAAATAGAAATGATGTAAAATGGTTGAAGCATTTTGACATCCATTTGCCTAATGCATTTGTTGAGTATTTAAGTACTCAAATAGTTAATCTGTTTGTTTTGAATAAATAAAACCATACAAAATGCCACTTACTTTTTCCCACTTCTTTACTCTAACGCAGGCAACCTTAACTAATCACATATTCAACTCTTTTACTCAAAATCCAAATCACTCACAGATCGACCAAGTCAGAGAAAATGTATCCCTCGATGCTGAGTCGTGGCGGAGATGTGGAAATCGAGCCATACTATTGCCTGCCCGTTGGCACCAATGGAGTGCTTAGTGCTCAAATGGCAGCTGCTGTGGCCCAGGCTCAAGCACAGGTCCAGGCCCAATCGCAGGCAGCAGGCAATGCGGCAGCTGTGGCCTGGAGTCAGCCCACTTCACCCACTCCTCTAACTCGTGGACCCTTTGCTGGTGCTGTTTCCACTTTATCACCCACACATGGCACGGCAGCAGCAGCATTGGCAGCAGTGGCAGCTGCAGCTGGTGGCTCACACAATGTCAATGCATCGCATCGTCTAACATATCCCAAGAAGAATGATGAAGGTAAGAGGCTAGACACTTGAAATGGTACTCATACATAGATACATAACTACAAAAACTTCTTCCACCATTCAATTGTAGTTCATGGCAGCGCTGCTTCACTGTTGTCGGGTGGAAGCTCATTGTACGGTTCGGCGGAGGAGCGACAAGCACATGAGATAAGACGACTGAAGCGCGAATTGCAAGATGCACGGGAACAGGTGCTCAGTTTGAGCAGCCAGCTGTCAACTAATGTGAGTAACGAACAAAACAAAACTCTCCAAAATCCAGTTGAGTGCATTCCAAATGCATTTATCTCTAATCTGTTTAAGTATGAAAAGTTTAAAGTTGTTTGAGTTGGCTGAATTGCCAAAACTTTGAATAGATAGGAAAGGTTTCTGCTATTGAACATTTTATTTTAAATGTTTTTTTGTGAGCTTATAATTAAAGCTCAAATGATGGAATAAATTATTTCCTTAACCAATTTCAACTCCAGTTTAATTGTTGCTTACGCAACACTGCCGCAAAAATGGCCAACTGCCATGGGACTTATTGTGCTGCTGTTTCGTGTGGCAGCTGTAAAAAAGCTGCAACACTTGATGGCAGATGCCGCAGAATTTTGCGCAATTCCATTGCCTACTTTCAGGCGCTCCTCAAAAATCCAATTGCTCGCATACAGCAAGCCTCAAATAACGTAACAATGTTGCAGCAGGCTGCTCCTGAATGTACTTTAAATTGCTGCTGCATAGCTCAAGGTATTCGCATAGTATTCCCTGCCAACACCCTGTCCCAGAATGCTGTAACTGTCGGCGCACTTCAGAATTCATTCGGTTCGCTTATCGGCGCCACAAGTCGACTCGCATTTTTGTCAGCAGCAACTTTTACGCCAAGTTGACTCGCATCAAATTCACTAGAGAAGAGAAGATGTCGTACACGCTCTCTCTCTTTCTCTCTCTGTGAATCTTTAGCATTTGTGTGTAGCTCAAGTTGTCAACAAAAGTCACGCAAAAGTCTGATAAACTTGCGAGGCAGTCAGACAAATGTGCTCCAAGATTAAGAAGTGAGGGACGGGGATGCAAAACTTTTTGCCTATTTTCAGGACAAAGGGGGGATGAGAAATTCTATGCATATGAGCGCATGCTGATTGTTTATTGTTGTACTTTTGGATGCGTCGCTCATATCTCAAAATAACTTGACAACAATTTTAAGTTGGCAGTCTCACAAATGAAATAAACTTTGAAATTGCATTGCAACGCGAGAAGTAGAAAGCAGAAGGGGGTTAAGGGTTAAGGGGGCAAAGAAATTTCTTTTATTTAACGTCTTGTAAATGCTATAAAATATTTTATGGCCACACCTTGTAACCAACCACAGAGCCATCAAGTTTATCGAGGCCAGCCAACAAAGTCAGCCAGACATACTATAAGACATTTCTCCAGACAACATAAATCTGTCCCAACTTCGGCTTCAAGGTGTGTGGGGAGGGGGGGGTCTGGTCGGTGTTGTCTCAAGGTCAAGGCGAACGTGTAAATTGCCATTTGATGGATTCACTGCTGTAAATACTTATTCAGTGGCAGAAAAGTTGCTTGCCAAAGGCTATAAATGCAGTTAGATTGTTGAGTTATTGATAGCATTTCGGTCGAATGCTCAGACATTGTAAAAAGTCAGATGAGAGAAAAACCTGGTTGAATAAGTGAACTAAATCGGACTATTTATAAGTTTTTTGAGTATTTGAAAATCAATATTTGATGAACTTGTGGCACGCGCTTTAACAATCAAAAGACTCAAATTCTAAGATCATTCTAACACATCAAAATGTAAAACTCTGAAATCAGCTTCAAGTGAAATAAAGAATGGGAATAAAATGCGGTTTGCCGTTTTGTGACTTGGACAAAAGTCCACAACATGAGAATAATTGCAATGAAGTTATGTCTCGACAGCATTTGTGCTTTTTATGGCATCTGGTAGATAGACTGAGTGACAGTTGAGGAGTTGGGAATGAGCTGCTGCTGTTGCTTAGTAAGAAGATGAATTTGTGTAAGTACATTCGAAAGTGGGTCGACTGTTGGTTTGATGGCATGCAATACAGTTGAAGCTAATGCCACACACAAAGACAAGCTATTTATACGAAGCAATTCTTGTTAGTTGTTAATACTTTGAGTGGGAGAGTTCTAAGAAATAGATAATACAATAAATATATAGAACATTTAATAAAAAGCTGCTGTCTATAAGTGCTGAGGTTCATACGTATAAACAAACATTTATCAAAGTTGTTGGGAAGTAAAATTGCCACTTTTACTAAAACATTGAAAAAGCTTTGCTTCTTGAAAACTTTTTCCCTAAATAGTTCTACTTATCTTCAATAACTTGCTGACCTAAGCTTTTCCATAAATATCAAAAGTTGATTCGAAATTTGCCAATTTCTGCTTTTCCAACTATAACTACAAAAGAATAAGGAAAATCAACAACTTTTTAGTGTCAATTTAATTAAGCCGTCAAATGGCAACATTTAAAATGTGGCAGCTGTAAACTTTTTTAACCAACTTTATCAACTTGCAGCATTAAAAACTTTAAATGTTGCACAATTTCAACTTTTTCAACTATACAATTCTTGCTGAAAAAGGGGAGAGACTAAATGCCAAAAGTTGATTGTTTTAATGCCACACGCATTCGAAACTAGAGTACTTGAAAAACTTTTTATTTGCCCCAACATTTGATGCTTTTCCACCCTTCTTCTAGGGTTGTCGTTTGTGCGTCGATTAATTAATTTTTCTGCTATGAGTTATGAACTCATAAATGCCAATCCGTCTCTTAACCTTTCTCCCCTGTCAGCAACTTTTGCAGCATATTATTTGCTATTGGCCTTCTTTTCTTTCATATTGGCAGACTTTCGTCGTTGTTATCGTCATTTCACTTTGTGGTTGCACAAAGCAGCAAAAGTAAAGTATGTAAACAACACAGCATTCCCCTTCACAAGGAACCCCTCAGCTACCAGTTTTGTAGGTTGCATTTTGTTGAGAAGATGCAACTTGTTAAATGCGTTAGAAACGCGTTCTTTGAAAGGATCTAAGTTGAGATATTACTATAAAGGATTACTTAGTTAATATCAACAAGAAAATAACAGAATGGGATAACAAAAATAGTTTAAATGAATTCTTTGTTAAATTATCCACTGATGATGGGATCAGGAATAAAAATAATACTACCGTCCTAAGTATCTAGCTTTTTAGTATTATCTCTAGCTTCTTAGTACTTGCATTTAAGTTAAGTGTTGAGATATAAATAATTATTTAAGAATTCCTCAAGGACTTGCCCTACTCAGCAGTTATTTTTGCTTTCATTTAGTATTTAAGTGCAAGCACTACCAAAAATTCATTGCTAATCCTTGAAAACTTTAAGCGTTCCTCCACCCAACAATTTTTGCTTTTATCAGGCTAAGCTTTATGGTTTTGCTCATAATGCATTCTCGGCAAAAGCCACACCAGCAACAGATAGCAGTGATTCTTTAAGCAAGCAGCTTATAAAACTTCCAACCTACATCAACTCTCTGAACAGATTTGGCAACAACAACAAACACAAACCTCAATTGAGCAAACTTATCGCTGACCATAAATATTATAGCACAGCCATAATAACATACACACACACTCAAATCCAACAACAACAAAAAACCAAATCAAGTCTCGAGCCACGCAACGCGCCCATTTATCACGCACTCCAAATTGACCCTAGCGACCGCTGGCACTTACACTAACACAAACACACAACAAGACACACACACATACACAAACAAACAAACTTGATGATACAGAAACCGCATCCTCTCTCTCTCTCTCTCAGAGATAAGACAAAGAATCATAACTATAAAAGACAATCGCCTCAAGCGCTTGGCAATATGAAAAAATATCATCTGATTATTCGCAAACATAACTCGAGGGGCATTATTGTTTGAGGCGGGGTTGGTTGATTTTAATTGATTTGGGATTAAAAAAGACAGTTTCAGCATGTCAAAATAAAACTCGCAGCTCAAACAACAAACAACACTTCGGCAAGTAAATAGATGAAGATGAACTTGGAAGTACTTTTAAATTCAAGTCATGTGCCCTACAAATACTATAAATATAATTTAATGGTCTTCAAATGTCTGTAAATTGAGCAATTGTTGCTGTCTGTTGTTCTACTATCATAAATCATAAATTAGTTTAACTCTTGTCCTACTTATTTAACTTATGAAAGCATTATGCGTATTGTTCTTTTCTTTTTAGGTAAGTGGATTTTTAGCTCGTGCTATTTCTTTTTGACATTTACTTATAAGGATTGGTATGTAAAATAGTTTTAAAATTGTTTGAAATTTGTGAAAATGAAAAATATAAAATTTCTTTCACAATTGCCCTTCGAAGTAAACATATTTATGCTAATGCACACGCATCATAATCAAAGTTCATCATTCATCTCTGTTTAGTTACATCCAATCACCAAACAAAATCCTTAATAGACGCCACTTCCGAATAAAATCAATTGTTGCCAGTTGGCTTTTGTGGCTAATAACCCATATCGTTTATCGTATGCTATGGATTTGCCAATAACGCTCAACTTATGCCAGTCAATGACTTCAGCCCCTGGCTCATCACCTCCCATCCGTCCCCCACCTTCTACCCACGCATTTCGCATTAGTCGGCATAAAAAAAACTCAGTCAAACAAGCATACAAGCAAAATAAAATTGAAAATACATACCAATTTTGGATGCCAAAATGTTGCCTTGGCAAATTTCGAGTCCAAGTTGTTTGCCCTCCCAACTCCATTCTGTCTCCCCTTTGCCCAATCTCTTCAGGCTTTTGGCCAACTTCGTCTCAACTTGAGATAATCAATCATTTTTAAGTTGTTATCTCCCTCTCTCTCTCTCTTTCGCTCTTTTGCTAAGCAAACCCCAAAAGTTTTTTTTAACAACTTTATTATGGTGATGTTCACAATATCCCCCAACGTTATTCCCCTCTTCCGGCCCATCTACCCGCTTCTTTGGCATTTGTCGCTGACTTTGGCGCCGCAGCGTCTCGCGGCTAAAAATAAATGACGCCAGGACATAAAGCTGCTGCAGTGTGTTGTCTCTCTTTCGCCCCGCCTTTGACCACCGACTAACTGCAAAACACAAATTTGCAATTTTTTCGCTCCTTTAATGCGCACAACTTCAATGTCGTCTCCCATCATTCCACCCCTTCCCAAACGTCCTTTCCACAGGAAGCTGCGTCTGTTATTTTTTTTTTCCTGCTGAATAGTTTTTTGCCAACGTCTAAATAAAAACGAGACGACGGCGACGCCGCTTTGGCGCCAACTTCCCTGCCAGGCTCGCATCTTCTCGCCATCCCTTTGCTCAGGTCCTGTGCCAATAACAACAACAACATTATGCGTGAAATCTTCGGCTATGCTTTCCTTTGTGATGCCCTGTAGGGCATCGGGTTAATGTTATGAAATTTGAGATCTCGAAACTGTAACAATGGATAAACTGAATGCAAAAAGGGGAATCAAAAGCAAAGAAACATCCATGTCCTGTATAACAAACAATGACTAATCCAGTTGTCATCTGTGAGAAATATTTGAGTTATTATTATTTCATAAACAGCTTTTCTTTGTTGTTCAGATACAATTTGCAGAAACAATAATCTCTAGAAAATTAAAACGATTCGGCTTTGTTGGGAACTCTTGAATAGTTAAGGCATTATAGGCTCTTTAATAATTTTAATTACGTATTTTCTGTGGAAAGTATTCCAATCTGCGATTATTTTTAGACCCGACTTAAATTCCTGAAAGTTTTCTACAATCTTATTCAATCATAATGAAATATATTCGACTGTTCATCAAACAAAAAACTTCTCTCATAACTGAAACATATACAAATACAATAGCGCATCCTTGTTGCCATATGACCGACCCTGCACACTTTGTCTCAGTATTATTTTACCCTCTCCTTGCTGTGTTTTTATACATTTTGATGCTGTTATTTGTTTTGTCGCCGCCGACAAGCCGCCGACGCTGACGTCGCGTCGTCGCCACAGCACCAGCTGCTGCGTCGCAGCAGGCGGCTTGACTCTTGCCTGGCTGCTGCTGCTGGTTGCCTGCCAAAGGATTTGGTTTCGAGTGTGTCAGTTCCGCATTTGATGCGGCTGACATCGGAACATACGCACAAAGAGCAAAAGAGAGAGCCTTACGACAAACATGTTGCCAACGCACTTGATAATGTTGCTGATCGTTAGCAACATTTGAGCGCACGCTCGCTCTCGCAACTGATCTTGCTCAACATGCTCGCTCGTTGTTAGTACTTCGACAACTTCTTAACGAAGTGGATGTGCACGTCGCTTTGCATTCGAATCTTTCGTTTGTCGTGAGAATCTTTAAACGGCTACGTGATCATGTTTGTTATTTATTTATTTAACTGATTACTGAAGTGTGTGTATTTGTGTTCAAGTGTTGTGCCAAATGTAATTTAGAGAAAAGGTTCATTGAGCATATTTTTCTAGAGCTTAAGTCTATAAATAAAACGTAAGCCTTTGGGGTTAAACGTTAAACGTGTTTTGTGTACTGTGCGAAAAACAAAAAAACAACAAACAAACAAAAATAAAAGCTATATAAATATTTAATGCCAAACCGGTCGCTGGGAATTCTGTTGGTTCTCCCTCAATCCCATTCACACATATTCAGTGAAAAAATTTCGGCGGGTCAGTTAACAAAGCAGCCCCAAAAAAAAATTATTAATCTGCATTATTTTTCTGACACAAAAAGATAACAGAAAAGTTGTATAAGCTGAGATAAAAATCAAATGCATAATAACAAATATGTTGCCGCAACATTTTCGATGCGGAAGCTGTAGAAAAAGTGTGCCAAGTGATCCAAAAACAAAAAAGGCTTCAATGTTGACAGTGTTTGACAACGTCAAAAGTTCGATGTGTCTGTGTACTCATTGCTGGGATGTATACAAAATACAGTGTATCTGCGCTACAGTTATTGTTAAAATTTGTAGTGACTCGACTAAAATTACAAATGTTATTGCACAATCAGCAAACGGAAAAAGGGGGCAAAAGGGTATGGGAAAATCTGCAACATCAGCTTGAACAATGACAAAAAAAAAATATATATATATATATATAGTCTGAGGTAGAGGGGGTGACGAAAAGTCTGCTGCTGTCATAATGAAACGCAGTTATTGTTTTCCATCAAACAGCAACAAATTAAAGAGCTACAGAAACGAAGCCAAAGAGTGGGCAAACAAACTCATTGCGAATGGTAGAAGAAACAAAAAATAAAATAAAAAGTGCAACAATGGCAAATTATTTAATGGAGCATGTCGAAATGAGCAGGGCAAATTGTTCATATAGAGTATGTGCATACAAAGAAAAAAATGCATGTAGTATGTATGCTTGTAGCCCGAAAGGGTGCATCCAAAAACAGAGTGCCACATTGGCGTAGTGTTCAAAAAGGGGGGCATATAAAAAAGTCAATGTTGTTGATCAGAAAAGAGATAAAAGTAAGAACTTGTGTTCCACTAAAACTTAAAAAAAAAACACTACCAATATTATGGAAATAATTATCGTAGTAATGTTGAAAAATAAAATCCAGTTACGTTTAATTTTGCAATATCCCAAATATGATCTCGTCTCTTTTATGAGTTTTGAAACATTTTTATGATCACCCAATAAAGATCGTATCCGTCAACCTTTTTATGGCTTTAAGTTAGTAGCTTAAGCTACCCATAACATTTGCGAGGCCTTTTACATCTCTAACCTCTGGATCTGAGCACCTTTTTATAGTCAGCTACCTATGAAACATTTATGAACCTTTCGTTTTATGTGCCATTTTATCGTTTGATCTAACAACCCTACAATGTTGCATTTTTATGATTACCCCACTGACCACAAAAACACAACTACGTCTCTGAAATGAAAAGCAAAAAGAGAAACACAAAACATTGCAATTTTTCAGGGTAATAAAATAAAGAAGGAAATTGTCTGGCCGAGTTCCTCATTGTGATCAGTTTTGTTAAGTTTCCCGTTGTTCAGTTCTGTTTCGTTAAGTTTATTTGGCTACTGGATGATACCTGCCTGATGTTTAAAGCTTTATCCCCCCGCCTTAAAATCATGTCGATTGGCAGCATTTATTTGCTAATGGCAAGTCAAAGCCAATGACAGGCATATATATCACAGAGAGAAGCGAAAAACAAATCCAAACAGAACAAAAACAGAGAAAAGGAAATAATCAAAAAAGTTGTCTGACTGTACAAAACGATGGGAACAGCAGCAGCATTCAATCCAATCTGGCTGAAAATTCCCAGCACCCTCACAGACACACGCACATGCACATGTGTGTGTGGGTAACGGACAGATGTGTGTGTTTTCCTGTGCCTAACGGAGGTGTTTGCCTCTGTCACCCTCCCTGGAACCACGCGCACCCTCCTTATGCTTTCTCCCTCGCATTGCGTTTGTGTCTGACGTGCGGATCAATTAAGTACAAAAAAAAAATTGGAAGTTCTCAGTTTCAATTTTATGTATGCGCATCTTTAGTACCCTCGCCAATCCCTCCTCGCATCCTGTTCAAAAAAAAATTTTTGTAATAAATTCTTATAAGAGTTTGGCGCCTCAACGACTGTTAGGAATTTTAACTCTGGCAGGAGGGGGGAAGGTCTAAGGAAGTTTAAGGAGAAAGATTTATGAGCTGCATTTTTGTTTGCTGTTTTTATATGAAATAACAATCTTTAAGTTGAGCAAAGAAATTTTCGCTCAAGTATTTTAATTGAAAAAAATATTTGCAATTAATTTGATGCCTGAACCGCCGCTCAGCTTAGCTCAGCATATTTTCCAATTAAGCATTAAGCTCTCGCGTTGATGAAGATTGATTTTCCATTTGCGTCTAATGGAAATTTGCAGGCGCAGCTAATCGAAATTAAAATTGAAATTGTCGTTTGCCAATTTTGAGTGAAAATTAGTCTAGGCGTATGCTATATGGACTTTGAAGTTGGCAATTATCGAATTTGATTTTTATGCTTTGAACTAACCGCACTGTAAAGCAAAAAGGAAAAAAACTTTTTGACGTGCAATTTCCTTCCATGCATCGCTGACAAAAATAATCGTTTAAAAAACAAAATGAAAAAGGCGTGCTACAACTTCCTTATAGCCCAAAAATAACATGGTTGTATCTTTAAACGTTGACACAAAACATAAAGAAAGAAAAAAGCACGACATTTAAATCAATTGCTCTTAAAGTTTGTAGGCAACAATTTCCCAATTGATTGACTTTGCTTCGCTGTCAATTTCTCTGTCTGTTTGCTGTCAGAGAGCTCTACTAACTTTTCTTTTAAAGAAAAACGAGAGACAGAGACAAAGACAGAGCTTGAGATGACAACTTTCCCCATTTTCCCTTTCTTCCCCCCTTTGTTGGTTTTTTTTTTCTTTAAAAGCGTCGCCAAACTGTCTGCCTTGGCAGCTTTTTGTTGTTGGTTTTTCTATGTTTTTTTTTTTGCATTTCTGTGTGCTTTGCCCGCCCCGTAAATGCTATGTAAATATTTCGCCAATACCAAACAAACTAAGACTCGAACTTTTAAACAACGCTTAGCAACTAAAAGAAACCCAAATTAAAGCTGACTGTCGCGTCGGCGTTGCCGCATTTAATTAATAGGCAAAATTCTTAATGAGCCTCAATTGCTGTACCAAAAAAAAAAGAAAAAACAAAATAAAAACCGAACACAAAACCCACACTATACCAACTCCGCCCCTAAATCTGTCATATTGGCTGGCTGCTACTGTTCAAAAAAGGTTCCCAAGACAGGCTAATGACCCGTGAGCAGCGACAAATCCAAGGCGCATGGCTGGCATGCTTGAAGATTTGTTTTGTTCTACCTGTAAAGGGTTTTTCCGCAGCTGGGAAAATTGCTTTGTATGTGGCGTCGGCGTCTTGAACTGTTTGCAACACAACACAACTTTAATATGGCAAAGGAAATGAAATGTTAATTAACAAGGGGAAATACTTAACAGCATGAAAATAAAAGAAAAATAAAACGAAAATATCATGAAAAAAAGCAATTTTGGATGTGAGAAAATGGGGCGCTTAGAAAAAGGTTAAGTTTATAAGGCATGAGAATGAGTAAAGTGATGAGAATTGTATCGATAATGTAATTATTAGATGGCAACTGGGGAAAAAGAATTCGATTGAGAAATGTGTAAGAGAAATGTCTTTAAAATATGAAAATCAAATCAAGCGAGTTGAACATATAAGTAAACCAATACGATGTGAAGAATTGAGAATGTGCGAGAATTGTTGAATGAATACAGAAATTAAGTGAAAAGCAATATAAGTAAAAAGTCGTCAAAATATTTTTAAAAAAATATATTAAATTTTAATCTTTTTTTAAAGTCAAAGTAAAATATTTAAAGGGGTATAAGTTAAAAAAAAAAAACTTAATTTTATGATGAATTTATATGGACCAGAAGTTCGAATTATTCAAACTGATCTATTTATTAGAGTAAAAAAAGAAAAAGTATTTAATTAACATAATGCATAACATGATAATTTAACCATCTATGGAGAATATGTGCTTCGAATCATAAATTAACAGCTGCCACAATAAATTCTCAAGCATTATGTTAATGTGTGTAATCCCCAAAGTGGCAAAGCGAGAAAGAGAGGTAGAGAGATGGAGAGCGCTAGAGAGAGGGATATAATTAGCAAGCATGCACTTGAGAGAGAAATAGATAGATAGAGAGAGAGAGAGATAACTATGCACAACTAACAGATATGATATCATAATTACATTAAAGTTGCAACCAGTTTGAGTGTCTTCACTTCACCTTTACTTCCCTTCTGTTTTCTTTCGTTCTTGTCTCCTATTTGCATTACACTAATTACCCTTTGTGGAACAAACTCAAGGCTGGCATTTTACCTGCAATGCAGCTTGTGAGGTTGACTAATTGGTGCCTCACCGTCTGTCTCTTCTATAGTTGGCAACATGTTGCAGCTGCCGCACGAACTAAACGCATGTTGCAGCCGTTGCATCGTCTCCGACTTTGGCACTCAATAAACAGCATTTATCAGCGGCTTTGTCGACTCTTTATATAGACATACATATATCGAGAAGTATGCAGGGTGTTGCACCTTTTTTTGTATTTTTGTTTTGTACAAAGGGCCTGGCTCTGACGCAGCTGATTGCGGACATACCACAAAAGAAGCGGCATTTCGCCCTACCCCTGCCACAAATCATTAATCAGCTGCAACTAATATTGTGACTTCTCTTGTTGTTGTTATTGTTGTTACAATTACGCCAACTGGTTGCACTTGAAAGCGCGCAGCTGCTCCCCCGTCTTCTCTACTACTAGTTTGTCCCCCCCCACCCCTTTCATGACCATTCTTGTAACTGCAAAGGGAAATCAACGCATTGCTCCATTTCATGATCTGCAGCTAAGAAGTAGTTCTGAGAAAAACGTCAGCAGTCGTCCATTGCTCTCTTATCTCGGCAGAGACGTGAGTTTTCCCATTTAGTGTCGCTGTGTCTTTCTCAAGAAGACGACAACTCGTTTACTTTTTAGGTTTTGACTTCGAAAGTTTAATTATCATTATGCCACATTATCTGCTTGACTTTCAGCTTGGCGTTGATTAATTTACGGCATTAAATAGGCCTAGGCATTAAGCGGGTGTATGTGTGTGTGTGTGTGTGTTTGTAATACGCTCTACTTGTTATAAAAGTTTATTTAAAAAATGAACTCAGAAAGTATTTGTAGCAGCACTTAAGCTTGTGGCGATTAGAAACTTAGAGAAGAAACTTTTGGTTTTTAATAGTACCAAAAAGCAAAAAAATCAAAAGTAGATTTTATTTTGTTAGCTGACTCGTAAAGTTTAGATTGCACTCGACATTGAAAGATATGTCTTTAAGGATTACTATGTAGATGATTGTTTTAAAATCTTACAGAATCATTTTTACGTTTTCGAAAACTGGCATTTTTGATTTATTTCGTTTGATCAAAGGGAATAATTTTCATTTCATTGTGTTTATTGTAACTCCAAACTCCTCCTTAATCACAAAACACCAGCTGCTCTTCTGTGCTCAGTGTCCAAAGGCAAAGCGCATGTTAAAGAAACATAAACAGACTATGACCCCTTAACCCCATGCCTGGGCTTAGCCAAAAAATCCAAGTAACACAAAGCACAAAAATAAATAACCGAAAAGCAATGAGAGAGATGGAAAAACATTTTCATTATTATTATTATTTTTATTATTGCCCACGTTGCAAGATGGGGCTTAGCTGATATGACAACGACCCAAAAAACTCATCAGCATAATCAACGAGAAGCGTGGAGCAAATGGGGGGAAGGCATTGAGGTAATGTTGCATGCAACATGCACAAAGATTCGAGTGATTGTTGTCTGACAGCCCGTTGAGAGTTGCAACGACGACGACGGCACTGACTCTCTTGCATTTGTATAGAATACAATATCATAATAATTGTTGTTCTTATTGTTGTCCATCAAGTGGACTTTGAAATGGCAGATGCGATTCGGGAGTAGGGTGTACAATGCACATACTAGTAGTAGGGTGTAGGGAACAGTACTAATTAGTGCAAGTCGAGTATTCATTCTTCAATTTATGTTTATTTAGTTTTTTTGTGTTTGGGTCGGCCCCCGCATGACTGAGGAGGGCTTATCAACATGCAGAGACCCATCAATTCTCTGGCTGCATTCATTATCTTAGGCATTCAGCAGACGCACTGTGATAAATTGCCTGCTGACGTGATTTGTGTACAGACCAGAGATTTTGTATGCAATGCGATTAAATACAATTCGATACAATTTTCGATTAGATTTCTACACATTTTACACGAGTATGCAAATTTATGTTATTTTCTGCCAGACAAATGAAAGCAGTGTTTTTTTTGCTTTGTTTTTGTTTTTAAATTGATTTTCTATTTTTCACACTAGACGGACGCTAGATGCTTTCTACCCGATTAACACTGTCCGACAGATTGATGTATAGTATGTATGCTGATATCTCGTTGCATCTCGTACGATTTTCGCAGTAAATCAAAAATTTGTTGATGCCTTGGCCAAGCTAAAAATAAGTTGATCCTGCAATGCTGCATTAAAGACGTGTTTTTGTGGGGCTCGTGTGGGTTTTTGTGAGCTGCTCTCTTGTGCAATATTAATTTAAGCGTCTTCCTCCCCGCCCTCTCTCCCTCTCGCATTAAACAAATTGCATCTAATATTTCAGCATGGTTTTTTTTTGCAGTTTTGCTGCGTTTTATTACCCACTTTGTGCAATTGCAATCTTTAAGATACATTTCTAGTGCGCATTTCAATTGCATCTGCCACAATGAGCCGAGCCTTTAATTAAATGCATTAAAGCTATGCTATATATTTCATATGTTCCAGTCCCTCCCATTCGCTCTGACGTACTAGAAAGAAAACAATGAATATATAAATTGTATTTTATTCCATTCACTTTGTAAGCAGCTCTCAAGTTACAAAAATGCATGCAGCTAATATTGTTACAAAAAGCTCTAAACTTAAATTAGACTCAATTGTTTATAATTCTCAGTAGTAGACGTCAAGTCTTTTCAAGACTGGCAAGTGCGTCAACTCGGCAACAACTTGAGGAAGTGACCCCGGCAAGCCTTCATTCAGCTCGATCTTGCTGCCTTCGGGGTTTTTTTTTAAGAAACTGGTTAAAGCAGCTTTAACATCCACCCGCCTAAAATTCTATGGAAAAATATTTATGGTTTTGCAAGAGTTTCGGAGTGGAGCAGCAATTCACAGCAGGTTTCGTGCCTAATTAATGCAGTTTGATAAACAAACTATAAAAAACATTTAAAAAAAAAGCAAAATATTTTTTGGGTCGCTAAAAATTTTGTTTTGATGTCGCGCCCTTTTAGGTTTTTTTTTTTGTTTGTCAATTCGCAAAAAACATAAAATAAACATGCATTAATTTATGATATCTGCAATAATACTGAAAATTTAAAGAACTAGTTTTTGGTTGCTTTTTAAATTTAAAAAAATATTGTCTTTGATATATTTTTTTGACGCGCCTAAAATGTTTATTGTTTCGCACAATGATGTCATTTTATGTCGATGTTTTTTTTAAGAAATATATACAAATTTTGGCTCATAGAGCTTAAACACACCTCGATATAATTATTTAAGCATTAGCTTTGCCACTTCTTCAGCAGCATACAAAAAAATATTAAGAAAACATAAACTGTCCGCTTCCAAATTGAAATAACAACTCGACCCAATTAAATGCCTACAAGAGCGACGCCTTTAATAGCTAAAAGCCAGACATGTTGCGTGTTGTTGTGGCATTTACAAGTGGTTTTTTTTTTTTTTTGTTTCATTATTTTGTTCATTAATTTTTTAGCTGTCGAATTGTAGGTACCAATAACTTCATAAAAGCTAAGTATGATTACGCCAATGTGAGCAGCTATTGTGTCTTTGAGAATGTAGAATGCCAAAAAAGAAAAAATTGTTGTTGTGCTTCAAAATGTACCAAAAACATGAGCAATTTTTTCAGAAGTTCCCTAGAGTCTAGAGTCGAGACGGTATTAAATCTTTCATATATTTATTGCAAAAGTTTCAAAAACCCACAAACGGAAACTTCAGCAACTTTTGAGTGAAAAATCGAACAAATCTTTGATTGAAATAAAACGCAATTTTCAAAATTGTTTAAGGTCCCCTTTCTTGAGACAACGCTATAAATAAACAATGCACCCATAAATAACAAATTTCCAATTGCCATGTTTTGTGCTACACAAACAAAACTCAAGCTGTACTTCTACTTTAGAGGCAACCTTGAGGGTTGGCTGTCACAACCCACCCACTTCATAACAATAACCCGCTACCCATCCTATTTTTGACACTATAGCTACTTAGCAATGCAGTTGACAGCTTCACATTTGATTATTTCTCAACTCGTTTTTGACATTCATTCTCGCTACTTTTTTGTGCTTTTCAGTTTATTTGAACGCTGACACAGTTGCCAGAGCAATAAGTTCTTGATTTTGTTGTTGTTGTTTGTCAACAATTTGGACAGCCTAAGCTTAGGCACCCAAAGCAAAAGCTTAAAACATAAATGTATGAATTTATTCTGTTAATCTGATCAGCGTAAAGGCTTAAAAATAAGTTTCACAGCTAAAAATTCCGAACACATGTTGTGTTTTTTTGATTATGTCTTAAGTCTTTAAGTCGTAAGTGTTTACGCTTTAATCTGCTACCACTATCCATAATTTGTTTCATTTCCTGAAAGCGTTCATCAAATAAAGCTGCAGCTCCCCACTTCTGCTTCTCTTAACGTTTGTATAGCCAATTTATGTGTTGGCAGATTTTATTTTCTATTTAGATTTCTTTTATTTTGTTGCCGTTTGTCTTGATTTTTTTGTTGTTTTTGTTTTTGCATAAAAATTATAGCAATTTCCTATTGAGATTTTTCTCTGTTGATAAGGCAGCTACGGCAGTCGTCTAGACTTCAGACCCTCCGCAGCAGCAGCCCACAGGAAAAAAAAATAAAGCTGCACAAAAAACCTCGACAGACGTCTGCGATAAGCCTGCAGGCTATGCTCCTGCTGTCTGCACACCAAAGGCCAGTGGCTGTCAAACTGCAACTCGTTAGCGAAAGTTTCGCCACAGGAAATTAAAATAAGTCAAACTTGCCTGACATTTGCCACACACACACACACTCACAAACACAAAAAACAAAAAACAATAGATGAAATTCCACGTATTAAATGCCATTGCAGTTTTTTATACAATCAACAATCGAGCATAAACAATGAGCAAAATGCAAAAATGCTAAATTCAAAAATTCATAACAATTAGACGCCTACGTGCCTCCAACTCGAAAGCAACATTAAAAAAACCAAATACAACTTAGAAACTTAGCTTTGATATGTCGAATTGAACATTTTTTTTGGCAGGCCTTGAGGTTTTCAATTTTGTTTTTTATTTTTATTGCCAGGCAGGCGTTGCAATCAAGAATCAATTTGATTTATTTGCGATTTATTGAATCGACGCATGGCTTTTAATCCCATGAGACTTTAATTTCGAAAAGTTACCTTGGTATAGAGTCACAAAAACTTCTAGTTGCATTTCTTTATAATTTTTGTGTAAAACTCAGTAGAGGCCATAAATTTAAGAGGCTGCCGCATGGACATAGCTCAACTTTTTGTTTCGCAGCTGCTGCTGCTGCTACATAAAGCGGCACGCTGCTTGCCAAACTGTAGCACTGCTACTGTGAGTCATGAACTTTATAATCGCATTTGTCGTTGTGTCCTGACAGACGCAATTACACTTTTGATTGATGGATTTTAAGGTTCGAACTGGGCTTACAAGAAAAAATATTTGTTATTTATTTTACAGCCTGGAATGCCTGTAAAATATTTTTGAATATATTATTTGCTTAAAGAATTGTTGACTTGTGTTGAATTATAATTTTTAAAAGTACCTTAATGGTTTAGATTTTTGTTCTTCATTTTCTCTATTAAAGTCTTTATAAAAGTGAAGATCACATTAGATTTCTTTAGTTATATATTTCGTTTCCGACCTACTTCAAGGCCGCTATGTAAACTTTCCCTGACTTAAGCTTGGCTTTCCAAGCAACATTAAATCGTTTCCTGGTTGCCGCCCCCCAACTCCATCGTTTCCCCTTGCAAAGCCCGCATATTAATTTTATTTTGTTTTTCTAGCCTGTTAACTTTATGAGTTTTAGTTTTATCAACTGTTTGACACTTGGACTGGCAGAACTGGCACTTAAAACATATACATACATGTGTATATAGTATCTATAAGTATGAGTTGTTGTGTTTGATGCCATGTGTTGGCTGAGACTGCAGCAGTTTTATGCCACATGCCAGACACTTGTTTGTAGTTGTTGTTGCTGGTCATGCCGCCTGTCAATTGGTTTGTTAGTTTGACTGCAGTCGTTGACACTTCAAAGGGAGCTTCGGGATCGGGTTTGGTTTTGGGTTGTGGCTCCGTTTCGAGTTTGCGTTCTGTTTCTGGTTTTCGATTCTCGATGCTTGTTGCTACATTTTGCAACTTGCTGACTTTGCTGACAGACTGACTCGGCTTGACTCATGCTGTTCTGTTCTGTTGTTGCACAACAGCAGCAACAACTATAACTGACAATTGCAATAAATAACAATCTTCTAATGTCATCAGCAAAAAACACGCTCAAGACTTTTGTCCCCATGCCTAAACCCACCACCGCTCTGCCCCTCTTTTTGGCTTTTTCTTGTGACGAGACATTTAAGCTGGCATTTCCCCATTGTAGTTGTTGCTGTTGCTGCTGTTGTTGTTGTTGTTGTTGTTGTTTTATAGCGCAACGTGAATTGGCTGTAATTGTTTTGATTGCAGTTCATGGCGTTGACTTCACACATTTACCCCTCTAATACCACCTCTCTCTCTCGCACTTATATGCTTCATAGCAGCTGAAACTCTTTTTGAGTTCTAATAAATAGTCATTTTAATTGTTGCTTCTCTTGAATTTTCAACATTGCCAATGCTGCAATAGTTTACTTATTGATGAAGTTATTAAAAAATTCTGTAACAAACTGTAGAAGTTCATAAAATATTTCGAGTAATGGCGATCAAGTTTAAGCTATGAGGCATTCAATCAATTCGTCAAATAACGCAACTTGTGAATTGATTGATAATTGACTTACTCAATGTTTGCTGAAGAGAGAATGGAATTAAAGTTTGTTGGATAAAAATTTAGCATATTAAATGACGTATTTTCGTTGAATATTTTTGGACTATATTTATATGTATTACTCGTTCCTTTATATCCACAGATAATTAGTTTATTTAGTTGTTTGATTTCTCTTTTTGGAACTGTACTATTTAGTTGAACTTTCATGATACAAAGTTTTCTTTATTACAAATTCCAACACAGAGCGCAATGCCGTTTAGGTTCAGGCAAAAATCCATTCCGTACTTCGAGCTGTCTCTTTAACGAAATTTACGCTTGTTCGCTTTAGATTCGATAAGTGGAAGTTCGACTGTACTATTTTTACTAGGCAATTTAAGTTAATTGAATTTTCAAATAAATAGTTTTACTTAATACCAAGGTAAAGTATTACTGAGTAACACTTCAACCTTACATACTCATTTGTACGCTTTCCCTAAATCTTTTGCTAGAGTTAACTAACGCTTTGAGCTGCCCATAAAACAGTTAACACTACCTTTGCACAACCTTGAAACTTGTGTAGCCCTTTGTTATACGCTCCAAACATAGCGTTCAAAAATCTAACAAGTTGTTGAACAGCTCGATTGGAACTAAGATTTATGTATATTTCGGGGACGTCAATCAAAACTAGAGTCGAGTCGAGTCATGAGAAATGGATGCTAATTGGGCGTTAATAAGAAGCTTAACCTGATATCTTGGCTAGAAAACATATGTTAAATTATAAGATTTTTAAAAGGCGAATCTCAGCTTGTAAGTGGGCGTGTTACATATGGCAAGTTCAATGTACTGCCGCAATGCAACAAAAACGAGCTTCAATTAATCATGATTGATGCTATTTTAAGTTCGAACCCCAAGCAATGAGTACAACAGCGCGCAGACCCCCAGCGTTGATTATAAATGATAAACCTCAATTCCAAATGCAGAGCAGCAATTAATCAATGCACAAACAAAAAGTGAAAAACAAGCAACAAACAGAAAACCAATATGAAAATCCACTAAAAGAAACAAAAGTTAACAATCAAAGTGAAGACAAAGTAAGAAGAAGGGAGAACTCCCTTGCCATCAACGATGTCTACTGCGAGCGCCAGTAATCGACCCTCTCCTCAATCACCGCTCTCAGCGCCTCTGTACGATGGCTATGCAACGATACGAGCTCGTGGTTTAACCCGATCCTGTTCGATTAGAGCTGCCGAGGCATCTGAGGCAGCTGCAGCGGCCAAGCCGCATGAGCTGAAAGCAGCGACTGCAGCGGCTGTGGCAGCAGCTGGTTTTCGTTCCTCTCAACGCAAGCGAACCGTTTCTCTCCGGAGCAATTACAGTCAAAACTCCGAGGAGATTTATGCGAGAGCAAAGCCAGTCAGGACACCCATCATTGGTGATTTGGAGCCCATCTATGCAAGTGCCACAACAACGGCAACGGGAACCACAGGAACGACAGGTTTTCGGCCTTTGTCAGATGCATCGAGCTCCTCGGGAGGCGGTTCAATGCCTTGTGATTACCAGAGCGTTAAGAAGAACTCCCGATTCTCCCTGGACTCACTGCAGAGTAGTGCAACGCCCAAGACGCCTGATTACAACACTGCTGGGGAGGAGGAACACATCTTTCTCTATACAGCGCCGGAGAGTCCAAAGAGGCGATTGGATAGTGGATTACGCAGCTCCTATGATAGCTCCGAACGGGTGTGTTACTCTCCAGTTCCAAGATTGAGCTTTGATATGCAAGAGAGGGAAGGTCGTCGAAGTGGGGCGACTCTTCGACACAGCTCGGTCAGTTCCAATGGCTCATCGAGGCGACCCATGACCCTACCACTCGCCCTCTCCCTCACAGATTCGCCACATTCGCCCACAGGACTACCACCTCCTGCTCCGGTACGCCGCGAAAGTCTCTATGCAAAGCCAAAGATCTACGCAACGCCAACGCGTCCCCCGACAACGAGGCGACTTAATCTCTATGAGCTTCCCATTGTGACGCAACGTAGCAATAGCACTGAGCTTCTGGAGCGGTCCTACACGAGTCAGAGCCTAGCTACAATCGACCAAGATGAGATGCTGGTTGTGCCCACTGCAATGCCAATGTTACCCAACGCTGTAGACAGACGGTATCACACCTTGGGTCACATGCGTGTGAAGAGCATGGGTGCTGGTTTGCATCGGAGCTTGGACGTACCAATGGGTTCCATGCTGGACATGAGTGCCAGCCACAATTGGGCTGGTCATTATCAGCATCCCCATGGAAATCACAAGTCAGCGGGAAATATTTATGCATCCGCGGAAGCAGCAGTTAGTGATCTGAATCGCATGGCGCCAGAGTATATGGATCCGTTGGATTTTAAGATTGGTTGCCAGACAACGTTGAGGAGCAAACCGTTGATTCCGTGGTACGAGTTGGCCATACGCAGGGATTTCAAGCGACAATCGTGTCCGCCCATTAGCAGCGGCGCTTTAACGTTGCCAACATCGCCGCAGTTACATGATCAGGTGAAGACATTAACACTAACCATCTATCTAAGCTATCGATTTTAACCTTCACTTATCGATTATTGATAACATTGTATATCGAAGTTTAATGAATCGATAATACTAACATAATTTAACTGACAAACGCCTTGTATTGAATTCAAAATACCTTTTATAATGTACAATATGCAATTTAACAACCAAATGCTATTCAAACATTTTCAACAATTTAGGTCTCTGGCTATCGATACTTGCAAGCTATGCGACATTAAGAGAAATGCTGTAGCTAAGCTAACAAATGCTATGTGGCGTGTTCCTTGTTCCCTGTCATGAGTGCTTGTGTCTTTGTAGATATTTGTGCAGGTAGCAGTTAGTCGTTAGTCCGGGCTGAAATTCCTCATCCGGCTTTGGCCATTACAAATGCAAGCCGGCGCATAAGGTAAAGCTATGCGAGTACTGGCCATCATCGTCCACACTTGTCTAGTTGTTCAGTTGTCCAGTTGTCCATTTGCCGTTAGACTTGCGTTGCCCACTGATTGATTTAATAAAACTTGCATGAGCTTCACCTCTTGCTTGCCATGCTGTGCCTTTGGGCGAGAGCACTCCAGCATATTAAATAAATGAGCAAACGTCTTGGCCATTATTCCATAGCACTCGTTGCTGCTCATGGCTCACGATTACAGTTTGGGCAGCGTTGGATGCTGTTTATTGTTTACTGTTCTTGTTGTTGTTGATTTTAATCCTTCATCCGCCATTGGTTGTGGCTCCCAACAGATGTACGTGTGTGAACAACAACAACAACATCTGTTGGCCATGTCCAAAACTGATGACCTGATTCGCAGAACATGTAATTGATATGTTGTCCACGATGAAATCAGCTTTGATTTGAGCGAGCCTCAAACTGCAGCTGTGCAAATGCCCTACAAACGGATGGAAGTTGCTCTCAGCCTGTGTGTCCATATTTATCAACTAGAAATTCCAATTTGCTTTCAAGTGTTATCGGTATATCGAAATAGGTCGGTAACTGGAAATTACCTTATAGGTTAAAAAAGTTTTGAAGGAAATGTAATAAAATTTTCTAATATATTTTATAGCTTAAAATATATTCGATTTATACAAATTTATATAATTGCAACAAACATTATATTATTTTATAATTTATCCTATTCTTAAGTATTTTTATAGAATTCAACTATTGTTATCTTAGCTGCTTTCAGCTTTAAGCTCCGACAACTTATTTGATTTGTCTAATACCCTCTAGTAAACAGAAGTAGCTGTAATTGCAAGACATCAACTACAACAACTACAACAATTTCAACAAGCAGAGGCTAACGCCAATTGCGGGTCCAATCAATGTCAACTTTCAAAACAAATAAAGTTGCCATTAATGCCGCTTGCCGCTTGTCCGTCTCTATAGTATATATATGATTTATTTTTGCAAGCCTTTTTTTTCGGCTCTGCTGCTTTTAATTTGGCGCAGTTTTTCAAGTTGATTTTTTTGGGCTTAGCTAGTTTTAAAGCGATTTTTCATGTTTATTTATGAGGCTCTCACGGAGCTCCTCAACAGCTGCCAAAGTGGTTGGTGTAACTTGAGACAAGGCGACGCATTAAATGAAAAGTGAAATTGTCGGTATGATAGGCGGGCGTGTGAAGCAAACACAAAATACATACATATATAAAATGATGATCATGTTTACAGTTTGAGTAGCACTGTGACATACTAAGGTGATTTCATAGCAGTAGTTCAATAGATCAACAGATCAAGTTGAATGTCAATTGTTGATTGCGTTTAATTGATTTTATTTTTTTATACCAAAATTTACATATTTGACAATTAACAAGAACACGTGCCATTAATAAAATTTCGTTCATCTGATTGATGTGACTTATCAAATTTAGCAATAAATTTAATTAAATGCTTCAATTGAATGTTGAACTTAAGTCATTCTAAATGCTTGTCAAATATTGTCGAAACCACTTTTAAAAATAGTTTGTATGTTTTACTTAAGCAGAATTAATTAACATGCTCACCTTGACGCCGCGACTTTTAGCCTAAT
The DNA here is from genome assembly GCA_035044585.1 of Scaptomyza polygonia. Taxonomy (NCBI): domain Eukaryota; kingdom Metazoa; phylum Arthropoda; class Insecta; order Diptera; family Drosophilidae; genus Scaptomyza; species Scaptomyza polygonia. Next base: position 1,542,667 of record JAWNNU010002061.1, read on the forward strand.
ACAGTCGAGTTAATCTCAAAGCTTAAGTTGTTTTTCATGCTATTTCGGACAGAGCTCATCCTCATCTTATTTTTCTTTTTTTTTAAATTCTATGTGCAAGGACAGTTCGCCATAAGTTGTTGCTCTAGTTTTTCTTTGGCAAACAGATACTCGTTTATGTGTTCTTCGGTCGCTTCGTCGCTTCTATGTTACTCTTAGCTAGCGTCATGCATAATTAATAAACACATCTACAAGCTAGGAATTGAAAAAAAAAACGAACGAACTGTAAACAACGACAGAGAGCCGACAAAATGCCAACAAATTGGCAAGCTCTGAACTGGGCTTAAGTAACTCGTTAGTTTATTTTTTATCTTTTTGCATCGCTTATTAAAAACAATTTCTGTATACGATCAACGAGATGTGGCGATTGTGGACAGGCGACAAGCAGCTTTCAGCTGCTTGATTGTTTGACTGACTGACTGACTGAATGACTGCTTGCACATGCAGTTTATACATTGTATATATTTTATTTGTATCTCATAGATACTTTGGTACAAGTGCAGCCCACTGCGAGTTAAATGAGTGAATGAGTGAATGACGGATTGACCCGCTCTCTGTCTCTATCATTTTCGGCTCGTTTGGCGGCGTGTTTTTATTTGGTCAAAGGCAAAAACAAACATGACAGCAACACCTGATCTATGTGCTTTTGTTTGGTATTCAGTATTCATTACTTGATATTTTTTTAGTTATTTTTTTGTTAACATGCTTTCTGAATTCTTTGTCACAGCGGGTCGCACAGTTTATTTTGATATTAATTTATGACAAACGCAATTTGTATCTACTTAATTCATAAATATTAATGCGATACAGGCTAACAGGGGCACGTGAGCTCTCACAGGTGTTTAAGCCAAAAAATATACTCAAAAAAAAAAAAACAACCAAAAACGAAACCCGTTTGCAGTTCACCTGAAACCCGTTTCGTGGCTACTTTTAATAGAGAAACAAAGACTCGGAGTATTGTATGATGATGATGATGAAGCTGTTCAGGGGCACAACAGTCATATATACTTCACAACACACACACTCGCACACTCACACACACCGTCCACAGGACGAGCTTCGTCTGTTTGATAGTCTCCCCAAGGAAATCAATGCAAACGAAAACAAAACTCAAGCAAACAAAAAACAGAATCAAAACAAACAACAAACAACAATGGACAAACGAAAAGAAGAAACTCCAAACCCTGTCTCACTTCTACTTTTTTATACTCGATATCGAAGTTGAAGAGTCTATTGGGTTTGTGCAATGTCCGTCATGGTGTCTGTCCACCTGTTTGTTCATCCGTATATTAGGGTTCGATGCCTTCTAGAGGCCTGTCATATCGATAAATTCGATAACTCACAGTCGATAAATCCACATTATAACAGCTAGAGCTGCCAAATTTGTTAAGAAGCTAGCTACTGCCCCAACAAACCGCAGGTATCGAGTATACCGCAGTCGATTGCGTTTGACTTCAACGTTTCCACTTGTTTTTATTTCGTATTCTGCTTTGTTGATTTGAAATTTAAAGTAAAAATCATTGCTTTGAAAACTGGTTGTTGCTGAACGAAGCTTCAGTTTGAGGTCTTTTCTTGCAACCTCATTGTGCATCAACATCTTCATGAGTTTTATTTTTTAAAGCACATACATACAGATTACATTCGGTTGATGTTTTTGTTATCCAGAACGTGTGTCTCTCTTTCGATTTTTGTGGCTTCCGGTCTTTAAATCGAATAATCAATAAAAATATATATAAAAAACTGAACATACAGCGCACATCAATGGACATTGATCGTGTCACTGGTTTGTGGGGTGGGTGAAGAAAAAAAAGAGATGTCATTGTTTGGAGTTGGCAAGGGCAAGGCAAAATGGGGGGAACTTGACTTAAGTGAGAGTTTTGTTAATGCTAGGGGAAAACTGTAATAAGATCTTGAGAGATGGTAAATTAATGATTGAAGCGTTTTAGAAATGTGCCTTGCTCAAGTGGAGTTTTGGGATTAAATTGAGTAAATAGAAACTTTAATGTTTTCCATGGAAAACTCAATGGGATATGAATGAGAACTTGAAAATAGAAGAGCTCAAAGTTCTCAAAGCACTTAAAAATATTTATGTGCCAAGTTTCATGGATTCAAATCAATTACCATTTTAAACTCACACTATCTTCCCAAATGCCAATTCGTTTATTTTTATTGCACAAAACCAATCCTTTAAAATAGTATTCAATTGGAATTTATATTTTATGTCCAGATAATATAAGCTGCATCTTAACATTAACAATAACTTTATTTTTATTTCTTTATCTTTGCAGGTAAGTTCCCGAACTCACATCAATTTAATCCACACTTGGGGGTCTCGTAAGTTTGGTGTTGCTTTTTGTTGTTTTGGCCATTAGCCAAAATGGCAAATTTATCTAAGCCACAAATTTGTGAAATGCCAAGCGACCCACAAATTTGCTAGCATCATGAATATTGCATAGAGAACTGTGGAGCTACAGAATTGTTTTGTGTAAATAATGGAAACTGCAATCTTTGTCTTTCACCAGCCACTGTCCAATGTCTAAAGAGTCCAAAGATCTGCGGCTCAAGATCAAAGACTCCGTTTTTTGCCTCTTACTGTGACTGTGTGGTTGCCGTGTGGGTCCCGTCTTTCGGTCTTTCTGTCTGTTTGTCTGTTAGGTCTTTGCTGTGGTGCCGTTTCTCTCACTTCAAGCATAATCCAAACTCATCTCTATCCTCCACTCTCCCCACATACACGAGAGATCTTAATGATGATTTGCTATTCTTGCGCCTGCCAGCGGCTCTGGCCTCAGTCCGAAATCATCCAACTTGAAACGATGCGCATGTCGCATCTTTGGATATTTACAGTCATCTCTCAATCGTAAACAATCGCATTGAATTAGTTTGTTAATCAGTTTATTATGTGTCGGCAGAACTTTGTGTGCCGTATTTTGATCGGTTATTTGCAACAAAGTTACTCAGTATTGCTTTTGGGGGGCGTTGCCAAATAAATTAGGAACGAAAAAACTTTAAAAAAATTAAAAACAAGATACGAGCATTATATTTTAGTACGAATTCAATGACAAATATGTTTTTTTTAATTTCTCATTCCTTTGGAATAACATTAAAAGTCAATTAAGAGTATTTAAATATTCATTCGTTTCCAACAAAAATGTTTGTAAAACTTATTTAATTGATTTTATATCAGTTTTAAAATAGCTTTTGATTATATTAGTGTTGTATGCGATAGGAGCGTAAAGAAATGTGCAGAACTTGTATCAGCAAAATAATATCTTATCTTATCTAATGCAGTTGCTAACTGCGATTAAGCAATATATTTTTAAAATGGTCGCAAAAATGCTGCTTTAGCAATTCACTTTTAATTTCCCCTTTATTGTATATTTGCTACATCGTTAAATCTTTCCACTTCCTTGACTTCATAGAGTCTATAAGCAAGCATCAATCATATAAATTGTCTTCATCTTTGGCATCAGGTCAAAGTCATCAGACCTCCTCTTTGCACAGCACCCAAAAGTGTATAAAAAATTTTAATTTTAAACTTGCTTGAACTCGATGAGCTTCGTAAAACATTAATAGTACACAACGCCCGCACTTTGCGACTTTGCCTTCAAGTCAGTGGCTGTCAAACTTTCACTGGCCTTGAACCAATGCTAAGCCAACATTAAGTGCCACGCCCCGAACGCCTCCTTGCCAGCATAATAAATCACAAATGGTAAATAGTGACAATTGTTACAGTTTCTCGACAAACAAATGTCAAGTGTGGTTGGTTTTTCAGTTGCAGTTGCAGTTGCAGTTTCAGCAATTGCTGCATACATAAATCATTTGAAAAGGTCAAAGTGCACACGCCTACGTTGCTGCCTCTTCCTGCTACCAGCCTGCCTGTAAGCAATGGCAAAACATATGGCCACCCGATGTCAGTTGCAATTGTCAAGTAGATGTTGCTGTTGCAACATGATTTATGCACGCCAGCAACATGATGTATGTATTTGCTATCGCTGTTGCTGGCGACCTACTTAAGCATTGGTAACATATAAAGCAAATCGAAGGCCACTCACTGCCTTATCAATAGTTGGAGCTTATCAAAATCTGATACGCCTGCGACAATTATTACTTGTTACAGTTGGTTTCTGCGTAGTTGCTGAACGCAAATTAACAAGCATAATTTTCTGTTGTTGTTGCTATGACTGTTGCTGCTGCTGCTGCCATTGAACTTGAACTTTGTATTTGTTACGGTCTGCGAATTGCCAGCAATAAATCCAACGAAACAGCAAAAAACGCAAACAAAAAGCAAACACTGACAGTCGAAATTAAAGTTGGTAAAACTTTATAGTTGCTGTTGGTAGAGTTATTTAGCATATAGAGGGCCTGCTAAAGTTAACTTTCCATATGCCATTCACTCTCTATTTTTGCTTCTCTCACTCGCTCTCTCTATCTCTTTCGCTCACCCTCTCCCTTTTTGGTTTTTTGCATTGCTGCTAATATTGTTCGTCGTGGCGTATCGCGTCTCTTAACGCTTCGTTGCCGTCGAGCTGTGCTAATGAAGTGAGCAACAACAACTGCAACATTAGCAACAATTGCAGTCAGTTAGCCAAAGGCAAACTCACTCAGTTTGAGAGCAGCTTCGTCGTTGTTGCTGGCTCAAAGTGCAACTCCAACTGCAACTGTTGCTATGCCACAGGCAAAAGTTGCCAAGCATATTGTAATTTACCCTTGTTGTTGTTGTATTCTTTTTTTTTAGTAGCCAATTTAAATTTAATTTGTTGCCTTTACCCTTTTGCTAGTTTATTTTCATTGCCAATGCTGGTCAGTTTTCTTTAAAATTGAATGTACTCCTTTTTTTTAGTTTTATGCGAAGACTGCAAAATGTCGCTTAATATAGTACAGCAAATATTTTGGAGCAAGCTTTTAAAGCAACTTTAAAACTCATGAGTTTTATCTATAGCCCACATCCCTGCTTTTTAACTTTGTTTAAATTAACATTATCTTGAAATTACGCAGCAGGCGTTGCCAGACTAATTAAATTATATATAACGCGCTTCGCAATACGTGCTCCAAACATGCGCCAAAAAACACCTTCGCCCTTGCTAACTTTGACCCCCCCTTCTTCTAACCACACATAACAATCAACAGCTTTAAATTAAACAGAAAAACAAAACAAAACACGTTTTAAGTTTGCAGTGCCAGGATTCTAGGTAACCCTTTTTCGAGGGTGTCACAAACTCTTTGCTAACTTTTCACATTATATTTCGTGGCTTTATTTGTGCAGCCACCTCACGTACCAGTTTCAAACATAAAAATTGATTACGGTTCGTATGAGTAACGTGACGCATTGTTGAACTGAAATGCCGCACATTAGGGTGCTGCAGTTAAACAGGATATACTTAGTATAACTCCATTTGTCTATAAATTATGGTTAATCTCTCAGCACTTGAACGAAGTTTTATCTAAATTTTTACCAATATATTTTGCGCTGAGCAGCTTAACAGAATTATCAAACAATTTATATGAATGGATTTTTGGGTAAGGAATAGTAAAAAGTCGATGTTATTAAGCGCCGTCCTTGAACTCTACAAAAAAAAAAAATTAAGTTCATGAACTCAACAGCAGTTTTGTTGTTGTTTTTTTTCGCTGTTAACTTATATTTTTTTCATTTAATAAGCGGAAATTTGTTGTTTGTTGTTATTGTCGGTGTTGAGCGTGTCGAGTTGACTTAATTTGCATAAGCGGCACGCAAATTACAAACGTAAAACGTGTTAGATGCTTATCAATAAACGAAACATAGACACGTAAGACCTTAGAATCTTGACTCAAGACTCTACACGGCAGCTAAATAAGTAACAGCGATAGCATTTAGTTAGCTTTAGTTAAGCTTACCTCTTACTATTTGTGTATTTAATTAAAAGCAAAACAAAATAGGGGCGTTACTTTGTGCTTCAATTAGCCAAGTTAGTGCAATGATGTCATCCATTGATCATGCGATCATTTAACTCATATATGCATTATATATATTTTCTATGACCTAACCGCATTCCAATGCCAAAGCAACTGTTAAAACTTGATCGACCATCGAAACTTTTCCAAAGAAAATCTCTTGCGACTAATCTCTTTGTCCACTTCTTATAAATGATAGTTCCGGTTCGTCTTTTTTTTTATCCAAGTTCAACCCGCAATTGAAGATAATGAATGAATCAACGAGTTCGCCAAGTCAATTACTCGAATAAGTTCAACTGCAAATGCAACTCACTGCGATTAGTTGACTTCATAATGCGTTTTTTCTTCTTCTTCACCTCTTAATTCGAGATGTAACTCGACTTGTCTATTGATGCCACTTGAACAGCTTCTGCTTCCGCCACGCTTTTAATGGACATACAAATTGCAATTACAACTTCCGCGCTGCGTCATTGTACTTGTACTACACCACACATCTAATTTATATATATTTTTTGTTCAACTCTAATAGCGCTCATTAGCTTGAAATGTATAGTTAGTAATTTGCCCTTTCCACTCTATCTCTCTCGAAATCAACGCGCTTTAAAATGCTTACGAAACGATTTGACGGAAAAATTAAACCTCAGGCACAAAAGCTCACGTCTGTCACGTTGCCTCATAAAAATATTCCCTGAACTTGTGGAACCCAACAAACCAAAACAACAGCAAGCTGCCTGGAGCAAGGCACAGGTTTTAAATGCTTGTTTATGACACAGGTGTCTGGACACACAGTTGAGAGACTGACTGACGAAGTGATAGTCAAGCATTTTGCGGGGGCGCTGTTTTCAAGCACGTTCTGAAGCAAAGTTTGTTAAAGCTGCGCTTAGAGGCTCAGACATAAAAGAGGAGTCATGAGTCATCTTCAGTGTTTTTCTCGTTCTCTGCCAGGCCAGACAGTTATTGCAGCAATAGTTCGTGGCCTTTTCGTTGTACCCAGTAAACGGAAAAGCGACAAGTTGTATTGTACATTATACGGATGCAAAAACAAGCGACTATAACGATTATAATCATATAGATAAAGTATTATTTGATGATAATTTATGAATGGTTTGAAAATAACTAATAAATAAAAACAAATTAAAAGATTAACAGTCGATCTACTGTACTTAGTTACATAGAATATAGAATTGATGCTGTCGAAACTACGTTGTACATGTTTGAATATCGATTATAATCGATTGTGATTTCTATCAATGGTTTTGAGAACTATTACATAGTATCTCTTAGTCCTTTACTTTCATGTTATTGAACCATCTTTCATTGCTGTTGATTTTGTGGTTTGCTGCGAGCCAACTTGCATATCAAACAGAACTTGAAATGCAATGCACGCTTGCGACAAGAAGGCGGGCCGAGGGATAGGTAGAATAGAAAGAAGCCACTCAATTGCGATGATAAATTATCGATGCAGCAAACTTTACTAACCACTCTCGCTCCCTCTCTCTCTCTCTTTCTCTCTCTTTTGCAAGGCCCATGTGGTATCTGCCTTCGAGCAGTCGCTGTCAAATATGACGAATCGTCTGCAGCAGCTGACAGCGACAGCCGAGCGTAAGGATGGTGAACTGACGGACATGCGACAGACAATTGAACTGCTGCGCAAGCAGTCCATCCAGGCGGGTCTAACCACAGCTCATATGCAGAGCATGGGTGTTCAGACGCAGGGTCAAACGCAGAACGAGCTAATGTTGATGCAACACAAGCCGCCAACGGGCAACAGTCGATCCAATGTCAATCTGAATACAAACCCCAATCCGAATGGCAATGCAGCTGGTCTGGGTGTGGGCAACATGCAGCGGCAACATAGCACAGATTCAATGTGTTCACTGAACTCCATCAGTTCGGGCTGCTCGGCAGCGCAGGACAAGAACAAGGCGAACCAAAAGAAGAAGGGCTGGTTGAGAAGTAGCTTTACAAAGGCCTTCTCACGCAATGCCAAGATATCCAAGACTAGTCGTCATGCGGGACAGCATCATCATCAGCATCATAATCAATCCTCGCTGACCAATGGACATGGGGAGCCTTTGGGTTTGGCTTCATTGGCTACACAACCGGCTCCTAACTTGCCGGTGGCACATTCGAGCAGCAAGCAGAGCAGTCCAGCCAAGACGGTCACACTGATTGACAATGCCAAGCCGATTGATGCCATTGAGCAAGAAGATCATCAGATGGTCGATGATCTAAAAAAGCAATTGAGGGAAAAGGATTTGGTTTTAACGGATATACGCTTGGAGGCTTTGAGTTCCGCCTCGCAGCTAGAGAGCTTAAAGGATATGATGAATAAAATGCGTTCCGAGATGATGTCCTTAAAGCAGAACAATGAACGTCTGCAGAAACTTGTCACCACACGCTCCTTGGCCGGTTCGGAGGCAAGTCTGGGTCACGCAATAAGTCCAAATGGTTCACTCAGCGGTGGAGGTGGTGGTTCCGCCTCGGATGCTTCCCGACGCTACTCACTGGCGGATGGCAGCGCCCGGCCACCCATGGAGTTGCCAACCCGCCTAACCGAGGAGCTGGAAGAGGAAGGAGTGCAAGGAGCAATAGAGCCACCACCTCCACCAGCACCGAGTGCGTCACAGGGTGCGCCACTCAGCCCTAACACTCACATCGATTTGACGCCACCACCGCCAGCAATGGAGACATCCCAGCTAAGCAGTCCGGTGCACATGAGCAATGCCGGCGTCGTTGAGGATTTGCCGGATGTTTGTGATGGCAAGAAGATTGCCATAGCCTGTTATCTCGGCCAACCCGAGTCCTTTGCCAAGTATTGCGAGGAACTGCTCGAACTGGATGACTTCTATGCAAATAGCGCAACCATAGCTAGCCATGAGGCTGAGCATGATCAGGCACAGGCACAACCTCAACTGACGCCTCCCTACAATGCGGCTAACTGCAATGAATTTGTCGTAGCCTGCACTTATATATCCGGAAAGACCACTTGGCAGAATCTGGACTATATTGTTAGGAAGACCTTCAAGGATTATGTGGCACGCATTGATCCGGGCACCAATCTGGGCCTAAACACCGACTCCATAACATCGTATCATTTGGGCGAGGCGAAACGTGGTCCAGAGATGGGTTTCCCAGAGCTATTGCCCTGTGGCTACATTGTGGGCAATGTGAAGACGCTCTACATATGCCTCCAGGGAGTGGGCAGCCTTGCCTTCGACAGCCTCATCCCGAGAAGCATTGTGCATCGCTACATAAGTCTGCTGACCGAACATCGACGACTCATCCTGTGCGGTCCAAGCGGCACTGGCAAATCCTATCTGGCAAGGCGACTTGCCGAATTTCTAGTTGCACGCGCCGGACGCGGCAATCCCTCCGAGGCCATAGCCACGTTCAAGTGAGTTTTTGATAATCATTGCCTTAGGTCTTTATCTAAATTGCTTACATTTCTTCGTTTTTCGTTGCAGCGTGGACCATAAGACATCAAAGGATTTGCGGCAATATTTGGGCCACATTGCCGAGCAGGCTGCCATTGCGAATGGCGTTTCGGAGCTACCATCTGTGATCATATTGGATAACTTGCATCATGCCTCCGCCTTGGGTGATGTCTTCTCTTGTCTGCTCAGCGCCGGACCAGCCACAAAGCTGCCCTGCATCATTGGCACCATGTCCCAAGCCACCTGCAACACAACCAATTTGCAGTTGCATCACAATTTCCGCTGGGTAAGTAGATCTTAATAGAACAATACTTTGTGCAAGTTTCTTGTTGAATACTAATATATGCATTTGTTACAGGTACTCACCGCTAATCATATGGAGCCTGTAAAGGGTTTTCTGGGACGCTTTTTGCGTCGTCGTCAGTTTCAGTTGGAGTTGCAGACGCAGCATTCGCAGCCAGAGTTGGGTGCAGTGTTGGCCTGGTTGCCTTCGGTGTGGCAGCATATCAATCGCTTCTTGGAGGTGCACAGCTCTAGTGATGTAACAATTGGGCCACGACTCTTTCTTTCCTGTCCGCTGGATCTGAAGGATTCGCAGGTGTGGTTTACAGACATTTGGAACTATCATCTGTCGCCATATTTGGTCGAGGCGGTGCGCGAGGGCGTGCAACTCTATGGCAGACGTGGTGGGGCTTGGAACGATCCTTCGGCCTTTATACGCAACTCATATCCTTGGCCTTATGGGCCAGATTCTGTGCCACCGCTGCGTCAAATAAATGCCGAGGATGTGGGACTAGAGGGCGTGGCTCTCAGCAATGGTGAACAACAGGATCCATTGGTAAAAGCAGCAAAAGTCAAGACTTTACAAAATTCTTTAGCTTATCTTTCAATTCATTGCAGCTAAATATGCTGATGCGACTGCAGGAGGCCGCCAACTACTCGGAGGCACAGGATCAGGAATCGGATTGCGCCAGCCTCGACTCCAATGTGACGCCAGATAGCTCAGCGGGCGCTGAGTAATCAAAGCGTTCATTCCTAGTTCTTGTTAACTTCTTACATGCCAAATTTTATATATTCAATTAATTGTTTTTCGATTTTACTATGTTGCGTTGTTATCGACCGACTTTGGGAGCCGCCACACACAAAATGCCATTCACACATTATCACAAATGATATTTCTTGCACTACTTTCGCGCCAATGTTCAAAAGCAGTTTCAAGAAGTGTTCCATTTGCACCAAAAACTATTTTACCTATTAGCATTTGTCTATTTCCATTTATAACATCCGCAAATATTAAATTTGCACTTTTTAGCGCACTTGTTAAAAATGCAAATTGGCAAACATCTAAAAATCAAAATACATAAATCAAATCATCCATCTATTTACTAATCCCTGGTAGCCCTTTGCGTAAATTCAACGCAACTTGAGAAAAAAGCTGGAGAAGAAAAGCAACAAAACAATAATAAATAATTGCTATAAAACACATTTTTGTATATACAAACCAAAAAAATTCAATCCCAAAATCCAAATTATATTTTTAAGTAACCAAACTATACACAACGGTATCAGCATTTTATACCATGGCTTGACAACAAAAAAGAATATTGGAAAAAATCTATTGTAAATGTAGCCCTAAGGTTTTGCTACTACCAATTTACAAGATGTACATTTAAAGGAAAAAGCTTTCACTTTAGTTTAATTATTTGCATAATTATTATTAAATATTGTTACAAACATATTGCATATTTATAAATAATTTTAATTAAATAATATACATTATTATTATGCCATACAGCGCTAAACATAGCAGCATAAATTAATAAATGCCAGCAAACATATACGTAATTCCCAAATCAATATAACAACCAAATAGCAAAATTAACAAGCACAACAATTCCTTAGCTACAATAAACAAGCGATTGAACAACAACAAAACATTTACAACAGCAACATCAACAGTTTAACTAACAGCTTAACATATATACATATATTAAATACAATATTGAAATTATATGTCCTGTCTCTGTCTAATTTAAATGTACATTAATGAAATCGAAACAAATCAAAATAAAAACTTACAAATTATTTAAACTCACCGTTTTTCTAGCTAATTAAAAATGGGTGACCACATTTTGTAAGCGCCAAAATTTAAATTCACTTTCGATAGTAAGCGGCATTTGTAGTCGTGTTTTTTTAGGATACATCGATAATATCTAACAACATATGTTTACATAGCGTGAGCCAAATTACCGATATTTTGTTGAACTAGAAACGAACGAACTCGCTCCGACTGTTTCGATAACATCTTTACCCAAAACTACCGTGTCCGACGTCAAAGTTGGTAATTGTGATATAGTTGATTAGCTAAAGGTTAATATATCTGAATTTTTTGTAATAACTGTGAATAAAACTTATTGGAATACGTAAACTGTTTTGAGCTGGCTACTGTACAAGCTTTTAAGCAATTGCTGAGCCCATGAGCAAATCGTGTGAAAAAAGTTTTTCGATTACACAACAGATGCCACAAGGCGCACGTTTGCAGTGAAAAATGGCAAAATTATGCGCGCTGTGGGCGTGGCATGTCAATAATAATATAACTACAAAATAGCTGTAACTACAGAAGATGCCATAGTATTATTTAACTACCAATTGAGCACTGCACATACGCCGCGCGATTGTTACATAACCTTGTACTGCGTCACTTTGCACCCCTCCCGTCTCCCGTTAACCCTCTAAAAGTGCATATCGTTTAATCATTTAACTAAATATATTTTTTATTTTGCACAGCTCTGAAACTATGGCACTGAGACTAATCAACAACGCTCTGCGCCGTCAGCTGGCCGCTCAGCTGCCTCGTAATGCCCAGATTGGAAGCATTGCCTCCATTCACACGCTGGACAAGATTGGCAAGCGTGAGATTGTTGGTTTCGGCTGGAACGGCACTGCCTGCTACGCTGATCGTACCGATTATCCGATGCCCGCTGTCCGCTTCCGCGAGCCCAACAACGAGATCAACGCACTGCGCACCAAGGAGCAGGGCGACTGGAAGAAGCTGAGCCCACAAGAGATTAAGGCTCTGTATCGTGCTAGCTTTTGTCAGACAATTGCTGAGGTGCAGGCACCCACTGGTGAGTGGAAGATGCACATGGGTATTGCCCTGATGTTCACCGCCGCCGCCATTTGGATTGCCGTGCTAATGAACGTGTTTGGTAAACGAATCTTATATTTATCGCATAATGCATAATTTAACAATACAAATTTCGATTTTAAGTCTATGATGAGCTGCCAATTACGTTCGATGAGGAGCACCAGAAGGCACAGCTGAAGCGTATCATCGATTTGGAAATTAATCCTGTTACCGGCCTGACCTCCCACTGGGACTACGAAAACAAGAAGTGGAAGAACTAAACGTTATTCGTATGCAGTGTTTTTTAGCAGATATTAAGCAAAAAGTGAGGCGACTTCTATGTTTAAGTGGCGATATATGTACATCCAGCAAAGTAGTTGAAATTAAATTTATGGCCACAGCCAAACCATAAAAGTATGCTGTACTTATTTTTAAAAAATATAATTAGCTAATACAAGAACTTTATATGTATTTTAAGTGCGTGGACACGCTAGCCAAAAAATCAATCTGCTGCGCAGCATTCGCTCAAATGGCATAAGACGCCGTTTGTTTGCTATCAAACTCAATGAACAAAACGCAATATTTGTATGATTAATGCATGTGGGAAGCTAATGTATTTAATATTCTATTATAACAAGCCGTTGACCTTGTCAATTATTAAATTTCATTTGCTTTCACTATGATGTTTTTCCTTATGCAGTTTTTGTCGTGCTTTCCAATTCCTATATCGTGGCTCATTTTCGATGTTATGAAAGCCATCGTGGGCTCGAACATGCTTAAAGTGCATTCCCTCAGGTCTGCTCCTTGCCAGCGTCAGCAAGCTGAGCAGCATAAATACCAGCAATTGAAACAAAGAATTCATCAACAATTTCCGATTCAACACTTTCCCACTAACTGTCTATGACTATGAATAATATATATAGTAATAACGATAGCCCTGCGTTGGTTGACTAATTGCATTTGTTTTGGCCCCGAAGCGTCCAATTAACAAATGCACGCTGCTCTTCTCATATAAAGGGTGTCTTTTTTTGTTGTTTTAGAAGAGCATTGGCATTGTGGTTTTTCCATTTCTCTTCATTTTCTATATTATGAAAACCATCGTGCGCTTTGACATGCCGGAAGCCAGGCCTGTGCTCCCCTGGCATACCAATGGGATGACCTCCATTCTCATTTTCCTCATCCGTTGGTTTATAGGTGAGTAGATCCTGTAATTCGGTGGTGCTACTGTTAAGCAACTCGGGGTTTTCAGTTGTTTCCGCATCCTGGGCTGCAACAAATGCGATCAGTAACAGAAGCAAGAATACCTTAAAAAAAAAAAACGAAACCGATTTCATTAAGATCCTGCAATTTTTATTCACAGAATTTGCATCTTACAAACTTGCTGCCAGACGTCATACTTTTGAAAAGTCAACACATTGGGGAAAGAAAAGAAGCACAAGAAACAAATGCCGACGGGTTTTGCCACTTTTATAGCTTTGTTGCGGGTTGCACTTGAAAATTGATTGGCAACAAGCTGGCAAACATTTTATTTTATGAGCAGAGCAAAGCCAATGGAACCTTTCCTGATTTGACATAGTTCTGAACTCAGTTTTTGGGGCAATTCCCATACGCTTGCACTACCAATCTGATACATAAGCATTTGGTCGGGTTTTACGTTCGAGCAGCTGGCATAGAAAAACATCGATTATTAAATACAAATATGCAATCTTTAATTGTAGGTTAAATACTTGTTGAACAAGGCAACTATAAAAGAGATAGCTTACTTATTTCTTTCGAACAGTTTGCATACAGCACTTAGCCTGTTAGCAGTTGCAGCTAAGATCATTAAAATGTACTATATAAAGTTATTGCTAATCAGCCAGGTATGAGATTTTATAACATTGGCTGTTCACAACGATCTTAACGATTCTCGCTTTCTCTTTAATAGCTTCTGTTGCTTAGTTGTACTTGGAGCTGGGCTCATTCGCACGATGCCATCGATGATGAGGAGTCATTGGAGGATGTGCATGAATCGTCAGCAACAACAACAACAACATTGCCAGAGATTATGCTAGAGGAGAATGCAACGTCACAGCCTGAACCGGCACTTCAGCAGCTAGATGAGGGATTAGCTTTAGTACGAACGGCGAATTCTGTGCCAGAAACAACAATGGAACCAATTGAGACAACATCGGAGCCAACAACAACAACAACAACAACATCGACGACCACAACAACAACTGAAGCAAATCTGAAAAAGCTTCTTCCCCAATATCCACCACATGGCTATCGCTATGGTCCGTATCCAGGACCGTATCCAGGACCATATCAAGGACAATATCCCGGTTCACATTCCGGTCTGTATCCTGGTCAATATCCTTATCCTCAAGCAGGCCCTGCTGCACCCAAGGCTACGCCCGACAGTTCTAGTGAACCTAGCTACCCAGGCTACCCATATTCATCCTATCCCACGATTCTGCGCTCACCCTACTCGCCCTATGGCCCACGACCACATTTCCATCAGCACGGATATCCACAACAGTTCCCAGGCTTTGTACCACCTGCTCCAACCACCAGCTCGGAGAAGCCAAAACCTAAGCCAGATATGGCTGATGAATCAACATCGACTGACAAGAGCACGATGAAACCCACTGAGGAACAGCCAGAACAACCCAACTTTGGTTACCCGCCTGTTTATGTGATTCAAAGGCGTCCTCAACAGTTGCCCACCTATCCGTATGGGGCTCCTGGTCGTGGCTATGCCATTCCCTATGGCTATGGCCGCTACTAACTACAGTACTCATTCACTTGTTATTACACAATATTTTCACTACTAATATTAAATAAACAAAAACTTTATAATACGTAACTTAATGCGAACTAACGATGTACCTATGTAAAAGTTATTGATTTAAATCAATCGTGTTTATTAAAAATAAAGATGCAATGAGAATACTTTTAGAGGTATTCGTGTTCAATACTCGATTCATACATAGTTTGTATATAATTCATTGATTTCCATGTCGTGGCTGATGTTTTAATTGTATTTTCCCGCTGATAACCCCGAGCACTGATTCTCTCACCTTGCGCATTTAATTTTCCAGTCAAACGGGTTGCCCGTCATCGTTTTGCAATTTATCTGTGCTTGCTAGGGGCTCAACGCTTCTCATACTGCTGCAAGCTGCCAAACAGATCGGGACACGATCAGAGATAGAGGGAGAAAAATGTCGCCTCATTTGTACAATGCGAACATTATTTTCTGTCTATGCCTGCTGCTCATCGGACTCGGGGTGAGTATTATTTTATTGACTAATCATCGAAACATGCTATATATTATCATTATTTTAAATGATTGCGATTGTTTTTAATTTTTATAATTGAAAATATTTACAGCTCTGCCAAAGTGCTTCGTTGCAGCTGGTAGGTGGATAGAGTATATATTTTTCATTCATTCTAATTTCTAACATTCGATCTTTTAATGCTTTTTTTCTTAGTTACGCATTCAGCGGGATACACGCGATATTCCCTCGAGTATGTTCAAGCCTTTGGGCAACCCAACTCAAGAAACTGCAAAAAATGTACCATCAAAAGCTGATTCTAACGAATTTACGTTCTCTGAGGTGTGTATATACAGTCGAACCTTCATATAACGAATCTCAAGGAGACAAGAAATAGCTTTGTTATAGAGAAAATTCATTGAATAGAATTGGTTTTTCATTGAGAAAAATGGCACGATGAGAAATAAAGAAAGCTTTATTTTACGGAAGTTCGTTATGTGGAAGTTCGACTGTACTGTTTATCTACAAACTATACAAACTAACTCAAAATGCTAACTTTTTATAGAGCTCTGGAGCAGAAGCACACTCTGTGAGTGCAAACTCTTCGCTGCGTCAATCGGATGAGGATTATGATGACGATCGGAACTTAAATGTTGGTAGTTCATGGTCAGGCAATTCGAGAATACCCAGTCAGTTTAGAAATCCGACACGTACCGGATTTCGAACGGTATGTTGAATTTTTAAAAGTATTTAAAGTGCATTAAGTTAAAATTAAATTGTTACAGAGGCCGTTCGATGGTCAAAGTGATCTAGGAGCGAGTTTTAGGCGTAGCAACTTTAGACAGACTTCACAATTTGGTCCGTCAGGCTTTACTAACACTGGCTTTAGTGGCCCCGACTATTCGTCAATGCCGTTGAGCATTCAAACCGTATGTTATTGCAAAGCGCTCGATATCAACAAATATTTAATACTTATTATTTTTGAATAGAGTCCTCAAGTTAGCAGATTTCCGGAACATTTTCAATCAAACTTTATGGGTCCCAGCAGAAACGCCAATAATAACAATTTCTATCGTTCCGAGTCTTATAGCTACTCTTCAGACGGTAATGGGCCGCCACAAGTGCAGCGAAGTGTTTTCGATTCTCGCTTGGGACATGGAATAAATGATTTTTATAATTGATTTCTACGTTGTTCGAATGATTAGCTGTTAGATTTAGTTGCATTTCCGTAATTATTGACAAGGTCAAAGTCTATGAAATATTATACGCCTTTGTTGGAAATATTTTATACTTACGTAAACAGATTAAATATTTAAATTAATTTCCTTGCTAATAAACTTTAATACTATTTTGTTTAATTTATACTACACTGAACAATCTAATTTATCCAAGATATCGTCGAACATAAATAATTTCGCTTCAATATTGGTTTCGTTCTGGAATTCAATAAACCACTTTGGCAATTCAGAGTCTTCAAACAGCTTCACCCTCATCAGATAGGCTTCAATATGCGATTCACTTCTCTTCATAAACAGTGCCAACTTCTTTTCCACATTTTTCTCAAACGTATCGAAGCCAAGCTGACGCAACAGCTTTCCAATAAGATTATCTTCTACATCAATTGACTCTTCGCTGACTTCATTGTCCAGGCCCAAAAGCTCCTCCAGCTCACCAATCAAATCCAGAATATCTTCAAACTCATCCGCATGCTTGGCATTTTCAATGAATTCGGATAGCCTATTTATTGCAACTCGATCTGTAGAGCTTGGTCCCAAAATTTCGGCTTCCTTTAGTACTCGCTGGATGAGATCAACGCCATCGTGAATTGCATCGCGAGAAAATGTTGTGAACTCTTGTACCATTGCGTTTTCAAGCTTATCGCAAGCTGTCAACGGATTTGCAAACTAACAAGTTAAGAGATAACATTAATCATTTTTTAATTGAATCCTTTTGTATCTTACTGTTGTGCTTGGGGCAGCAAGAAGAAGCAGTAAAAGGCGCCACATACTAGTAGTTGCAAACTGTTGTAAGATCTTTGGAAGACTGTATTACTCAATTTCAGTTGCGTTTGCCTCTTATAAGCTGTTCATGTGGGCAGAAACAATGTCAGATCGCTGGGAACAACTGGTTGTGCTTGGTTGGTTGGATCTATAGTCTATAATCAGTGCATTGAGTTGCCTTGGCGTGATAAGAACGTTCAATTTAAATGCTAAATGCTAAAAGCGAGACATAACATTATACTAAGGCTGCTGCTGCTTTTGGGCGTATGTTGCATGAAACATGATTGTAAGATCGTCTTAAAAATAACTCGGCATTTTGATAGATGACAGGTGCAGTACTTGGAGCTGGTGAGAGTTTGCGAGAATTGCGTAAGCTTTTGAGACAACAACATCAGATGGATGAACAGCAGCAGCAGCAACTTCAAGAACAGCAATTCAATGAGGATATCAATTTGTGGGCCCGTTCCTTGGAGCAAATGGGTCTCGATTTTATGGCATTTGTCGAGCAGTGTCGTCCACTTAACTCGCGTTGTTCGCAACGAATAGTGCAGCGTCAACTAAGAGCATTGAGACGCAACTATAGCGATCTACACGCTCAGCTAGAGACCCTGGAGATCAGCTACGTGGGCAAGGTTAGCGATGAGGAGCTGTTGACGCCCACAATGCGAGCGGTGAAGTGGGTGTTGGAGCAATACGATCGCATGTGGAGGCAAATAAATGCAGAAGCATACAAATTAGTCGACCAATAGAGCTACAATGTTTATTTAGCTTAAACTAAAAAAGAAAACATTTGTGTTCCTTTATTTACAAATCAATACTCTGCCTTTATTAGATTTAATAACACAAATTTGTTGTTCATAACGAGAAATTTAGGGAGGCGAGCTAACTTTGTCACGAATTGAAATGAATCACGAACTTGATATTTGTTAAAAATATATACAAAACAACAATGCAAAACTTTTAAATGACTTAATTTTGATGATTAGCATTAATCAATGTGTATTTTGAAGTGCCTGAGCAATGCTGTCAACTAAACTTTTGGCCTGCCTCCTGTAGTCCATTAATTTCAATTCGGGAACCTGAGCTTCAAGTTTGTGTGGAAACTCTAAATAGGAAAGCACTAGACTGTTGTCAGTTTCCGTTTGACAACTTGTCACATTATTCATAAGCTCCAATTGAGTTTGACGAGTGCTTGCAAAGTACTTAAACAATTCTAGATTCACTTTAGAATAAAAGTTGCGTATGGAGTTCATTTCGTTGGGAAGCACTTCCTGTAATAATTTGTCCGTTTCTGCTTAATTAAATAAGGAACTGTTGATGAGGGCAAAGATAAAGTACGCAGTGCTATAGTAGCTTTCAGTATTGCCAACAATTGCATCTAGTTCATGAAAGTATTGCTTGTCGATGGCATTGCTATCATTTAAGTGATTTAAGCGTTCTCGAGCATTTTGCAAACTTGAATCCAGCACTTGATTGTACAGCAGCTCAATATCCTTTGCCGTCTGTCTGGCATCTCCTCGACTCTATAAATAATGTATTTCGATTAGCTAAGGCTTTGTATTTGCATTGTGACTCATCCCACCAAACAGATAAGACAGCTGCAGATAAGCAGAGTAAGCCAGAGAGAAATTGACATTGCTGCCGTTCACAATCGCCGTCGATTAGGTACTGTGTTCAGCTAAAATCTTGAGAAAGAATCATACTCAAATAATACTGTGACAGTTTGTTTGTTAATAGTTAATTATAGCTTTTTATTAAGCACTTCAGCAAAGCCAGAAATCAAAAGTTTTCATTAACATATTGAATTAAAAAAATGTTTGCTATCAATTTTACTTATAATGAATAGTTAAATAGTAAATTAAGCTAACTAGAAATTGAATTAAGCACCGCTATTTAATATATTGTGTTTATTATATAATACAATTACTACGAACATATTTACTTATACTATAAGTAAAATTAATAAATTGATTATTTAATTTGTATTCTAGATTTCAGTTTTTAGCACAGGATTGGGGAATATTTGTTTGTATTGTTATCAATTTTGATAGCTTCATTTTCAGCAGTTTTTGAAATATATATTTTGAATAATAAAAAAAACTTAACTTTATTTGTTTTGCCTCATTTGTTTAAGGTTCTTTGGCATATTAAAAGCTTATGCCATTTTTAAATACGAAACCTAAGCTAATACTTAAATACATATATATTTTTGTAACTAGTTACATGTGCATTTTTAGCATACACAATACAATATGTAAACACTTAGCTTATTTTCAGAATAACACGCTTTACATCTGAGTACATTTGAAATACATTTATAATGTATTTCGTACTCGTATTGACTAACTTATTTGGAGCTCGTGTAGTAAATTGACAAGCGAATTGATTTTATTTGATTAGCTTAATCTACATAATTTATAACTGACATTGACATTTACGTATTAAATATTTTTGTTTAGATTGTTGTTCGTAAATCTATTTACGTGAAAATGAAACGATTGATTTTTTCATTCAAAGGTACAAAAACAAAGTTTAGGTACTTGGATACTTTTTGAAACTTGGGTGTGTTTGTATATACTATGTATTGTAAGTTATGTATAGAAATATTTGTTTAAATATTGACATCGTTTGAGCATTGTACTTTGAGTTGATTTAGTTGAGAATTGATGCAGCCATTGTTTTTTGTAGATATATATATTAAACCTTACCTTACGCATACATTTTCGTTTATATATAATTACCTAAATACACACTTAATATCTGCAAGGTACACATGACGTTTTTTAACTTTTTAAAGCGCAAGGCTTTAAAGTTTATAACATTTTTAAACATAATTTCCAATAACTCAACGAAACGAATAAAACTTTCAGTTACCAAACGATTAAATTAACTTACTGCTAAGCAACATTAAATATAAATTAAAGTAATTAAATACTTGTTTATTTTATTTCTTTGTTGTACAAATAGTAAGCTGCGAATTGAAGTTAGAAAATATATATATATATACATTTATATTTTTTCTTAGTTAGTTACACTTTCAGTTTTCTTGCAGTTAAATTCTGTTATCTAGAAGACAGTCCATGGAGTAGAGCTTATAACTAATTGTAATTTCAAGTTCAATTAAAGCCAAAAAAAATATGATGAAAACTTAGGTTTTGAGGTTTTAAGTTGAAAATTGTATATATGTTTATGAAACATGTAAGAATTATCCTTAAGTTACAAAGCCTAAAAAAAAAAAAACAAGACAAGACAATTGAGTGTAGTTGTAAATTTTCTAGCCTACTTACTTAAATTCATATTTAACTTTCACCCAGATACCCATACTTTTTGTATACTTAAATACCCACCTCATATTGTCCCATTTCGATTTGTAGTTTCTGAAGTTTTTCTGAAATTTTTCTTACGCTTGTCTCTTGTGTAAGTTAATAAGTTTGCAGTGTATTTTTGTTGTTTAATGTACTATTTATTCATGTGAAATTATATTATGCTAGTTAAAGTCGTAAAAAAATGCAGTTCATTTTGTATAAAATAATTATTATGTATGTACATTAAATAATTATAATATAACTAAATTAAAATTATATAGGAAATATTAGCAAAGGAAACAAAATGTTACAAAAGATCGTCTGAAAAAGGAAGAGAGAAAAAGTGAAAGCGTGTGTATGAGCGAGAGAGAACAATTTTACTTTTTATCACAATTGCGTATGAAAAATTTCTTTAATTGCTAGAAACCGCCACGCCCCGTGCTACTGGCTCCGCTACCGCTACCGCTGCCACTAGCCCCACCACCACTGCCTCCCAGCATCGATTGCGGCACCAGGATGCGAGGCAGGGTCAACGAACGCTTGGGCGCACTGTGCCTCTGAGGCGGCATCTGTAGCGTTTGCTCCGCCAAAGAATTGCGGGCGGGAGCTGGAGCAGCCACGGGAGCAGCTGGCTGCTGAACCATTTGTCACGCATACGATTGAGCGGTTTGTGGCATCATGCCAGCTGTGTAGCCAGGATCGAGACCAGGACGCTCCACTAGATTCTTGAGACGGCCACGCAACTCCTCCAAGCTCTTAGACTTGGCTTTGTTTATGCGCTTATATTTGACATCCTTGGGCTTTGTCACCGAGCGATGATTGGACATGACCCGATTGTAGGTTGTCACCTGGGACTTGCCATTGTGCGGCTCCAGCTGTGGCACTTTGACACTCAATGTGGTGCATGGTGAATCATGGCTTGGGGACCGCTTAAGGCCACCCAATTGGCGACGTGGCACAGGCATTGCCATTACAGGAGATATCGATGATGGGTCTTTGGCTTCGGGAGCTGTTGTGGCTGCGGCGGCGGCTGCTCCATCGATCTGTCCCTCTGTGGAACTGGAGCTGAGTGCCTTTTCGGAGCGGTTCTTGAACTTGTCACGCTTTTCGGTTACATCCGGTGTGGGTTCCGGATCCTCCTCAACCGAGTAGACAGTCTCGAGGATGTCAGGACGTCTAAGGAAACAATTGTTACGCCTTGCAGCGCCGTACTTATTCAGATTCGTCTCAATTGCATCCGATATGGAGCGCACAATAGTTATGCCATCGCTGCCCAGAACACCGCCACCACCGCTGCTCTTGCGACGCAATCCAATTGTCATCATATTCGAGTCAGAGTCAATATCCTCCAGCACCACGGCCGAATCGGAATCATTCAGCGAATCCAGCTCATTGGCATAGCTCGCCTCAATGCTCTCCAAGCCATGATCCACCAGCCGTGTGGACAATGTATCGATGATCTTCTGTTGTTTCTGTATAGTCATCTCTCGATGGCCCAATAGACTCGCAATCTGTTTCTGTTTTCGTTTGAGCCGTGATTCCAGCAGTAGAAGCTGTGATGTTAGCGAGTTCATTTGATCCGATTTCTCCTTCTGATACCGATAATGTTGTTGCACCTGATAAGAAAGACCAAGAAAGAGGGAGTAAGTATACAGTTGTCTTCTTAAATTGTTTGCTAAGTACTTTTTATCAAAAATTAAGAATATTTTGAATTTTTGATAGTCAGTTTTGCTAATTTTTTGAATTTGCACTAGTTTAAAGAGGTCAATAAAAAATGTGTATTCGATTTTTAAATTTTCACTATATTGATTTAATTTTTGTTGAACTTTTCGACTCACCTGCATTGCATAGGCTTTGCGCCATTTCATAATGTGCTCGGTTTGGAATCGAACTTTGGAGCGTAGCTCTTCGATGATGGCGCGTGCCGTGTGCAAATCCTTCGGGTCCTGGTTCATCATATTAAGTCGTAAATTGCTGGTGTGGCTGGAAACGGGCAATGGCGGCGGCCATTGGAATTCCAGCGGCGGCTGATGCACATTTGTTGGCAGCGAACCTCTTGGCTGGGCTGACTTGTTGGCCTTGGGTGTGGATGGTACAGTGCCGGCACCACTAGAGCCACCACCACCACAACCGACTCCAATGCCAGTTGCAGTCATTGTCATGGTTTCTGTTGGTGTAGGTTGCGAGGGTTGGTTCTGTATGCTGCATGCCATGCTGCTGATGCCTTTGGCAAATTGTGTGGAACGACTCGCATACATTTGAGTGGGATGCTGTGGATGTCGGAGTGGGGGGTGCCTGGGGAATCAGTGGCCGCTAGACGGCCAGCATCCGCGCCACCCGTTGCACCTTGTTGGATATTCCCTCTATTTTTATCTTCCTCTCTCTGTCCCTCTATGTGTATGGTTCGTAAAAAGTTGCTGAAATGAACAAAAAAGTCACGAGTCCTTTATTAATAGCAAATATTTGTTGCGGGCGTATTCAATTATGGCTTACACTGATTGCTGTTTTCTATGCTAAAGGCTCACATTTTTGATTGATGGGCATTGCAGCAATGTTAATTAATTTTGTTTTTGTTGAAAACAGCCTAAAAAGGTTTTTTTTGGTGTAAAACTGGCCGTTGAACCATATAACTTTTTCCATGAGAATGAAAACGTTCTTTAAATGAGCATTTACTTTAAGAGAATATAAAAACGCAGAACGAAAGAAAAATTAAATATTATTTTACTTCTGTTTTGCTTTGAGTCGAACTAAAATTCACACATTTCAAACGATTTTCATCATGGCACAATGTTATTTTCCGTTTCTCTCATTGTCACTGTATTTAAATCACAGTTACATGTCCTCATCACGCTGCCTGCCGCCGCCGAGTGGCAAGTGCGAATAGCAAGTGGCAAGTGGATTTTCTAAGCTCGCATGTTTACGTACTGCAAGAATGGGCCTGCACATTTGTCAAACAGCCGCAAACTTGGTCAGGGGGGTCATGACCACACTCTGCCCCACCAAACTAGGCCAGAGCCATACCTTTAAAACAGCTCAGGGTGGGCCAATGTTTTAAGGCCATGTTGCGAGCAGTAATTATTTGTGAAACTCGCATTAAAATTTCGGAGAAAAAGTAAATGTAACGCATACGCCACCGTGCATTGGCCATCTGTTATGAAAATTACATTGCAAAAAGAAAGCAAAAGCAGTAAAGTGGATTTTATGCAAAACAGAAGCGCAACAGCAGCAGCGAGAAAGAATGAATAAATATTATACAATACATAAATTTAATTCAAATTAAAATGTAATAAAGCGCATTTAATGCATGCGATTGTCATTTTCGTTCGCTGTGTTAAACAAGCATAATTATAATTATAATTTATAATTTATGCGTGTTTTGATTTAATTTGTTTGAGCTGTCGTCGAGCCCATGGCGAAAACATTATGTAATTGGTAACACAAAACTGATATGGCATGGAAAATCTGCTAAGGTTCTGGCTTTGGTTATGTTTTTTTGGCCCGATTCAAGAAATTAATGTAAACTATTTGTTAAAAGAGAAAGATCATTGAGATACTAAGAAATAAGTTAAAAATAATCTAAACAAATTAAATTGGAATCAGCATTGAAGTAACCTCATCAAGGAACATGAGATATCTTTACCTAAGTTAAGACCAAGCTTCTTTAATCTGACAATCAATGAAAATCAAAGAAACATTTAAATTATTTGACTCAAATTTATATGAAATCAAATTGTAGAACATTTTATTGGGATTGTAAATTACTGTAAATTAACATTATACAATTATAAATTAACTGATCAGAAGATAATGAAAAACACCACGTTTTACTTAGATGCAAAGGTTAATTTCAGGTTTGCCAGAATTAATTTCAAAAATGACAAAACGATCAAAGGAATTTGTCTCATTGCCAATGGCAGGCTACTCAATTAGGGCAATGGTTATTGGTCGTCAAACAACCTGTTGTTGAGCCAGTAATAAATCCAACTAGCCAATTCACCGAAGCATCTGCCATAAGAGCCATGCAACTGGCCCTTAGCTTAGTATTTAAGCCGCCTGTAAGCAATGCCATTAACAGCTAATAGGCACGTGAGGGGCATTATTTTCTCAAGCTTTTCCTTTGTTCTCGTATCCATTGTCATAATTAAAAATTATGAATGAGTTGTCAATTGTGCGATAAGAGAAGAAGCTGCCAAATGGGATTGGACGATGATCGTTGCTCAGGCATCAGTTCAGTTAGCAATTTTCGTATGATGAAACAGCCCGACAGACAATTTAACACACAGACCGCTGCAAAGAAGCGAATTGCAATTCCGATCTTAGGCAAACCCAGGCAAAAGTCTTGCGTGTGTCTTGCAGAACACAACTTAGAAAAGAACTGAGCCAAAATATTTGTTAATCGTTTTCAATTGCATGTTCATCAACCACTTTGGCTGCATTCCAAGCTCCAAGCTCCATCACTCTCGCATTTTTTTGCCATCATTATTTATTGTTGATCGCCAACAAGTGGAAACGGAAGTTCTTAAGACATTTTTCCATTGGTCTCTTTTGGTCTATGTTGAATTTCACAAACTAAGGCACAAAGTTATTTCAAATGAAAATGTTAAAAATGTTGCGTGCTTTTCTTCTCCTCGTTTGCTGTCACGTTGAATTATTCTCGTCTTTTGTTTGTCTTTTTTTGTTCTTGCCTGAGCTGCTTTGGCTGTTTTGTCAACGAGATGCGGTTAAACAATTATTTTCAATGAAGACCATTGGAAAGTGGCCGTGAAATTAAGTGTTTTGTGCCTTGTATGTGTGTAATAATAATTTTTAAATAATTAGCACATTTCATAATTAAATTGAAAGATTCTTTTCAAAGAGTTTTATTTAATTTGTGCTTCGTTTATTCATTTCATTTAACTCGTTATTTCAAAGTTTAAGAAACTGTTCAATGTAAAAGTCCCTCAGGGTAGTCACCTAGGACCATTGCTATTTAATCTCTTCGATCTTCCTGCTGTTATTACTAATTCTCGTGTATTTATGTTTGCTGATGATGTTAGGCTATGTTTCACCTATAATGATGATTCTCTTTGTAACTTACTACAGTCACTACAGTTACTTAATTTAAATTGTTCAAAATGTAAAATCATGACTTTTTGTAGAGGTACCCCTCATACTGCTCACTACGTGCTTGATGCTTCACCACTTGTCCGCGTTTCTGAAATTAAAGATTTAGGAATCATTCTTGATATCGAATTAAAATTTGATTCTCACATATCGTCGATGGTCAATAAGGCCATAAATGTACTTGGCTTCATCAAGCGGTGGTCAAAAGAGTTTGATGATCCCTACACCACTAAAACGCTATATACATCCCTAGTACGTCCCATCCTGGAGTATGGATCTTGTGTGTGGTCCCCGCAATACGGGATTCGCCAGGATAGAATTGAGTCTGTGCAGAGGAAATTTCTTCTGTTTGCGCTTAGATGTTTTAACTGGGTTCCTGTAATAGACCTACCCCCCTATTCAAGTAGACTTCTTTTAATTAATCTTCCTTCCCTGTTGAACCGTCAAATTATGCATGGTGTAGTATTTATCACTAATCTACTTAATGGTGAAATCGACTCATCAGTTCTTCTAAGTCGAATAAAATTAAATGTTCCCATTAGATCCACACGTAACTTTTTACCCCTCAGCCTCGATCGTTGCTCGAGCAACTATTTAATTCATGAACCATTTCGTGTTATTTGTTCAGACTATAACAAACTTTATTCTCTTGTCTCTCTGGAGACCTCGACTCCAGTACTAAAACGATCTATCCTTTCTGCCTTATCTAATCGTAACCACTAATCACTAATCTACCACTGGTCTGATTGGGTTTTTCTGGGTTTTTCCCAATCCACGCAACAAATGTTGGGCCACTTATTTTCTTGTTGAATTTCCCAGAGCTTTAACGTTAACTTTATAATTATTTCAACCTTAAGTTACTTTCAGAACTACATATAATTTTAAATTTTACTTAAAACTTAATTATTTTAAATTAATTTTATTTTCATGTCAGCTGCTCATAGCTGACAATAAATAAATAAATAAATATATATTAAACTTTTTGATCATTTTTAAATTTAAGTTCAAGCTAGAAATACTTGATGTAATAATTTATTGTTTATTTTCACTTTTTACTTTAAATGAATGAAAATGCGTTAAAGTTTGAAAATCAAGATGTTTTTCCAGTATAATGAATCATAGGATTATTTATTCACTGTCTCGCTACGCGCTTAAGCCCTTGTCGGACACTTAATTAAGTTACATAGACAGACTTAGTCCAGTGACGCGGCTACTAAGTTAGTAGTTGGCTTTTAGTGTTAAATGTAATTACAAGACTTTCATTCTGTTGTTACCTGAATGCCGCTGAACTCATTCGAGCTACTTTGCTCAACTCGTACTGGACTTGACATGTAATCACACTTAAGTGTGATTACATCACTTAATGCTTAACATTATATAAAATGTTTCAATGTTTGTTGCATTTGGTAGGATCTACAAGCATAATGCGGACGTGCATTTAATGAAGCCCAAGGATATCAAAGTATAAAAACTGCGCATTCGATGCGTTGGCATCTACGAATGAATGAACGAATGAATGTTTCTTGTTACCAAGTTGTAAAGTTACCAACTGACCGGAGCAATCAATTTGGGCAAAGCTGTTGCTTGTTTTTGCTGTTGATAGCGTTTTAATTAAATTTTAATAACAATGACAAAACACACACAGAGCAACAATAGCAAGAACAAGCAAAAAACAAGCCGCTGGCAACTTTAATTAATTTATGCACAGTGAGCCTCCTAATGATATAATTAAACACCTTGCTGGATTTGCTTGAAATAACACAACAAAAAACAAAAATAACTAATAGCAGTACCAAGTTGTGCCAGTCTTAATTATTGTCCACTAAATGGGCATAAAATGAGCAACTCTTGAGTATATTTTTGGTTTCTGTTCCTAAGTTCCATTCCTGTTGTCATTCTCTTGGCCGTACCCCTGCACTTGGTTGCGGTTCATAATGAGCATTGTTCTTTTTTCTTTCCCTCCCTAATGGATAGCTTCTCCTCTTCTTGCTTCGTGTAAAAAACTTAAGGAGTGATTTGGCAACATAATACTTTATAAAATACCTTTAGTAACCTGAATGACGATTATAACCGTATGGGATAGTTATAATTTAAAGATGGTTGAACAGCTTTGTATTGAATATTTTACTTAAAAACAACTTAAACGATTATTGTTATTATAAATGCAAATTATACAACAACGACAAAGAAAGTGATCAAATGCCACAAATTAAACGGTTATTTCTATGTTTGACCGAAAGTATTTTCTTTTGTTTTAAGTCATTTACCACAGCCACAACTGCTAAACTGTTTAAAGGACAGCAGAGAATGCTAGTATCTTAGATTGTAAAACAAAAGATTTTTATTTTTTTTTCTTTCTTACGTTTAATTTAGTTGGTAAGAAAGTTTTTATATATTTAGCGTTGAGGTAAGGTTAGGTTAGACCGGCCGATCCTTCAAGGGAAGTGTTACACACAGACCCCTAAAGGGTCCTTAGTGAAGACGTGGTTGGAGATGGTTGGGACGTGCTACCAAAGCGGGGCAACTGAAAAAGAGGTGTTTTGGCGTTTCCTTGACACCTGAATCCTTGCATTTCCTGCATTTGTCGTTGTCTGTTATGACTAGCCAGTCTCCTGTCAGTAGATTCACAAGCCTTCGACAGTCATGTCCTTGTAGCTTAAGTTTGTCTTAGGATGATTAGGAGAAAAATTAACTATATTTCCTTCACAAACAATTTATAAATATCTTCAAGGCATAATTAGTCTCATATATAATTTAACTTTCTTAAAACCAATTGCAGTTTATATATTTGAACAAGTATTATTTCACCTTCCTTTAATTGAAATCGATATTTAAAATGTGAGCCAACCACAAAGTAAAGATACAAAACCTGAGATAAAATTCGACTGCATTTAAGTATGTAAGCTTAAGGCTTATAGAGACTCAGCCAAGTCAAGACTAATTTGTAAAAAGGAAACATTTCTTGTTGACGTCGCGTTGACAGGCGCATCGAGTGTTCCAAGTTGTTGTGGTTGATGGTAATAAATAAATTCAGCAAACAGTCACAAATGATAAGAGTTGAGATGCGAGAAAACTCTTTCCAGATATTAAATAAATAATTCAAAATTTTACATCCCATCGAATTATTGATTTGCTTTCAGATTCAAATAGAATCGGTTGTCTTCTGTACAAAATACCCAAAGTATACAAGGTTGAAAATTTATGTCAGAGAATGAGAGTGCGTGTAGTAATTGTAGCATTCCCCACACAAAACAAGCCATGTTATGAATGAAAACAAATTTTTTTATTGACTGAGTAAATATTTTATGAACTTTTTGTGTTGCATCACGCATATATGAACTACTTATATTTCGTAAGTGAAGCGGCATGTTTTACGGTCACGTTCCGCCAATAAAAGTTAGGAGCTAACTTGCCGCGTTAAATAAGACTGCCCCACACTACCCACGCCTACCAACAGTAGAGGATTAAAGTGGATCTGAAGCACCTGGCCAAGCAATAATAGAAAAGCAACAGAAAAAAGTAACGCTGTTGTATTTCCAACGGACAGGAATGCCAGGAACTAAAATATAATGTAAGCTTCGCTTAAGCAATCTAAAGAAATTCAAAAAGTAATTCCATTTAGCATTGCTGCCACGTTGATGTTGCTGTTGACTTTTCTATTTAGAATAGAATTTCAAAGCAGGAATAATCCTGTTGCCTGACATTATAATTCAAGTGATGCTAAGAAACGGTTTATGAACTTGGACAAAACAAACAAAAGTACTTAAAACTCTACATTAAATAAGAAATTGGATTTAAAATAAGATGTTCCAGAATACATTAATTACTTGGCATAGCTGTTGAAGTTAGCGGATAGATGGAAGATTGAAATATATGTCAAATATACATTTTAATAATCTACAATAATGTATCAATAAAACTTTTTCAACGCCCTGGCACATTAAATGCAAACATTTTAAATTCTATGACCCTTTTATATATGATTTAAGAGCCTCTTCCAGCATTTTAAGCATGATGTATGTCTGATAGCAAAACCAGTTTCCCAGCCACACAAATAAAAAACAATAAATTAACGTTGAACAGCATTTAAACGTGTCCTTTCATGCTTTTTGGTGCTGGTCAAGACAAGCAAACGTTGATGGCAGTGAAAAAAATGTCCTTGGGCAGTGCCGAGCGCACGTGCCTTTTTTTAACTTGGCCAGAAAAAGGGTTTTGTAAGTGAGGAGTAAGGAGTAGAGGGGAGAAAGTAACTGTGACTGCTGTAACTGTGGTTTGTTGTTTCGTCTGTCGACTGTTCCGGATTTTATGTGTATTTCTGTCTGCTGTTTGCCAAATAAAAAACTGTGTAAAAATCACGTTTATCGCATAAAACTCAAATGCGTTGGCTCCACAGCTTAATTGCCTCAAAAATTCAGACGTCAAACGGACTGAGAAAAAGAGGGAGAGAGACGGCTGCTCATGCAACTTGTAAGTACTTCGGAATTAGCTGAGATTCCCAATGGATTTAAGCACAACAGTTTGCATTTCGGCCTGTGGGCTGGCATTAGAAATACCTAAAAATATCTCAGCTTTGTCTGTGCTTGTTCTTAGAAGTTTTACTCAAAACAAAATATATATATTATATAGGACCGCAGCCAGAAGTGACTTTCCTGGCTGGTTTATGTGCTATAAGCATGCATGTAAAAAATTTATTTATGAGCGCAAAATTAGCTTTGCGTTATACTGAAAGTGCCAACAACAACATGACGCAAATAAGGAACTTCATACTTTAATATTAGCATAGAAAAGGCAGGTTGGTAACACAATTAGTACATCAACTATGCTGAACCGAATATTAAAGTCATTACTAACATAATAATAAACGTAAGTAACAAATTTTGTAAATAAATGGATATATTTCGCTTTAAATAATTTAAATGCTATAGAAATGCATGTAATTTTGATATAATTTCTATAGGTTTTGTATCTTATCTCGTGTCAAATTAATTTATGCAAAATCATCCAATTTGCTATGCCCTTTAGGGAAATTTATATGAATAGTTATTTGCTCATCAAAGCGTCTAAGTCTAATATCTTTGAACAGCTGAATAGAACACGTAAGACCAGCAATTCTTAATACTCACTCTTATCTTAATACAACTAATGGAGCCCTTTAATGGCGTTCGCCCAACAACAGCTTCCTTGAACTTAAACAAATACCATAAGTGTCAAATAAAAAGCTTAATAACACACAATTATAAGCACAACAAATGACAAACAACAAACAAAAATCTTTGCAAAACAAACTCAACATAATCCTAGCGACATCTGGTTGAACGTGCAACAGCAGCAGCAGTATGAACAACAAAGTTGTTGTTCAATTAGCCTGCCACTGATGTTTTTGTTCCTCATTATTGCTGTTGTTTTTGTAGCATATTACGTGACGAAGAGACTCAATCTTGTTGGCCAAGTTAAGGTATTCCTTTGAAAAATTGAAGCCGCCTTCTTGTTCTTCAATTCCTGTCTGCAACTAGGAGTTGAAGGACATTCCTTTATTGTTACCACATTTTAATGGGTTAATCTACTTACTTATGACAATCGAAAGTATTGTTGGCTACCTCCCTAGTTGGTCAGAGCCATAACTTAATTGAATAAGTTACCGGCACGTGGCTAAAATTATTATTACTAACCTATTATGATGCAATTAAAGGACTCTTTGTGGAATTAATTGTAAAGCTGGACAGACAAGAACAATGGCAATGAAGGAGACTGCAAATTAGCCTTGGGCATTGCACAGTCAATAGACAATCACAAACCAATAATCTATCTACAATCTGAGACTGACACTCGACTGTTGTTTAATGCTGACCAAACCAAATTCGAGCTTCATTGGACATCAATTAATAAAGTAAGTACAAGCAAGATGACAGTCAAAGATTCTATAATTTGAAGAAAAATCCAATCGCTGTATTAAACTCAAAATAAATATGTTTTCTTATATAACAGCAAGGATAAACATCATATTTAAATATGTTAATATTATATATTGGTTAAATTCTATGGTCAATTGAAAATCATTGTTAAATATTATACCTATTTTAATTACCTTTAATTAATATATTCTTAAAGGAATTATTCAGTCAGATTGTGCTCTTGTTTTTCTGGTCAGCAACCATAAGTATTAACGTAAGTGTCCTACACAAAATTGCCCACGGGTGGTATGAGTAACATGTTTGTACTCTACAGATATTTGCAGATGCAATGTCAAATCTCAATGTAAAATCAATAAACCAAAAAAAGGAGGTACAGAAAGAATAAGAGGAATACAAACTCAGTTGAAAAGAGGTAAGAAAAATAGAGTACAGCTTGACAGCAATGTGGCTTGAAATATATATATATATATATATTGCCCAGTTAGTTAGCTTTGCTTGACTTGGTTCACTTATTTGGACAGGTTGACACCCCACACACCCATACTCCCCCACACACACATGCTCTTAACTTTCAATTGCCAGCGATTCCTCCTAAATGGCAACAAATTTCAAGCTTCCGAAAACGCGAAAAAGTTGGCTGATAAACGACCAAATCCAACCACCAGCTAACAGCTTTCAGCTTGCAGCTTGCTGTGCTAACTGCATTTTCATTGTTTCACGTTGCAAAGAGTAAAAGCATACATTTGAACAAAAAACAACAGCACCAAAATGAATTGATAAATAAAAGGCGGAAAAAGAAAAATTGGCAAAGATAAATAAAAGTGTGGAAAAATTTTTTCAACAAACTGGAACAGAAATGCTCTCAAGGAGATACATTAAGGTTGTTTAAGTGGTGCTGGATGGTGATTTTGTGCGTCTCAATTAACCAAAAAGTGCTACAGCAGTGCAAATGTTTCTTCATAAATGCTTTTTAACACATTTGCTTTTATTCTGTTCAATGTTTGTATTAAATATCTTAGCTGAAATATTTTAAAGCTAAGCTTTTGCCATCTCATTGATATGTGACGCTTTTATTTTCAGTTGAGCTCAAAGTTTAACCGAGTTAAAATCTGCTGCCTAATGCAATCTTTTTAACAGCTGCCTCAAGGTCTTCCTACTTATGGTCTACTCATCTCCAAATGACTTGCAGCACACAAAACAAAGTTTTTATCTGACCCATTTTTCAATCATTTGTGGTATTCGTCTTTTTTCAGTGGTGGTGGAAATTCCCTTGGTATCCTTCAGCTGCAGTTGATAACTCCCAAATGGCTGGCTATATTTCAGCTGTACACTTCAAAGTAGTTTCTCTACCATTTGAAGCACATTGCAAATCAATTCTGCCCAGTCATACCTTGCGTATACGTGATCTGGGCAAAAACTTGGCTACACTTTCAGCTGATTAAGTACACACCTTTCTGCAGAGGAACTCAATCTAATAAGCATAATTTAAGTTTAAGCTTTCAATACATTTTAATAACGTTTTAGTTGGAGTAGATTCCTAAGTGAACAGCTTTATAGTATTTAAGTTGGACGCAACCAATCTTGTTAATTGTGATTTGTTTTTGTTTTTTGTTTAATGGTATTAACGTTTAAAATACCAACTTTTCAAGTTCAATAACCATAGATCTAGAAGAACTTTATTAGCTTCAGTTAAGTCTGGTTAACTGTCTGTGCGATACAACATTAACAAATCAATTAGCTGTTATATTGATTGACTGACTGATTGATTGATTGGTTGATCAGCGCGTTTCACACGCTTCAATTAAATGCCACAGTCTTGATAATAATTCGTACCCTACATTCAACACCCCTACAACAAAGACACGTTTCTGTGAGTTGCAAGCTCAACTCAACAATTATTTGGAGATGTGTTTTGACTAACGGTTTAAGGAAATTAATGAGTCCTCACTTAAAAAGTGCCTGTATGAGAGAGGCAAGAAAATGATTTATTTATCACAACTGATTGATTGTGTGTGCTCCACTTTATTTCGACTGATTGCAATTAAAACTGTATGTGACTGTTTGCACATTTATTTATTTGCTTTGAATCGACCCAAAAAGCTGAATTCGGATGTAAACCCAAATTGAATGACTTGCCATGATTTGCATTTTGGATGCTTAAATGTTCAGGTCACAAAGAGCTGGCATTATTTCATTTGCAATTGAATATTGTTGAGTGTTGTAAGTGTGATAAATATATTTTTTTTGAATAAATGGCATAAGGTCCATATTTTTCGATGTTATATTTTTTATATTATTTTTTTGCACTTTGTGGGAAATGCTTTTAATGATGTTAATGTAATTATGATTTGGAATATTTCAATAATTAAATATTTGTTTTTAGGTTCCCAGTTGACTGACTGACTCAACGCAATGCCTTTACAGTGAAATAAAGATTGGATTTAGTTTTCAACTGCATCAGCAATTAGTTGAATTTTTGAACCTTAGGTCACAGTAATATTATTTATGAACTTAGAACGAGTCAAGTATTCTTTTTCAAGTTACTCTTACTTTTCTCTTCTTCTGTCGTTTTTGAACATGGTGTGGCAGCTGTGGAATGTAGGTTTTTATGTGTAAAAGAAGTAGAAGGCTTGTGAATGGCCAGAAATATAGGCACTGAAACAAAAGATAAACGTACGTGTTTACCATCTATGCATAAAGAGTATACAGCTATGGCTACCTGAACGACCTTCACAGCTAATGCACAGAGAAGTTAGAAAATGGAGGAGGTGGATCTATTAGGGGGGGCGTGTGATGTGCTGCTGTTTTGCCAGCAAAGAGCATGCTCAATTTTTATCCAGAAAAAAAAAAAAAAAAGATAGTACAACATCTAGCATCATCGACAGCGGCAACAACACGGGAAACAAATAACAATTTAACAGGATTAAATATGCATGCGTGACTCTCTCTCGCTCTGTCTTTGACTCTTTTCAATCTCTTTCTTTTTCTGCCTATATATAGTCCATTTCTTTCTATAGTTTTCTCTCTTCAACACCCTTTTAATCCCACACACTTGTATTTGTTTTTGTATCTACTTTCTCACTGTTTTCTATTGTGCGCTTTGCCCGGGGCTCGTTTAACAACCTTGCCTGGTTCTAGCTTTGGCTTTACCTAAGGCTCTGGCAACAGGCCCGGCTCTGTTGCTGTCCCTTCTTCTTTATCTTTATCTTCTTTTTCTGAAGCTGCTCCTGGCCGCTTTGGCGTCGGCCAATCTGTAGCATTTTGTCATGGATTTTTGTGCAGTGCTCTGGTCGCCGGTGTTGGTGTTTCGTGCGCCCTTACCCCTGTCCTTGTCCTTGGAATGTTTTTCACCTTGAGCGCAACACAGGCCAATTCAACAAGTTATATTAATTCAAAGTTTTATTGGTTGACTATGAAATGCCCTGCATTAGATTTGTATAAAATCTTAGTATGGAAACTATATAAAAAAGTTGTCTTGAATAAATTAAAAATATCATTATTTGCTTTTACATCGGTGTTATATTTCTCATTTACCTGATAATATTTTCAAATCATTCTCTAAAATGCATCTGTTTTCCCTCTTGGGCATCACAATTTTCTATCATTTGAATATTTTATATTTTTTGGTTATGTTTATTATTTTCTTTATTAACCCGTTCGTTACAGGGTATTCAACACGTAGTATCAGTTGTAGTCGTTGCCGTGTGCCAGGCCTCTGGCTTTGCATTTAAAATATAAATATTTCTCACGTTTCGCTCGCTTTCTACGCGTTTTACGGCTAAAAAGACATTTGCGGAAATGGGTTTACGTTTTGCTCGGTCAGGCGTCAAATGAGTTGGCACGGCCTCCATTTTATAAAGCCGTGACCAGATGAAGCTTGGCCGTTTTCGCATTGTCAATATAAAATATTTAATCAACGGCGCTAATAATTATATATACATAGAGAGCTGTTGAACTTAAAGTTAATAAAAATTTAATTTGTAGATTCGTTTTTCTTGAAAAATTTCCAGTGCATAAATTGAATATAATGCCACATGCCACGAAAGACGATTATTCCACGCAACATTTTCGTCAGCCTGGCTGCAAGTTGCATAATTCATCCGATTACCAATCGAACTTACACACACAATCAAACCCACTTAGCTAGATTACTGTGTATGTGTGTGGCTTCTGTTTGGCTTATTCAAGTATTTGATGCACGTGTTTTAACTTTACACGCAACATAACCAAGTTAGAACTTTCCATGCGCTCAACAGTGCGTATGAATGATATGATCTGCTTGCTTTATTCCACCTTCCCCATTTCTCTTCCTACGATAAATTTTTGGCGCAAAAACTAGTTTGAAAGCTTGTTAAAAATTCTTAAACTGAATATTGAAATGCGCTTTTAATAAGGTTAAAACATGTGTCAACACACCTTTGTGTAATTCGCCGAATATAATTGTTTTATTGGCAGATTAAATAGTTTGTTCAGTACCATGGCTAAAACAGCTTCAGGCTTGTATTTTTATATGAGTGTTGAGTATTTTTGTTTCTGTTGAGTAGAGTTTTAAT
This sequence comes from Scaptomyza polygonia, assembly GCA_035044585.1. Classification (NCBI taxonomy): domain Eukaryota; kingdom Metazoa; phylum Arthropoda; class Insecta; order Diptera; family Drosophilidae; genus Scaptomyza; species Scaptomyza polygonia. The sequence goes on from JAWNNU010002061.1 coordinate 1,579,328, forward strand.
ATTGATCTGTTGAGTTTTAATATCCTGACGCATATTATTACTGATGTTATTTTAATGCCTGAACTATTTGTAAAGCCAGAACAACTTTTAACAATGAGGTAAATAAGATAATCAAGTGACAGCTGAGTATATTCATGAATGTATGTCAATTTGCAAATTTCAAGCAAATAGTAAATCAATCTTCAATTTCTCAATATTTTACTTAACATTTAAGCTATTTTGCTTTGTGCAATAAGTTGCCATAGCAATTTCACATTATGTTTGACTATTTTCATAATCGATTAAATGTCTTCCAATTAGAACGGCCTAATTGCTTGTATAAGTCTCAACACACACTCATTGTCGAGTGCATTGTTTGAACAATAAGCCCTTAACACAACCACAAATACTATACTGTCTCACTCTTTCCTAATCCCTTTATCTTTCTGTCTCTTTCTGACAATTTTATTGTCCTTATCCATATCAATGGACGCAAGATAAACTCTCTGGGGCATTGTGAATTTTTGTTGAAATTAAGAACCTATGTTATGGGCATCAGATTTCTATTAGAAATGAAATGCAACAAGTCCTGCATGTCCTCCAAATTCAGGACATAATGAAGAAAGAGAACATGAGAGCACATAAATTAATAACATTTCCGACACTGCCCATAAACCCTATCTTGTGTATGCCATGCGTTTTGGGTCTTCGAAGAGATTTACTAGAAATACCATAGGAACCAAAACCTGTTGCTCTTCTTAACAAGAAGATAATGGGGCGTTTAAGTATCTCTGGTTGCATTTTGTGTTTTGTTACGCGCTATTTAAGGCTAAAGCAGCGCATTAAATTTTTCAATCAGGAAACCGCAGCTTTTCGGGCAAGATTTCAATTCGCGCATATCAATCATACGCAATGTTGTTCGTCTCTGGCTACGAAATTTTTGCAATTTGACTGCTTAATTTGCTGTTGAGACCGCTGACAGCATTATTAACGTTAGATTGATCAAAATCACTTACTTACAATTTCAATTTCCTTGATTTTGAGTCCCGCTTTTCAGTTTTTCCAGGCCAGAAAGTAGTTCTGCAAAGAATAAATGAGGGAAAATATTTGCATTATTAAACGCATTTCATAAAGTTTTTTGACACATAAAAAAATTAAATGTAAATGTGTGTACTGCTCTTATAATCGGAAATTTATATGTTTTCCAATATCCAATTATTATTTGTTTTCAACTCAAACGTTATTGATCATACAAGTGTTTCATAAAGAGCTTAATAGAGTGTCGGCAGGCTGTCAATTTAAAATACTGCCCAGCTTGAAAACGCTACATTTGTCACGTTTAAAGTCTCAACGAATAATATATCAACTTTTTCATTTTTCTTTTTTGATTTTTACAGCACAATTTACATTTTCAACATATTAAGTAAACGAGCACAACAAATCCTGCTGTAAAAATAAATAATACCATAAAGCGTCGAGGCTTGCACAATAAAAGTTATATGTGCCAGGCCATTGCATTTTGGACAAAAGGCTCAACATAATTTGCATGACAGGATTTGCGGAGGATGTTGGCCAAAAGTACAACAACCAGCAGCAGCAACAACTGTCACAACAGAGCCTGTCGGCTGTTGCCTGTTGCCAGTATGATATGAAAAACCAAAAAAACACAAACTGCAAACAACATCAACTGCAAACAGCAATAACAAACAGGCTGCGACAATTTTCTTGATTTATTGCGAGCAAAGCTCTTTTTGTTGTTGCCATTGATGCTGCGTACAGTCCGGAGGCTGTTTCTTGGCTTTGGGGCTTGGTTCCGGATCTTCAACTCAGCTAAAAGGTGTATTTCCTGACCAAAAGAATCAAAAACTCAACCCGAAGCCCAGAACAACAACAACATCAGCAACACACTAAAACTGAAAGTAATTTATGTACCAGGTTCGAGTTTGGTAACACCAAAAACAACATGGCAGCCAACATTAAGCAATCTGATTTGGTCTTTACTTTTCTACTTCTTTTGGCTGCGCTAAAAATCAACCCTACGCCGCGTTATATGGCAAATTGAATGGATTTCATGGCACCCTCAAAACAAGATGTAAGTCCTTTGAATAAGTGTTTGCAGTCCGTTGTCTGATTATTTATTTATTTATTTATTTATTTATTGTCAGCTATGAGCAGCTGACATGATAATAAAATTAATTTAAAATAATTATAATAAAAACAATTAAGTTTAAAATAAAATTTAAAATTATATGTAGTTCTGAAAGTAAATTAAGGTTGAAAAAATAATAAAGTTAACGGTAAAGCTCTGGGAACTTCAACAAGAACATAAGTGGCCCAACATTTGTTGCGTGGATTGGGAAAAACCCAGAAAAACCCAATCAGACCAGTGGTAGGTTAGTGGTTACGATTAGATAAGGCAGAAAGGATAGATCGTTTTAGTACTGTAGTCGAGGTCTCCAGAGAGACAAGAGAATGAAGCTTGTTATAGTCAGAACATAATACACGAAATGGTTCATGAATTAAATAGTTGCTCGAGCAACGATCGAGGCTGAGGGGTAAAAAGTTAAGTGTGGATCTAATGGGAACATTTAATTTTATTCGACTTAGAAGAACTGATGAGTCGATTTCACCATTAATTAGATTAGTGATAAATACTACACCATGCATAATTCTACGGTTCAAAAGGGAAGGAAGATTAATTAAAAAAAGTCTACTTGAATAGGGGGGTAGGTCTATTCCAGGAACCCAGTTAAAACATCTGAGCGCAAACAGAAGAAATTTCCTCTGCACAGATTAATTCTATCCTGGTGAATCCCGTATTGCGGGGACCACACACAAGAACCATACTCCAGGATGGGACGTACTAGGGATGTATATAGCGTTTTGGTGGTGTAGGGATCATCGAACTCTTTTGACCACCGCTTGATGAAGCCAAGAACGTTTATGGCCTTATTGACCATCGACGATATGTGAGAATCAAATTTTAATTTGCTATCAAGAATGATGCCTAAATCCTTAATTTCAAAAACGCGGACAAGAGGTGAAACATCAAGCACGTATTGAGCAGTATGTGGGGTACCTCTACAAAAAGTCATGATTTTACATTTTGAACAATTTAAATTAAGTAGGTTATAACGGCACCAAGCCGATAGTGCTCCCAAGTCCGACTGTAGTAAGTTACTAAGAGAATCATCATTATAGGTGAAACATAGCTTTACATCATCAGAAACATAAAAACACGAGAATTAGTAATAACAGCAGGAAGATCGTTAATAAAGAGATTAAATAGCAATGGTCCTAAGTGACTCCCCTGAGGGACACCAGAGGTAACAAAAATAGATTTGGATACAGAAGATTTAAAAACTACTTTTTGTGTTCGGCCACACAAGTACTCAGAAAGCCACGACAGGAGTTTTGCTGCAAATCCAATAATATTTAATTTTTGAAGCAACAAGGAATGACTAACAAAATCAAATGCCTTACTAAAATCTGTGTAAACGACGTCAGTTTGCATTTTGTCCTGTAACCCTTTGATAACTAGTGAAGTAAAATCAAGAAGGTTGGTGGTAGTAGATCTTCGCCTAACAAAACCGTGTTGATAAGGGGATAAAATTGAACTACATAAGTGCTGCAATTGGGAGCAAATAATTTTTTCAAAGACTTTCGGAATGGCAGACAACTTTGATATACCCCTATAGTTTTTAACGTTACTCTTAGAACAACTTTTATGAAGTGGAATAATAAAAGATTCCTTCCATATTCCAGGAAACACAGCGGAGTCAACCGATAAGTTAAACAATTTATGTAAAGGTTTACAAAGTGAATCCGCACAGTGTCTAAGTATGCAACCGGGCACTCCATCTGGACCAGGCAAGAAGCCTGGTTTGATAGAGTTAAGGTCACTTAGCAGCGTACACTCAGTTATAACTGGGACATATATACAATTTGAGGTTTGCACTTGAAAAGGATAGGAATTATTGCTACTATACAAGCTCGATGAGTATACTGATCGAAAATACTCCGCAAATAGATCAGCCACTGCTTGATTGAAATATTTGAAAGTTGATGGCAGAAGTAGTATTATCCGTGTTTGTGAAGGATATAATAGTTTATTAGCTTTTTCTGTAGTTGGAGGAGCTAAATTAGTAGGTTTAAACATTAAATTACCTCTTAAAACGAAGAAGTTGTGTGTAGGAAAAGTAGTGTGAGCATTAATAGTGGCAAGAAGGGTTAAATCATAAGAAATTGTATTTAATAGTAGTAAGCTCAAAATAAGCATTTGAAGTAGAACAAAGAACGAATTATTGGTATTTGCAAAACTGATGGTAATAGGAATAAGTTTTAGTATTATTTCTTACGGTTTCATAATCGAGCCAAAGTAAAATACATACAGAGTTTTTCAATGCATTTTTTACATTTTTAATTACTTCTAATGTATCAACTTTTGTTGTGTTGGGAAATTGTTGCACAAAATGATACCGCTGTCAATATCAGCTTAAATTTATTTTAATTGAAACGCAAAATGATTGCACGAAGTCAATTTATATACACATGGACATATAACACTCAGCATTACGATTGGTTTAACAGTTTATAGCGTCAAACTTCCCTGTTGTTCCATTTAACGTTAGCCTTATAATGTCAATCTACAGTTTGTTTTACGCAACATTTATTCAATTAATCTTTTGATAGAATCCACCCTTAAACAGCTGTGCTGAAACGGCAGGATGAATGGAAAATAACGACATCAACACCTTATACATAAATATATTGTATATGTATGAATGTCTACAAACATAGTTCAATAGCAAGGAATGTGCCTTGAAGATGCTGTATTCAATAGTTTTAGGTTCAGTTTATGACTAACAAACTATACAACGTTAGCCATTGTCAGAGGCCAGAAGAAATTCTAGTTGGCAACTTGTCTACAAATTTAAGTGGGTTTGGCACTTGATAAGCCTTGTATGCGTTTTCCTTTTGTTATCACAAGAAGATTGAAATGCAGGGCTGCGAAAGTTATCGAATGTCCTATCGCGGCTAAGGCAATCAGCATACAAATGCATTTGGGGACAACAAGTTGAAATCTTTTGAGCGCACAAAAAGCCAATGTAACTGAGACTTGCTTGTTGCAACAGGGACTGTGCAACAGTGAGTGAATGCAACACACAATGCAAGCCTCACTCAATGCCAAAAACAAAAGACTTTCCTTCGGCCCAAGCAAGGACATTGCCAGACTGCACAATGAATGTTTAGGGCTGACAACATTTACACAAGTGCGATGCATTGAATAAACCATTGAGGCCAGCCATGATGGGGATGATTTGCTGCGTGTGTGCCAAGGTCACAAGGTTGCGGTCACTCTTAAAGAAATCATAAAAGTTTTGAATATTAAGGCATTTGTCTTAATTCTATGAACGACAATTGCCATAAATATACAAATAATAATAATAATGATGGCATGCCTAAAACAATATTTAATGCGGCGTATACACAACTTCCGTTTGTAAAGTTTGGCAGCAAATTATGGCCAAGGTGTAACAGAAGGAGTATAAAAGTGCTTCAAGATGGAAATACAACATAAGTGTAGAACTTGTACTTAATTGTGTGCAAACATAAAAAGTGTTCTTTGTTAAACGGTGTGTGAACCGTGTGAATGTTTCAACAGAAACAACTAAATATACCTCAATTATTTTAGAAATTCTCAGGCTCAGGTAATTTACTTTTTACAAATATCGCACAATTTTTGTGAGATTGTCTGAGAAAATACGTTGGAAAAGGAAGGTGTGATGCTTAAGAAACTGTCAGTTTCATGAAATTTCAATGAATTTATTCATTCAAAAGTTGCTTTAGAATTGAACTCAACATAACATACATTTTTGAGGTTTTTAGTATTTGTTCAGATTCCTTCTAAGTATTAATACAATGAAACGAAGGAGCAGTGTTCTTTTCTGCTTAGCATTTAAAACAATATTTTATAAAATATTAATTTTTGTTAAAAGAAATGAAATTGTATGTATTTTCATAGTCCTTCTAACAAAAACTTTAAGTAAATAAAATTTAAGATAAGTAAACTTGAAGCTTAGATCTGATAAAAGTTCTTCACACATATAAATTTAGTTTAAAGTAAGCTTTAAAGCAATATCTTTAATAGAAAACGTTAATTCTTATAATCAACATTTATTTTAACAGATGACATTTTATTTTTGTTAAATTATTTTATTTTTGTATAGTAAACGATATAATGAAAACAAACTGCCAACTGATATGCGAAGGTTACCTGGCATTTCCGACCATTTTAGCCAATTACACATTTTCCATCCTCTCAACACAATCATCATCATTGTCATCATGATGATGACGATTCGGACACGCTTTCACGCACTGTGGGTTCTCGATTAATGGGGCCAAAGCTAATAAGTTTTGTTTGCAAGGACCTTCTCTAGATCCAAACTAAGGACACAGGAATTCCTATGTAGCAATCAGGTTGCGACTCTGACAGTTTTCTATGTTTTTGGCTGCTTTCATTTCCTTATTTATTCAAAAAGTTCCGTTTTGACGCAGACCAAAAACATTAACAAAAAAAACATTCCAGAACTGTGAAGGCACGCACAAAAAGGAACGAAATCCTTGGGACGCCAACAGATGGTAGGTAAGAGGGCAGAAGACAAGAACATATAAAAAAGTAAAAAGACAGAGTGCGAAAATTATGGGGGGGGGGGGGTGTTGCAGTGGCAGTTTTATGAGCTTATAATCACATATATATAATTTATATATATTATTATTTTTTGTATTTTGTTATTTGTCGTTGTTTGTTCGGCATCGATTTGTTTGGCTTTTGTTGCATGCAGCAAGGACACGCAAAGGACCTCAACTACCCCACTATCCTCTCTACCATTTTATTATTATGCCGACGTTTTGACTTGACTTTTGGCCCCCTTTTTACCTTAGTGTGGCATTTATTTTGTCACATTTATTGCGAAATGTTTGGTCTACGCAGGGTCATTGTTTGAGAGGGGGCAGGGTGGTGGTGTGAAAACGCAGGACTACGGAATTTGTAAGCCTGTAAGTGCGTGTTTATTTCTTTAGTCGGTTAGGGTAAGGGTAAGGGTAAGGGTAAGAAGCGGATATGGCTTTATGTTATTTTGTTATGAGCTTAGCACCTTATCGAAACCCGGCCAGCAGCCAGCCAGTTGACGGAAGTTAAAGCTCTGTGGCCAAAAATCTTAACATCTTGCAATTGGAATAAGGGTTTTCTCAGTTAACTTACACTCTCTAATTCTCTTCGTTTTTTCGTGTTATATAAATGTGTGTGGGGGTGTGTGTGTGAGTGCGTTTATGACAAACTCATTTCATATTTATAAAATTTGGTACGCTTTGGACTTTTATTTTCATGTGGCACAGTCCAAAATAAACATTTAATGATGTTACTTTATGTGAATGCTCTAATATTTCAGAGTGTTATTAACTAAGTCCCTTACTCCGTGCTGATTGCAGAAATACACTCTTTCTATTTCTTATCAAAGTAGGGTCCGAATATTTATTACTATGTTTTAATTGATTTTAACTTCAAATAAAACTTAAAATTAATTTAAAGCTGAGTTTATTATACCTAATGATTAACTTTTACTACATTTTAAATAAGGTCTATGTTTTGCCTCAATTTCTAATCATACTATCATCTCTCTACATCCAACTAGCTATAATTTCCCTTTACTTTTGTGTACGACTCTTTACCAACACATTTTATTTCTGTTACATTTTCAACTACTTTCCCATACCCCCTCCTTCGGTAACAATCCATTTCAGTTGTACGCCTTTGGCAAAGTGTAGCAATGAAATTAAAAAGTTGTGCCAAAACGGCTGCCTCAAAAAAATATGTAGTTATGCATTACTTTCTTGTGTCTTTCACATATTTAAAAGGTTTAATAACAATAATTAAAAGCAAACTTGCGGCAAACAACAGAAGCAGTTATTAGGTAAATTTTTAGGAAATGTTTAACCATAAAAAACGCGTTAGATAAGATGCTGAACAAAATACAACAACAGCAGCAGCGCAACGCTGTTAATTTGTTTCCATTAATTCGATTAAAGAATGGCAATAAACAAATTTCATACCACAAAGCGAGCGAGTACAACAACCACGAATGAATATGAATATGTGAGTTTCATTACATTTTATGAACGTTGTGCGTGTTATCGAAATAATCAACAGTTGAATAATTGCTATTGTTAATGTTGTTGTTGTTTTTGTTGGTGAAGTTAAGAAGTTTCTCAGGCAGATTAAATCGCATTTGGGACATTTTGTGGTTGGGAACTTGGACCTTTTTTGCTTTTGGTACATTTTTCTCGTTCTCTTTGTCTACTGGGAATTTTGCGATTGCGAGCAGGCCAGTGTTGTTTTATTAAGGTACATAACAGTTCATTCAACTTGCAATTGTTGTTGGACAAGATTGGGTTGATGAAACTGAGCACTTGAGAATATAACACTAAGATAATAACGAATATAATAATATCTACAATGAATGTTATACTTTAATTATGTGTGTAAACAATGCTGCTATTAAAATTTTACTTTTTATATTCAAGAACATGCATGTGAAGCGAGATTAGAAACATTAAAAATTACCAACAGTTCATATGAAGAGGTATATACCACTGTGCTTTTCTTTGTTTATTTAATGCAAATTAAAGTTTTGTATTTGCCATCTCATCTCAGTGAGCCAACATAATTTGCATTTAAATAAACAATAAACAGACTTTGCTAAAAACCAGCTAAGCTGAACTTAGAACCAAAACTCGAACACAAAACCCATTCAACCAACCAGAACGAGAACAAGTGCAACAGGCAGCCGGCTCGTAACAGCAACAGCTGCTGACCAGAAAATAAAATAAAATCAACTGAATATAAACTTGTTGCGAACGACCAAGTGCCACAGTCTTCTATTCCCGACAGTTGACTTTGTCTTTTTGCCCATTTGATTTAGCTGCTGTCTCTTGATTTTGACATCCCTATCGCTCTCTCACTCTCTCTTCGTTAGTTAACTGTTGCGCAACAAGTTGGTTTCGCGCTTTTTTCTAAAGCCAAGACCAAAAAGTCAAACAACATGCGAGCAACAGTTATATCAGCTTCTGCTTTTGCTGCTTCTGCTTATTCTGTTTTATTTTTGTCGTTATTTTGTTGCTGCTGTTTATTCACTTGACTTCAAATGCACTTAAAGGAAATGGGGCTAGTAGTAGCAGCCGGCATTGGCAACAGGCAAAAACAGCGCACATTGCCAACGGCCATAACGATAACACTTGCAGCAAAGTATTAAACAACAACAACGGAAGCAATACGATTCTACCTCAGTCTTTTATGTGTGGAGCAGCAGACGAGAAACGAGTCAAAAGTGCACTGGGATTATGTTTGTCGTCGTCAAGCAGATGGACAGACTTACGCCGATGGGCTCGTTTAGTCTATAACGGATATGCGTGCATCTCACTCTCTCTCTTTCTCTCTCAGACTCTTTCATGCGGGGACTTCAAGTTGAAGTTCAGCCGTTTTGATGTGCGCAAAAAGAGAAGAAGAGCGCTTAAACCTTTTATTCTCAAAAGTGGGTAACTTAATGTGTGTGCTTTTGTGTCTAAGCTGCCGTTATTTAGAGTAGCAGCAAATTGACAAGAAAACACAATAACTTTAATGTAAGAACATAGTAAAAAATTTGTTCAGGGCTTTAGTTTTAGTAAGCAAATATATTTAATAACAACGACACTTAAACTTACCGCCTTAGCAAAAGCTTTGCTTAAAATAATCTTTTGTTGTCTGTTCTTTGCACTCTCTCTCTTTCTGTGTCTTTTCCTGTTCACCAAGCGCCAAGCTCACACGATAAATTAAACGTGATGCGCTTTGTTATGCTCTTTACCCGAACCATTTCCACTTCACACCATCAAATAACTGAGCAAACGAAAGAGCTGGCTGTTAAAGCTGTAACAACAACAGTTAAGTAGGCGCAGGCACTTCAAAGCTCAAAAGGCAAAGTAAAGCTGCTTAGAAGCACTATTTGTCTTGCTTTTCGTTCTCTTACTGCATTTGATTCTGTTTTGGTTGTGTTTGCCGAATTTGTGTGTGTTTGTGCTGCGTTTGTGTTGCTTTTGTTTTGCTGCTTTTCATGTCAACAAATTTGTTTGCTGATTAGAGCAACCAGATTGAATACACAAGTGTGTTCTTGTGTGAGTGTGATTTTCTGAATCGGTTCGTATGTGTGTGTGTTGGTCAGGGGAAATCATTGCAAAAAGCACTCAGCGCAGCAGCCGATCTGTTGTTGTTACTATTTTTGGTCTCTCTGTGAGTTTGCACAATATTTCTTATTTAATTTGTATGAATGTATTTCATATTTTTTTGGAGCGGCGGAGACACGATGCATTGCATAATCGTATACAACGTTACAACAACAGCAATAACAATCAGTTCTTTTATACACCCACATAAAACAGTGACAGAAACCAGACCGGTTTCGTTTTTATGTTTGTATTTTGTTGTTATTGCTTTGCAAATAAAAGTAATAATAGCTATAACTGAACCCAAACGACTCGAAATGCATAAAAACTTCAACTGCAAGCCACAGACGTTGACGCCAGGGGGCGCCACGCACATTAACCCACTGCCCTCGGTTCGCTTGGAAGCAGACTCCACTCAAAAATTGATGGCACTTACATAGATGCCGACGATCCAAACAGTATATTGACTATGTGTTTAACATTGTCACATGATGTGAACTAAGTTATGTTCAACTCTGTCAAATAGTTTTTATTCAACTTGAAGAGAATTCGGAGTTTTAAGTATGTATATATAGCCATTATTAAGAGTATATTTTTTCTTAAAACTGCATCAATCTCATAAGTGTTATTTAATATGAAAATATCTGCGTGAGGGTATTTACTGATTGAACTATATTTAAATAACTTGATCTATCTTTCTCTTTCTCTCGCCCGCTCTGATCACATCCTCTCTTGGGTTCTCTGTTAAACTCTAGTTTCTTGTGCCGTAATTTGTAAAGCACGTTACATTTAACTTTGCCTAAAAGCAAGAAACAGCAAGCAGCAATAGCAGTAACAAAAACAAAAAACTCGTTTGGCACTGCAACTTTTGTTTGTTTGTAGTTGTTGCGTTCTTGCCACAGCGTGTGGCTAGTGCGTGTGTCTGCAATCATCAGTTGGTCTCTCAAGTCGCACAGCCTTCGGGCCATGTTCTGACTCTTTGCCAGTTGCGGTCTTTATATCTTTTAGTTTGCTCAACTTTGCAATGAGGCTGAGACAGAATATTCTAGGTCTGCTGCTGCTGTCTTTGTTCGGCATCAACTTCTGAAAGTCTTACAATTTGTGCTAAGTGCGTTATGTGATTTATGTGAGGTAAAATAAAAGTTGGTAATGCACCAACCACCCTCAATTTTAATCCCTGTGGGAGTGGTTTGTGTAGTCGCTAAACGGTTTGAATACTCAAATTGAATGCACTATCCAAAACAGTTACTCTAGCTCCCTTGAAATATATTTTGTTGAAACTGGTAACTGATTTGAAATGCTTGTCACACTTTTGTTTACTTTGGGCCATGACTTCCATATTAAAAGTCATGTGTTTCCGCTTATTAAACAAACAACAAACACACAACACTGCAGATAATAAAAACAAACAAAACAATTTTTTTCAACACTTTCTTGAACACGCTACAAAAACAACAAACATTTATTTATTTTGCGACTCATTAAAACCAAACAAAAGTTAAGAAAACCTTTTCCATAATAATAATAATATATATATTTCTATTTATTCGCACAGAGCTCAAAAAGCTATTGCCAAAATGTTTAGTGAATAGGGCCTTTTTACGTTGACTGGGTTTATTGTTGTTGCTGCTGCTTTAAGCCGCTTAGCTGCAATTAGGTAACAGACGCAAGTGGGCTATCATATAAGTTTGGAAAAACACAAATGTACATAATATAAGTTTGTACTTATTTTGCTATTATTATAATGCCATCCTTCGCGCAATGACAATTAGCGAATTATTATTGATACATTTTTTAATTTTTAAGGTTTTGGTCGTCAATGCCAACTGTGAATGCATTTTACGTAAGCCAGTAAAAAAAAGGCAACACAATTGTTGTTGTTGTTGGTGCGTGGGTGCTGCTTAAGTGCTTGCCACGCTCATTTGAAACGCTTTGATGCTTGCCCCAGAGACGCAAAGTTCCGTTTCGCGGCATCACCATCATCATTAACATTAACACTAACTCTTATATCAACGCTTTAGAAAACCAAGAAAACTTCACTCGATAAATTAATTTAATTCTTATAGTTAAACAGGCCATAATGAAATATAGCTGCCTTATTTTATTTTCACTTGGCCAATTTATTGTCATGAAAAATTTAGTTCAGGCATCCTTTGTTAGTTTGCGTGGGAAGGTTTGTTTTTCATCTTAAAGTAAAATACGATTGAATTAAAGTTTATATATTTTGTAGCTGTGCTTTTGACTCTTGTCAATTGGTTGACTTGCCTTTTGCTTTAACTATGATTTAACATCCTCTGTTGCCTTTTGGATGCTTGTCATGTGCCTTTGTTGCATAACCTGTCAAATAATAAACAAAAAGCAAAATGTAACAGTTTGCTCTGAAACTGTCAATCGTAAAATACTCTTAAACTTATTAACAGAAAAAGCCATACGTTTTGTAAAAATTATAGTTTTCAATAAACATTTTAACATAATTATAAATTAACGTCAAATTTTGTTACGTAATATTCTCATACTTTTCTCATAAGCTTTTTTTTTGATAAAGTTTTTTTTGGAGACAAAGGCTATAAGTTTTAATTAGATATCAAATGTCATTTGAAGGCAGTTAGGAGGATTTGGGTTGAAAGAAAATTCAATTTATCATGTTAATAAGAAAAGTGGCAAGGTTGGATGCTAAAATCTCAAATAAACATTTGTCAATGTATGAATGTATGAGACGGGATCGCGTCAAATCTAGCTAAATTGTATCTTAGTCATTTTTGTGCTTGGCCGGGCGCTAATTAAATAAGTCTTGGCCAGCTGCATTACGCAAGAGATTTTCTTGTCCGGCTAGTTTTATACCTTATACAGCGATTTACATAATTTTTCTATAAAATATATTCATTATAATGATTATTTTTATTATGATTATTATTTGCGCCTTGTTTGGCGAGCACGTCACATTTTTGACGTTGACCTCGTCGCCTCGAAAACGTCAAAAGCAATCAAAAGAAGAAGCAGAAGCAGAAAACCGGCTGCGAATGTTACATCTTTTGGTATTAGCTTTGGCTCTTGGCTATGCGCCAAGCATTGCTGCAAAGCGGCTGAAGCCTTCTACTTGGATTTTTTAGAATTTTAATTTAATAGTGAACAAATTCTACAAGATGATTTATTTGTGTTTGTCTTTTGTTTAATGCTCGTCGCAGTGTTTAACATAAAAGTCGGCCTTTTGTGTTATATTTTTAAAATTCTTTGGCCAATCCTATAACCTATTGCTAATTCATTACAATATTAAAATAATAATGGTAAGGCAACTGTTATCTTGTAAGTTATGGCTGATTTATTATTATTTGCCAAATTTCAATAATTGGGCGATATTTCTAAGCGAAATTGCCTTTTACGGTCAGCTTAGTTTGATTTGTTTTTTCTAGTTTCAAGATGAATTCCGAACCTTAATGTCAAGCTAAATCAGTTTGTTAACTCAACAAATAAGCCTTTTTCCGATGGCTTACATTTCGTTATTGTTGTCATTTATTCAGCTTATTATGCAACAATTTTCTGCTGCACGTTGCACGTGCCTATGAAAAATAATGCAAATTTATTACGCCCGCCAAATATAGTGGCTGGCAAACAAAATCAGAGCAAATTAAGTATACGCAACGTTGAACAAAAGAGGAGCTTGGTCAGCTATCGTTTCGTGTGCTAATTTGCAGTTGAATAGCGCTTTAATTCAGCAACAACAAGCAACACGCTGCAAGTAGACAGCAGCAGATGCCAAAGCTGCATTGCCATGGTGACTGCTGCAAACTCAACCTCAACCCTCTCCTTCTTCCCATGCAACAACGTTATGACGTTACGTGACATGATAGTATTTAACATAATAATCCATTTTGCGGACTGCAAGCCACTGAAAGAAAAAAGCTGCGAGAAGAGATGGAGAGGGAGAGAGGCAACAACTGTTGCTTTGTCTTAGTTGGCCGTAGATCAGGTTACTCTATGGGTTAACTAGCTGGGCGTCAGTGGGGTTAAGCCGCCACATCACGACCACGTCGAACGATTCTCTTCGGACAGAGTGGCACGTTCAATTTAATAGTATATTAGATGAGGCTGCTTTGCTGCTGCAGATTCAAACTCAATAAATTGGAATCATACCACAACTTTAACAGCATTTTCCAGATACCCCTTGACTTGAAGAACTGACACTACCAACGAAACAGAACTTGCTTGTTTCAATATTGTAACGAACAGTCGAAATAACTTGCAATTTACATCTAGCAGGTCATGACCAGCGACACTTTGAATACAAAACGCTCTATTGTATAATTTGTGTGCTTGATTTACTAGAAGAAACATGAATGTGCAGAAGGAGATTGGAGTTGACGGGACTTATATAAACAAAAATGTATTTTTGTAAAATAAAATTTATCACAGAATCAATTTATCAAGACTCAAAACATGTACAAACAAAACATATTCCACCTACATTAAAAAAAAGTGCATTTTAATATAAATCCAAATGATCATGACTAAAAAGAATAAAAGATTTCAAGTAATAATATAATATATTTAATTTTTAATTCAAAGTTATGGGAAACTTATTTAAAAGAATTAATAGCTTTACAGAGTACGTTAAAAATAAGCACTCTGATATAATCAATAACTTTTTTGACAATAATAATTTTTCGCACACAATTTTCAAGCGGAGCTAGTCAACAATTGATAAAGCCATTAGATAAGTCAACAAAACCAACAATAAAATCGAGCAAAGCATTTTAAAGGCCAATTTGCATTTTAGCATGAGCCAAAAGTCAAGACGAAAGACCAGAAAAATGTTTTTAGAAAATGCGTAATATCGCTGATGGGCCATAAAAAATCCTAGCAACTCTTAAAGGCTTGGTGGTCTTTGATGGCTTCCTGTGTAGAAATATTTGGCTTTAGTCGTAAACAATTTTGTAGCCAAACTGGCGTCACAAAAACTCACGAACAATTGACTATGCCGCAGTTAAAGAAACTTAAGTCTCTGTAAACAGACTGTGGGGAACAGTAGCCATTGCGTCTGCTTCTTACGTTTCTTGCGTCTGCGGATGCTGTGGGTGCGTGTTGGTAGGAAACATCTCTCCGATAAAGCCGAAACGCCAAATAACACACAAGCAACCACCAACACAAACACACACGTATAAGCTTTAAATGATATTAATTTTTGCCATGCCATTTGCCAATATGCTTCCGCAAGCTTTTGGCCGATTGGAGAGCCAAATTAATCGGAGATCAAGGTCAAGGGCAGTCAACAGTTGCCCCGAAAGAGGACACGCCACCAAAACGCAATGCCATTAATTGCTGAAAACACCGCAACAGAAAAGCGAAAAACAAACCAAAAAACAATGCAAACAAACGAGAAAATGACCACACAATTCAAGTGATATAAAATCTTGTAAGAGAAAGGTTTTTTTCATCAAATGTGTTGAAATTCCGAAGAAAAAAATTGCTGTAATTCTTTGTAAATATTGTAACACGATTTTTAAAATTATTTTTTGATCAACTTTTGTGTTTCCAATTATTTGTCAGATGCTTATTGATTTTTAATAATGAAAAACTTTAATTTAAAACATATGTTTAACATTCAACGTGGAAATGTTAATTAAATACATTTATTTACCACATTAAGTGCTTGATTGTAATTAAGTAATTGCAATTAGATTGATTAACTTAAAATTAAATAACTCTATATATAATACATTATTTTAAATGGATGAACTTGTTCCCCTTTATTTAAATTGTAATAAAAAAGTGGCAATTTTATGTAAACTTTAAATCTCTTTGGAGAGTTTTTCGCATACGCTTACAAAAAACTTTTTTCCATGTAATTGCAATGCTAGCTAAACTTTTAATTAAAGTTTGACACTGAATTCAAATAAGTGCCAACAAACTTTTGCAATGAACAACAACAAAAAAAGAACCAACTAAACCTGTTAAATAGAGATACAATTTGGGGATTTCAGTTGAAACGGTCGTCTTTTGTTTAGATTCGCCTTGTGGCAAAATGGCAAAGTCCTTTGTTATGTTAAATTTTTTTGCGCTGTTTTTTTGTTTTTTTTTTATGACAAAAGTTGACAAAAAAAGTCTTTAAAACAAGCAAAGGCAAATGCAGAGAATCAGCAACAGCAGCATGGAAAAAAACTGTTACTGGCACCAGGAAAAGTTATAGAAATGAAGACAATTTACCTCAAGCCATATGTATCTAAGGCCAAGAGCCAGGGCTATAGGATAACAACTGGCAAAGAAAGCAGTGCACTAAAGCAGTTGCCTTTAAGCAGTGCCCTCAAGCAACTGTCGATCTGCATAATGAAATTGCCGCATATCATCATGTACAGTTGCTTTTTGCAGTTGGGTTAACATGGCTGCCTGGCAGCTATATGCAAAAATGAGAGCGATTGCTGCTGCTGTCGCAGACACTGCAGGGCAATAGGCCGCCAAAGAGAACCTCAACCAAAATTGTGCATTGTTGTTCTTTGAGTTTATCGACACAGTGACGAGACAAACTTCCGCTGATTGACATTGGCTGGCTGACTTACAAACTCGCAAACACAAAAGAATGAAATACAAGCCAGTCTTGCCTCACTGACTGGCCTGACTAGTTGATTGGGTTTGCAGTGGCTAAGTGGGTTGGTGGGTGGGTCGGCGAGTGGGTAAGGAGGGGGACATAATTGATTCAAAATGTGCCTCACTTTCTGCCAGCGTTTATGCAAATCTGTTGGCCGTCTGTGTAGCAGTCGTTGTATAGCAATTTTCCAGCAATTTTCGCACGTTTGCCCAACAGCTGCTTTCACATTTGCAACAGCAACTATTCAACCTGAAACCCTCCTCCACCTCTTCTCTGTTTGCCATTCCACAATTACGTCAGTTTAGTTGGAGCAACACCTAATTAACTGGGCGATTGCTGTAGCTCGTTGCCCAATTCAAAAATATTTAAGACACTCGAATTAACTTTAATTAAAACTCTCTACGCTTGACAGTGAAATAACCACAAAAATATGTATATAATAAATACGTTTCTAAGTTGGGTTCACATTCAGTTGCCTCATAATCATTTTTAATTAACACCCAAAAAAAAGTAAAAGTGTTTAGAACTGTAAAGAGTGCTGAATTCTGTCAAATTTGTCATAACAAAAGGTTGATTTTAACGAATATTAATTGTTTGTGGTTGAAAAGTTGTTTAATATTTGAGGAACTTACTTCGGTTGAATGCTTAAAAGGTTATATGAGTGACTCTAATAGCAATAAGAAAGTATTTTAATTATAAAATCCGTGTCATATTATTTTTAATAGAGTTTTATAAATTCATTTATCGAAAAACAGTAATTAAAATTATTTGAAGGTGGCAAAAATAATCGAGGTATGAGATGTTATGTCTGATGATTATTAAATGACTACAACTGATAATAAATAATTGTTTATTGTTTTTAAAACAAAAATATTTGAGCTTAATAATTATTTTAAAAGATTTATTTAAATGTTTACAAGCAAATGAACAGAATGGACTCTTATCAAATATATCAAGTCAGCATTTCATTGTTTGGCAAAAAAAAAAACAGTTTTTTCATTGTTGTTTTTGTGTTGTCTTGTCAGTCTGTTCAGCAAGTTAAAATGTAATAATATAACAGGCATAAAAAAACACCTTTTTCTTTATTGCACTTTAATGGCTGCCCAGATTTATATTTAGTGTCTGCGTGGCTTTTGTTTCGTGACCCTAGCAACAACAACAGGAGAAGTCAGTTGCTTATTCACAATACTGCTGATGTTGTTGTTGTTGTTGCTTGTGGTTCTTAGCTGTTTCATGTCTGCAATTAATCAAAATACTCTTTTGCACCTTGCGTGCATTTGGATATGGATATCAAGCACAAAAGCTATAAACCGCAAATGCGGACACGTATGGCATTACGCACTTCCGTTTTCCGCTTTGCCTACTAGCCAGGCCTGTCCAATGCTGTCATACTTCTCCTCTTCCCAATTCCCTGTCTTTTCTCATAGTTTGTGTCTCGTGTGGTCGTCAGCTCGTCTGGCTTTTGTTATATTGTTGTGCTCACCAGCGCGAACACAAATAAAAACATATCTTGAAATCAAAAGTATTTTACTGCCCTCAGCTTTTCAGCTTGGATTTAGATTTTCAACCAAAATTACCCTTCTTTCTTTCTGTGTTTCTTTCTCTTTTCTTTTCTTTTATTTTGTTCTTTATATTAATTTTGCAGGCTCAACATGTTTGTGATTTATGAGCCGCAAAATCAACAACAACGGCAACCACCTAACCAATAACAAACACGGCGACAAACTCACATTTTGCAGACTTGTCGACGACACACATTGCTGCCCCCTTGGCATACGTCTCCCTCTTCACTATATTTTCCATGTGGAATATGTGTTAAATGAGTTAAGCGCTTGTTGTGACTAGTTTATGAAAAATTCAAAAGGTGAAGCTTAGTTTGTCTTGGGTTAACACAACCAATGTTTTGATTGCAGTATGTGTGAATAACAAAAGATTCAACAATAAAATATATTTAAACCCCTTACTTATAGCAAGAACTATGTCCACCTTTGAACTACAACCCAAAGAATGGTTTGAATTTAATTATGTTGTTTATTAATAACAATTTGCAATGGCTATACCGCACTTATAAAATAATGACAGTCGCTTTAAGCATAAGTTAAATTACCTTCAACCTTAAGGTAAAGATTAATACACGACAAGAACATTAAACAGTAATAATATGCGAGCTTTAAGACTATTTATTACGATAACAACAGACTTTGTTTTAAGCAAAGCAAACATGAGCGGGAAGCATTTACATTAAATAACATTTTAATAACAAAATTTGAATTGTATGTTGTGCTAGAGACAATTATTTTCATGAAACCATTTAATGTTAAATTATTTATAATTTATTATTTAACTAAAATAAGCAATCTACTTTATTTTGAATTGATTTATATCAGAATATTTATTCAAGTTATAAGGGTATTGAAAATACTTGTATATATTATTTAAACATGATTTTCTTACTTAAGTATTGAATATATTAATATAATATTAACTATATCCACTTTAATTAAAGCGAATATTCAAATAGGTCTTGTTCCTCTTTTAATGCCTTTAGTTTATCAATTGTGAAATATGCTTATTAATAGATTCTTACTTAAATGCACAAATCATTTTTAACAGCCTTTAGAAATTGGCCCTTTGAGCATTTACAAGCTTAATTAGCAACAACAAAAATAACCGCAAGCTGTCCTTTACCTTAATCAATATTAATGAGTGTCCTTGTCAACAAATTTATTAAAGCTTGCTTTAATTATGTGCCATTCTTCATAAAATAAGCCTTTTTAACAACTGTTAACCTTTTGGCCTTGTTTTTACTAGCCAACTGTTGGCCACATAATTAATAAACTAATTCATACTTAATTGATTCTCTTTATTTCATATATTTTGCCAGCATTGTGCATAAATTAAGATGCGGTGTCAATGGCCTTTGCGTTAGTGCCAACCACTATTTCCCGTGACACGTGTTGATTGTACTCATTATAAATTTAGCAATGAGCAAATTTGTAATGATTTTTTGTTGTATTTTATTAAGTCATGTTGATGATTCGATATGACATAAAATGTATATATAAGTTTTTCCTTTATGATATTTCTATCCATGTGTGGGCAATTGTAAATGGGTCTCTAGCGTCTTTTGTATTGTTATTTGTATTCACTTCAATAACCGTGATTATATTGAGCATCTAGATTGTGGTCTGTCACTATGGTAATGTCAAAATACTGACTGCTCAGACAACCGATAAGCTTCAGTTTTCAGAGCTGTTCAACACCTCAACAAAAAAGCTCAACTCAGCAGAGAGAATTACATAAATCAAATACTCTTCAACGTATGCGTATACGTATTTATTGTTTGCTTGCCAGCGAGTGATGTGCAAACATTTATAAATTATTTTGGTAGAGTAGATATGGACAAGTTTCAGCGAAAATGCCGTCAAAACCGCAAATAAACACAACAACAACGAGAATATGAGTTCGTTGGCTTACGTTGCGTATACGCATTGTGAAAAAGTCAATTGAAAGCCAACTATTTATACGAAAAGATATAAATAAAAATAATCTTTCAAGCTTGGAAATGTTTTTGCCAAAAATGCAATGGCTTAAGAGTTTTAAGAGTGATGCTAAGTTGACAAACGATTTAAATTGATGGCAGATGAATATTCATTTAATAATACATTTTTAATCTTACTAAAATACACATGCTTCTGTGCTTGATCCCATTTTTATCGAATTACCTTTACAATACAATTGGGTTTTATCTGCGAGTCATTCAACTAACGCAATCATTTATTTAAGTCAAGGCAATGACAATGTGCGCCTTCAAGTATGCAATACTTTCATTCTCAATTGCAGTCAATCAAGCGTTTAATCAGAGAATGGTGACGTAGGTTAGATAATTTTCCCTCATCAATAGGCCGTCGAAGCATACCAACAGTTGGGTATAGGGCTGACAGTGCTTCTGTGTCTGATATAGCCGATAAGCTGCAGACAGCAACACAACAAAAATAAACAAAAAATATGAGCCCTTTTCTATACTCAGTATGAAAAATGGAAAAGGTGTATACAGCTTATCGATTAAATGGTATGTTTAAATTATTTACTCCTTAAACAAATGCTAAAACTATTTGTGAATTGTAAATGTCTGATAAAAACCTAATTAAGAATTTAAGCACAAAAACATGGTAGAAATTAATAATTTTCGTACAAAGATGTTATACACAATAAAGCTAAAAGAACATACATTTTTAAGAATTGTAATTGGTTTCTTACATTTTTTTTTTTACTGGATAGCCCGGACTATTTACCCTTAAGTTTTCTTGTTCAACAATTGCTGTAGAGCTCATCACACATATATAAATATCGAAGCTATAAAGATGTCAAAACATTATTACAAATTTATGGCTGAGGCCCGCTCGCAAAGGGGAGTACCGTAAGCAAACATGTTTAGACGCTTTATGTTTGGCACATTTGAAATCCATTTAAATGGCGCAGTAAAACCATTTATGTGTATTTTAGCTGCTCAAATTCGTTTACCGTTTGGTTACATTCCATATCATATTTACGAGCCTTGACACAATGTCAAGCAAACAGAATTTCTGAATTCCGATCCTGCAAAACAAGGAAACAGGAGCAAGGATAAAGAAGAAAGAAGAAAATTTATGAGAGAGCAAAGCGTGATTGTGACCAAAAGCCCGATACGCACACACACACACACACACATATGTATATATATATATATATACATATATATACATATATCACATAATGCACATTTGCATGTTATTAAAGTAGAAAGCACAAAGCATATGTGATGGGGCGGCATAACTAATCCTAGGAGATTTCGGCTAACATTTTCTATCCTAGAGACGCGATAAAAACAACCATATTAAATTTGTTATAAATTAAGTTTAATACGATGCGCCCAAGCGACAATAAGTTCAAACTAATACATATATATGTACACATATATGTACATAGATACATTACACACAAATAATTGAATTATTTTCGATTGATTGAAGATTCCCCACCTACCTTGTAATATGGATAATAAAATTGCAATAGCGTCATCTGTTAAAGACATTAAAAAAATATTAGAATCATTAGCAATTTGCAGTATAAATTGATTGTACTCAAAATAATAGTATAATAATACGACAGTAAAATTTAAAATATTTGCCTATTAAATGAAGTCAGCGTTGAGAAATGTTTGTGAAAGAGAGTATAAGAAAGTGTAAGATACGGGTGTAAGGCTACATATATAATTTCAGAAGTATTCTGAACAAAGCTACGCAATACTATTAAAATTCACCCGAAGACTACTGCTTTTTTGTGATTTAAGTTAAAATTGAGCTTTAAAATTTTCAGCCAAAAAATTGCTTCTCTATTTTTCAAGCACAATTTAGGGCAAAGCTTCCTATCCAACCATTGCATACTCCCGCTGACCTTGAACAATAAAACTTAAAATATTTTTGTAATCCTTTATTGCATTTGCTTTAACTATTTAACATATCATTGTTTTGTATCCACTTATTTTTTTTTTCAGAGATCAGTCTTAAATATAAACACAAAAGAAAACTTTTTAATTTAAAACTTTCATATATCTTTTGTTGCGAATTGCTGCGAATCCAATGTCAAGGTCCTTGTTGTTTCCTCTTTCTTGTGTTTTCGGAATCTATTTGCACAATTTTTATATTGAACTTTATTGCTGCCTCTGAATTTTTAGCGAAAATCGCTAATGTCTTGTGTGTGTGTGTTGGCGACTTGAACAAAACGGAAAACAACAACAAAATTTAAGTCATTGCCGTAAAAAGCAAAACTCGCACAGCTCGGAAATAATATCAAAACAAAAAAACAAAGCAAAAAAGACCAAAAAAAAAACAAAACCGAAAATAACACCAAATTCGTTCATCAATTGCAGCAACGAACTTGGAACTTGCAATTGGAGCTGTGGAGCAAACGCTACAACAACAACAACAATAGCAACTGAAATACTAACGGGTCCAGTGTTTAATCAAGTGTGAAATCTTTAATCAAGTCGATCGTCCCCGTTTCATGTCCCTCTCTGTCATCTTACTTACTAACTAACTGAATCTGAGGCCAGCTGCTGCCAGCGGCTCCACAATTCCATTCCATTCCATTTCAGTCAATGCAGCAAACGCAGCTGTCTGAAGAGGCATTTCAGTGTTTCGTTTTTTGTTACCTGCCCTGACCTTTTTTGTTCCCATCACACATAATGGTTTTTAAGACAGAGAGAGAGAGAGAGATAAAAGTAAATGCCCTCCCACGCTTCAATTGAACTTAACTGAACCCGCACTGCAAGCCTGGCTGTCAATTAAAAGGCCGTCGAGACGGCTCAACTGGCCCAGGCCCTGAACAAGCACGATTTGTTGCCAGTGTTGACATTGCTGAATAAAAAACTACAGTTAAAAAATGAAAACGATTTTTCTTTAGGCTGCTTTCCAGTGCGAATTAACGCTGAATGCTATTGCAATTAACGGTGAAAAAAATATCGCTTAGGGAAGCTGTCAATTCAGAAAGAAAAGCGATTGAGAATGAAAAAATAAAATTGTGTTGAACTGAAGTAACTGAAGTACAACATTTGGCTGAAAATGTATTAAAAAGAACAAACGGGGAGGCAATTATATGTAAGATTTCTTCTACTATAAAACGTAAGTTAATCTGAGTAAGTTGATTTGGAAAGAAACATTTAAATAAAGTTTTATTTAATCTTTACTTAATGGCTTAAAACTGTTATATAACTTAATTTTCCTTAGGAAAATTAAATAATATTTATATACTTATATTTTATTATAATTAAATTAAAAACAATTATCATTTTCATTTTAAGCTCATTAAAAGTCTTGAAAAGCATCAAACCACTTTCTTAAAATGGTAGAATAACCTTTTTTTAGCTTTACCTAACTTACTGTAGTTACCTTCAATTCTGCACGAAACACAATAAATACTTTATATATCTTCCAGCTGGCCAATACACCAAATAAACAGAAAAACAAACATCTAAGTGAATGACTTTAATTTCTTTTTAATCACTGAAATAACAATTTAAATAAATTAACCAATTGGCCATTTGAAAGTTAAACAAGGTTTAAAACGTGAACAAAAAGACTTAAAGCAAAACCAAAGACAATTAAAAAAGACGCAAATCTAAACAAACAAAATATAAATCAAAAGCTCAACAGTCTTAAAAGAACAACGAAAAGAAGCAAAACAACACAAAAAACTAGGCGCGACGTTTGGAATCGTGATCTGGGCACTATAACTAGGTCAAATCTGTGCCTGATGTCAGGAAATGAAAGCAGAAGGTGGCGAATGGGAATTGAAAGAGCAGAAAATGTAGCCAAAAGATATTATTGTAATGGGCAACAGCAGGCCAGAGAAAAATTCTGACGAGGCAGCAACAGCAACAGCGAAATCCAAATGAAAATGTAACGTGAAAAAATAAAAAAGTTCTGCGGCTAATTTTTAGAATGTACATGTTAATATATAAGCCCTGTAAGTAGCACCAACACCCACACAACCATGAAGTTGAAAAAAATAAAATAAAAATGTGATTGCAGCTGAGTGCAAAGTTTTAATCATATGCCAGAGACGAAACTTCATTAATTTGCTGCCAACTTTAAGCTGCACTTGACTTGACTTCGACTTTGCCATGAAGCAAATAAAATCCATTAAAAAATGCCTTCAAAAAGGGTCATAGAAAAAAACTGTTAAGAGCTAAAGAAAATCCAGTGTAAAGTCATGAAAACCAAACTAGCTCATAGCTTAAAGGAAAACATTCTTTAATACAATATGACAGACTAACACATACCATAGAAAAAAACTTGTATAAATATGTAGGTAATGATAAATTGTTCTTTTTCAACTGGGACATTTCTCAAAAGCGTCGATTTTGTTTAACAATTGATTTTACTAATATTATTTAATAAGCTTTTCACCATTTCTTGGCTTAACAACTTGATTCCTTTTATTCAGTGAAGGCTGACTTTAATGTGTTTATCTGCATAAAACTATGATATTGTAATATTGTGAATAGACAATGGGAAAGCAGAATGCAAATATTTTGGTTGGACCGCAGTTGAACACACAAAATGGAGTTTTAATAAAATCAAAATAAACTGACTTAATATATTATATTCAACTGCCTATTTCTTTAATAAAAAAAGGCAAGTTTGAGTGCCTTAAAGTGTTTGTTTTTGAAAATCAACTACTAAAATGAGGTTGAAAGATATATTTTATGGTAAATACATTTTTTCATTTATAGACTTATAGGGTATCCTATATTCGCAATAGCAATACAATAATCAACACTTTTGAACAGCAGCCGCATAGCCCCACTCGTTGCACATTTTATGCAAATGTTAATATCGAGTTCGAGTTCGATGCAAAAGAAACGGGGGAGAAGGGTAAAACTTAATGCTCTAAGCGTTAATAGAGAAATGTAGAAATGTGGGCGTGCCGACCCAAGCACAAGCATCTGCCTTCCCTTCTACTCTTTCCGCTACCTCTTTCTCATAGCAAACATATGCATATGTATAGTATGTATGTATGTCTAAATGTATGAAAGTATGTGTAAGTCGAATACCGACAAATAAACTGTTATGTGGCTAGGGTTGCATTGGAATTACAATCTGCAAACGGCAAGTGCCCTGGTTATGCCAACTGCTATGTGTTTAACACCCACTTTACCCCATCTGCACAGTTACTCTTTCCTTTTGTATGATGCTGCGGTTATGTGTTGTTGTTGGGAACATAAAATTGATTTCTCATTTTTAATGCCAAAGCATTTGCTGGCACGAGCTACAAGAGGTCGATAGGAATGGGTGCATGGGGGACACAGCTCGTAAGTAAAACAAAAATTAAAAAAAGCGAGGTGCAAGAACAATCATACACATTTTCAAAAAACACTATTGAATAATAATTAATTTAAGCTTTCAGTAATTTATTTTTAAATATTCGTATAACTTCTTGCATATTTGTGCAAAACTGTTCAGGTTTTATAATCTGTAAGTTCGCAGAATCAAAAATTTATGTTATTTGGACCTTATTTTTATGTCGAAAGAGAGATTCAATTTTAAGTGCCAATTATGGTTAAATGACCTTACATAAAGTAAATAATTTTATAATAAAAAATCGAAATATTTGCATCAAATCCAATTTAACCTGTTTTAAATATTATTTTCAGTAATCAATTTATCCATTGTAACTTAAAGTGCTTTTCAATCTATGAATGCATAAGTTTTTGTATATTTAATTTATGTACCTACAGTATTATTGCATTTACATATAGTTAAAGATAACAATTCCATTTCTGGTTCGGTTTTTGTATCAATATATCCGCATCCATATCCCATTGCTACAACATGCATTTAATACCATTGATCAATGCCGTTAAAGTGTTATAATCACAGCAGCAAATGAAACTAATGCCAACAACCTTAAAGTACAATGACACGTAACAAGAGACAGAAAAGAAACATACCAAAAGACCGATGCTCTACACTGAGAAAAAAAAATAAGAACAAATGTTCTTAATTTTTCTGTCGTTTCGTTCTTGATTTATTGGTATTAAAAAACGAACGGCGTTCTTAAAACATGTTCTTACTTTCATTTTTGTTCTTAAATTATGAACAAAAGTTCTTGATTTAAGAACCTTTAGGTTATATTGGTCCATAATAAGAACAGTGGTTTATGTTGTAAGAACGGCTTGTTCTTATTAGTCAATATTAAGAACTCAGGTTCTCATTTTAAGAAAAGTTAGCTCATATCGGTACATAATAAGAACATTGGTTCATACTGTAAGAACATATTTTCTTGATACATGAATATGTATTTGTGTTGTGCTGTTGCTCCAGCAGACGAATCGGTCAGCCAGCGTGAGTATATATATATATATAAACATTTATACATGTTTTGTATAGTTTACTTTTGTGTCAACATACTGAAAAAGAACAAAAATTTGTGATAAACACGCATTTATTAACAACGAAATTGCTTTCAAATATCGGTTGTCTCTAAATTTATCGATTACATCAAATGCACCACATTTAATCTCGGTCGACTCCCAAGTCATTTCTAAAAAGTGAAGCGAGAGTGCGGACCATAAAAATATGAGTGAAAAAAACAACAGCGAGCGCGATGTGGAAATTATGTGCGCGTTGGTAGCTGGCGAAGAGGAAGACCCTCCCGATTCTGTAAAGTTGGAGTCTTTCTTAAAATCTATTAAAATGGAAAGTATTCTTCCATTTCTAAAAGGTAAGTTAATTTTGTTCATAAATGTGATTATATGCATACATATGAACATAATATGTATGATATGTATGTAGTAAATAGATACATATGTACATACAAGTAACCAAACAGCGGCAAATCATTTGAACAAATATACATACATACATATGTACCTATGTACACACAATTTGACGCTAAGCGTAATTTTTTCTAGAATGTACATACATAAGTGCATTTTTCGCGATCAATAACTACAAGCAAGTGAACATTGTGCAGCAAATCATGTAGACAAACAATATTTAATAATATTTTAAATTGTTAGTTTTTTTTTACATACATTTGCGTGCAGCAAAACATAGATAAAACGAAATTGGTTGTACATATGTACATACATACATATTATATAGTATATAATCCGTCTGCACGGTGGCGTCGCCTTTTTTTCTTCACGCTTCACTTTGCTGCACGTTTTCGTATGTACATGCATACATATGCATACGAAGCAAAGAGTTGTAACAGCGCGTGCACAAACATGCACAAACACGCACAACAATGACGATCTTTGATGTGCTGCATACACTTTGTATGTACATACATACATATTCAAAAGTTCTAATCAATTAAATAATTTTAGATTTCGCTTAAACAGTTGTATGTACAACTTGAACGCGATTGTGTGGACATACATACATATGTATATGCATATTTTGCAAACGGTTGTGATATAGAGAAAGAAAAAAAGAAGACGCAAAAAAACGTATGTATGTACATATGTATGTATATGCGTAGGTATGGAAGTAAATACATATGAATGAACTCTGCGTTTTCACGGCGGCGTCTTCTTTTTATGTCTATGCGCCAAGTTTTGCTGCACGCACAGTGAAAGGCATATTTATTTAAATGAAACAAATGAATGGATTCAGTTTTTTTCTCAAACGTTCTTAACGATTTTCTCCGTAAATTATTGAAATATAAATCAAAATATATATAATCAACTCACTTTGTCAAAATATAAGTACTTACTATATGCTGACCAATGCACATACATATGTATGTACATACATACACGCTGCAAATCTCACAAACATGTTCAACCTTGCACACCGATAATGTAAATCATTAAAGTGTTAGTGTGAATGTTTTATTTTGTAATAAAACTTTAATATTATTTTAATAATTCATTAAATGTGTATATACATATATTATTAACACATTTCTCTAGATGCGAAAGTGACTTATAAAAGTCTTCAATTTATTGACAAGGATGACTTGCGTGAAATAATTCCACCCGTAGGGCTGCGAATTGAATTTCGCGAAAACCTGTTTAAATGGAGAAAGGAGGAGGTAAAAAAAAATTTTTAGCATTTTTTTTTTATTAATCTTTTTTATTTACTTATTAGTTCGGTATTGAAGACGAGACCATTTCTATGGCATCTAATGTCGGCAAATGGCTGACTAAATGTCCATCATTGAACAAATGCTTTGCATTTGGTATTGCCCCCACGGTCTCCCTCGCTTTCACCCTCATCTTTCTGTATCTGTAAGATAGTTTTGTATACCTTTGTATTTATGTATGAGTCGGCTGCACAGAAGCATTACATACACAGAGAAAAAAAATCCGTTCTCACTAGTGCAAAATCAAGAACATCCGTTGACAAAAGTCAGCCAAGCACCGATTTTCTTAATATGAGAACGATTTTCTTAAATTAAGAACAGATTTTTTAAGAACGCCGATCTTGCTTTAAGAACGAATTGGTCTTAAAATTGTTCTTAATATAATAACATTGGTTCTCAATTTAAGAACATTTTGTGCTGAATTTATTAAGAACAACAGGTCGTACAATAAGAACAATGGTTCTTCATTTTGTAACGATGTGTGCTTAAATAATCAAGAACATATCTTCTTTATTTAACAACCATTTGTGCTTAAATAACTAAGAAAATAAGTTCTTAATTTAACAACTATTTGTGCTTATATATCGGTCATAATTTAAGAACATTGGTTCTTGGTTATATAACCATTTGTGCTTAATTTATTAAGAACACAATTGAGAACATCGGTGTTACTTTAAGAACTAAATAAATAAGAACACAGGTTCTTCATTAAGAACGATGTGTTCTCAATAATAAATAAAAACTTTGTGTGTTTTGCTTTAATTTTGTATTTATTTACATATTTTTTTTTATTATTTATTGAAATTAAGTATTGTACATGATTACGAACGCTAGCGTCGAGGTATATTTATAATAAGTAACTTACATTTAGATGTATTTTAATCGAAAAAATGTCTTTCCATTACACATGGGATATAGATGTATCGGCGGACTAAGGAACTCAACAATGTTTTTTAAATTTAATTCATTACTTAAGGTATCAGTTTCATAGGCCTGAACGTGGTCATTAAAGTTTTTAATGTTCACACGATTT
Organism: Scaptomyza polygonia; assembly: GCA_035044585.1. NCBI lineage: Eukaryota > Metazoa > Arthropoda > Insecta > Diptera > Drosophilidae > Scaptomyza > Scaptomyza polygonia. Next base: position 1,608,814 of record JAWNNU010002061.1, read on the forward strand.
GAAAGTACATATACATCGTTTTTCTCCATTATAAAAATCTTAATTTTATGCAATTCAATACAATTTGATTTAAAAACTAAATATTGTTTACTTTTATAATTAGTTCCCTTAAAAATAATTTTCTCGCAAACAAGACAATTTTTAAACCTAATATATTTGTCACAATTAATTATGTTCGTAAAATACTCTTCTTGAGTCAAATCAACAGTATCTGCCTTCTGAAATTCTAAAATACTCTTTGTACCCTTATCATTTTGAAGCAAGAAATTTGAAAATTTAATTCCTGCCTTAGTGGCCAATGATAATGAAGGATTAACCCTAGACGTTATGTTATTAAAGTAATTCTTTGCCTCTTTATGTTTTGCTTCAAATCTCATACACCACAGGTATTTTAAGGGGCCACATTTGCGAAGAGCTGTCGGATAATGAACTAAAAAGTGATGTTTTGGTTTTAAGTTACCATAAAGTTTAACGTACATTTCGTGATGCTTTTTTACTAAAAGCTCTAATCGACTGATATCATCATCATTAATGTCGGATTTTGAAAGAATATCAATTATTTGTAAAAGACAAGTTAAAACTAGCCAATGCTTATTCTTAATAGGAACTAAATCTCCGATCATAAGTGTGAAAAAATGAACGAAACAACAGGTCTCGCTAGCTGTCATTTTAAGATTAAATTTTTTAAGGCGATTATAATCTAAAGGTATAGAATTATTTCCAATTTCTAACTCGCCAAATTGAAAAAGAGTTTTTCGGCTATTGATGTCTTTTAAGTTTAATATTTTGTCATTGATTAAGCCTAATATTATATTACACATGTCATATTTGCAAACACCTTCATACACATCGTGCATGAGGTCAAAGCAAAAGTTATCTGTTACTAAGAAACTAGAAATATCTTCAAAGATACAAGGGCTTTTGATTCCACTTTCATGGTAGTTATCTAATTCTAAATCTTTAATATAATTGTCTTCAGTTCGTAAGCACTCTATAAATTCATGTGTATCTCTCTGCATTTGCAATTTAGTCCTAGTGCATACTCGACAATAACGTTTAGAGTTAAATGATTGAACAAACCCTAGTGCAGTGTTTACCGCTAAATTGTCTCCAACAATGAGACCTAAAACAAAGTGAACTTTACGTATTTCGCTTTCTATGATTATTTCAATACCGTCTTCTAATTTCTTAAGTTTTTGAATAAGATAGTTGAACGTCTTTTGACCGTTAATTTTTAATACTGTTGAAGGAAGATAAGCAGCTGCCTGAATGTAATCTAACTTGGAAGCAAGATGCTGCGGCAAAGTTGGAAAACTGATGTAGCATCCACAAATAGAAAACGTATGACTCCCAAGAGCATTATTAATTTGAAAATCATCTAAGTAAAAAATATAAGGAACTACTACAGAATTAGGAAAATATTCAAGTTTTTTTTGAAATAAATCTCCACTAGCAAAATTTGAATATTGCTTTTTGACCGTCGTAAAAGAAGAAAAAGCTTGTGTATTATGTAAAGTACTATTTAAAAGCTCTGGGATTTCAAAAATTGACTTAAATATAAATTCAAGTGGCATTATTTGAATATAAGAGCCCTTAGGTGCTAAAGCTGGATTTCCATTAAGAACTATTTCAGAGATCTCTTTACAAACTAACATAGAGCTTGGATCTTCATATAAATTTAAATCTTTCAACATTTTTAAAAGCCTATGTTCTGTTTGTGTTTCTACAAACGGGTTTTCACAAAACTGAATTAGGCACTTCATATCTTCACTTATATCGTTATTAAGACATATTTTAAAAGCTAAAGATACACTGTTTACTAAACTTGAAACTGTATTTTGAAAGTAAAAGGCTCGATTTCGAGGCATTGAACTATCATACAGAAAACTCAAAGTCACCTTTAAAGCTTCTTTTTTTAAATTGATTATTATATCATTTACGTTAACCGATTGTTCAGTTGGCAGTACGCTAATCGTTGATGGAAGTTTTATTGGAAATTCATTAGGACACTCGACTGAAGGAATCGTACCTGATGTACTAGTGCTTTTTATCTTATGTGATTTTTCCAAGTGTTTGCGAAAGTTCGAAAAATTTGTAAATGTTGAGTTGCAATTATTTTGAACGCAAATCAATTGCAAAAATTTGGTTGTTAAAAGATGGTCAACTTTGAAATGGCAAATTAATTGCTTAGCAGTTGAGAACTGCTTACAGCACTTAAAACAGGAATACATTTTTAATAAGAGATTGTATCCGTTAGTCACATGAATTTAGCTTGTTTATAAGACTGGTTACCTTAGCAGATTTAAAATCAAAAGCGGTCTCTATATTATAAAAGAATTTTTGAATGAAAAGCCAGACTTGATTACAAGCATCTGGGTATTTTATATTAAAAACTTGAAAAATTTTGAAACAAATATCCAAAGCTTGCAAGAAGGAACTGGCCTTAAAAAGAATTTTATCAAAATATACAAAAAATTCTTCAATGTTGGTATCGGAAAGTCCCTTTACCATAATAAATGGCTGAATTCGGAGACCAGACGAATAAAATTTTTTAGTAATACCCTCAATATGGCATTGGTAATTGTTTATAGTTGAAATCCGCGTTACCAAGCTCTCCTGGCCATCCGCAATTGTGACTTTTTTATTTCTTATCCCCACGTCGTTGGGAAACTTTGCATGGGGGATTAACAACCCGTTGAGCAGTAAGGTGTAAATGTAATCCTCTGGATCTATTGGAAACACAAAAATTATATTTAATACAGAATATCTAAATGATATTTTTTATACATACCTACGCCAATCAGCGACTTTGTTTTGGCAAGCAGTTGCTTGCAATATGTGTTTTTTAAATCAGTCGAATATATTTTTAATATTTTTCTTTTAAATAAGTCCCAACGCGAAAAGAGCGCGTGACTCTTATCTGGATATATTAAATCAAAATCTATGTTAATCTGGAAATAAAAATTTTGATTATTTTTTTTATTATTATAAAGATTAATTAGTAATTACCAAATCTGGCGCTCGAGCATCGCGTAACTTAGACCATTGGCAAAAGAAGATGTCACCATCCAAAAGTTTCATTTCACGCTGGCGCAGATTAAATGTTTTCTTCCAGTTTTCGCAAACGTTGTTCCAGTTTTCGCACTCTCTGTTGAGAGCGGTTTTGAGTGCATTTGCGATACTTTCATCTACTTCCAAGGGTTGATCTTTAGACGATGTAACACTTGTAGAAGAGAACATATCCAACGACATTTTTTTTCTTCTTTTACATGCCTTGTTTTTATACTTGCTGTAAAGCATTCCACCTGCGTTATTCTTTCCCTGGCGTGAAATGTAGTAATAGTCCTAAAAATATTAAAATAATTTTTTATATAATAACATTGTTATGCTTAATTTAATAATATACATATAAGTCAAAGTAAACTTTTTCAAAATTATTTATAAGTCTAAGACAAATTTCATATATTACCCGCATATGGACTTCCTCAGGAAAAATAGAAAAAATTTCGCTGCACAGCTCGGAAAAGTTGTGTGGCTTTAGAACAATCGTAAACTTCTGCACTTCTTCTATTATAATGTCTACAAGGTGGCTCCTTTGTTCAGGGGTTAGCTGGTTGTGCTCTTTCCAATAGTCCACAACTGCGCATCCTTTTGCCGATTCCAAAAGTAAATCTTCTAAATTCTAAACTTATGCGATATCGATTATCGATAAAAAATTAAACAGTTTGGATGAAATTAACAGAGTAGAGTTGATTTGAGTATAACCACTGACGTGGTATAACTAAGAACTCATGCATATGTATGTAAAAGCCTAAAATTACCTTATTTAAAACTTTATTTTCTATTGACGATGTCGATGATGGACATTTAGTCAGCCATTTGCCGACATTAGATGCCATAGAAATGGTCTCGTCTTCAATACCGAACTAATAAGTAAATAAAAAAGATTAATAAAAAAAAAATGCTAAAAATTTTTTTTTACCTCCTCCTTTCTCCATTTAAACAGGTTTTCGCGAAATTCAATTCGCAGCCCTACGGGTGGAATTATTTCACGCAAGTCATCCTTGTCAATAAATTGAAGACTTTTATAAGTCACTTTCGCATCTAGAGAAATGTGTTAATAATATATGTATATACACATTTAATGAATTATTAAAATAATATTAAAGTTTTATTACAAAATAAAACATTCACACTAACACTTTAATGATTTACATTATCGGTGTGCAAGGTTGAACATGTTTGTGAGATTTGCAGCGTGTATGTATGTACATACATATGTATGTGCATTGGTCAGCATATAGTAAGTACTTATATTTTGACAAAGTGAGTTGATTATATATATTTTGATTTATATTTCAATAATTTACGGAGAAAATCGTTAAGAACGTTTGAGAAAAAAACTGAATCCATTCATTTGTTTCATTTAAATAAATATGCCTTTCACTGTGCGTGCAGCAAAACTTGGCGCATAGACATAAAAAGAAGACGCCGCCGTGAAAACGCAGAGTTCATTCATATGTATTTACTTCCATACCTACGCATATACATACATATGTACATACATACGTTTTTTTGCGTCTTCTTTTTTTCTTTCTCTATATCACAACCGTTTGCAAAATATGCATATACATATGTATGTATGTCCACACAATCGCGTTCAAGTTGTACATACAACTGTTTAAGCGAAATCTAAAATTATTTAATTGATTAGAACTTTTGAATATGTATGTATGTACATACAAAGTGTATGCAGCACATCAAAGATCGTCATTGTTGTGCGTGTTTGTGCATGTTTGTGCACGCGCTGTTACAACTCTTTGCTTCGTATGCATATGTATGCATGTACATACGAAAACGTGCAGCAAAGTGAAGCGTGAAGAAAAAAAGGCGACGCCACCGTGCAGACGGATTATATACTATATAATATGTATGTATGTACATATGTACAACCAATTTCGTTTTATCTATGTTTTGCTGCACGCAAATGTATGTAAAAAAAAACTAACAATTTAAAATATTATTAAATATTGTTTGTCTACATGATTTGCTGCACAATGTTCACTTGCTTGTAGTTATTGATCGCGAAAAATGCACTTATGTATGTACATTCTAGAAAAAATTACGCTTAGCGTCAAAATGTGTGTACATAGGTACATATGTATGTATATTTGTTCAAATGATTTGCCGCTGTTTGGTTACTTGTATGTACATATGTATCTATTTACTACATACATATCATACATATTATGTTCATATGTATGCATATAATCACATTTATGAACAAAATTAACTTACCTTTTAGAAATGGAAGAATACTTTCCATTTTAATAGATTTTAAGAAAGACTCCAACTTTACAGAATCGGGAGGGTCTTCCTCTTCGCCAGCTACCAACGCGCACATAATTTCCACATCGCGCTCGCTGTTGTTTTTTTCACTCATATTTTTATGGTCCGCACTCTCGCTTCACTTTTTAGAAATGACTTGGGAGTCGACCGAGATTAAATGTGGTGCATTTGATGTAATCGATAAATTTAGAGACAACCGATATTTGAAAGCAATTTCGTTGTTAATAAATGCACTGCGTGTTTATCACAAATTTTTGTTCTTTTTCAGTATGTTGACACAAAAGTAAACTATACAAAACATGTATAAATGTTTATATATATATATATACTCACGCTGGCTGACCGATTCGTCTGCTGGAGCAACAGCACAACACAAATACATATTCATGTATCAAGAAAATATGTTCTTACAGTATGAACCAATGTTCTTATTATGTACCGATATGAGCTAACTTTTCTTAAAATGAGAACCTGAGTTCTTAATATTGACTAATAAGAACAAGCCGTTCTTACAACATAAACCACTGTTCTTATTATGGACCAATATAACCTAAAGGTTCTTAAATCAAGAACTTTTGTTCATAATTTAAGAACAAAAATGAAAGTAAGAACATGTTTTAAGAACGCCGTTCGTTTTTTAATACCAATAAATCAAGAACGAAACGACAGAAAAATTAAGAACATTTGTTCTTATTTTTTTTTTCTCAGTGTATGCAAATCGTTTACAAAGAGTAACTCGTCTCGTCTAATGTATTTATGCGGCAAGTTTTGGCACGAGTAACAATGCAGATGATAACCAGATAGAGCGGTCCAATCTTTTCCTCTTGTGGAAGCATTAAATGAGCAACATGCTAAGTTCAGATAGTCGAACAGTCAATCAGATCGATGGCAAAACATCGAAGGCAGATGTCATCATCAGAAATCACACCACCTCAAGCTGTATTCCGCTTCTGATACAGTTTCTTGGAAGGGCAATAAGGTTAAACAAAGTCGAACGTCCATAAATCGAATCTCAAAGAAACATGAAAAAGCTCCGTTATAGGGAACATTTTTAGTATTGAATGGGATTTGATTTATATGAATTTGTCATATGGAAATCTTCGTTATATCGAAGTTCATTATTCGGAAGTTCGACTGTCTGTCTAGTTCAATGTAAGCATCGTCAAAGCCACGGAGTCGCATGCGAATTGATGAAATCAGCAGTCAAGACTAGCAGCAATGCCAAAACCGTAACGGAAACCTCGAAAACCAATTCAATTGTTTGATTGACGCGCTCCAGGCACTTATATCTATATGTATTTATATGGAAGAATATCTGGTTCTGTTTTCAAGCGAGGGTTACCCGAAAGGATTGTTCAATTCATAATAATGATGATACATTAGTTGATTATTGCCTTATTAGGTCATTATCGTTGTTAAAAACAGTTCAACCAGCACTTATCCAGCATAAAAAACGGTTGACTTTATATTTATAGTATAAATATTTTAACTATATAATAAATCAAAAGAGAAATGGTACAAGCTGAAATCCAATTATAGTTGTAACTAAGTTTTAAGGTTATTGAAAAATATTATTTAAGATGCATTGCAAAAAATGTTACAGTAAAACTAATAATGTAGCATTTTAAACGCTTCTGCTGCCATTTTCAGAGTTTGTGCAGTTTTGTTAACTGTCGTTAACTGAATGCTTGATTAACCAGTTGGAACTTTTGTCAACTAACAAGTCAACTCTCGCATTAATTTGTGATTGCTGCCTTGAGGCTTGTTTGTTAACTGTTTATGTCACATAAGCCGATGACGAGGACAAGGTCGAGGCGAGTACGGAATAAGGACGGAAACGGTGATGAAGAACAAGAACGAGGACGCCACTCGCAACTTGCTTGTTGCTCAACACTGTCGCAACTCTCAGTTTGCAGCTCATATAACCGTGCAGAGTGAGAAAGTGAGGCGCGTCTGTTGCCTGCAGGATCTTCACATCAATATGCAAAAATTTAAACGCATATCTGGCAAATACTGTGAAAGCGCCGTGAGAGTGTGTGTGTCTGTTTGCGTCGCTTTGTTGATTTACAAATGTTGAAACAACAGAAAACGCCCTGTCAAAATACTTAATTGCAAAGCTGACATTCCGCCGACATCTAATTAACAGAAAATGCGTATCTTACATATACAAACACAATACATTCACACACGGTTGAGTGTACAGTTACATTTGATGTGCTACAGCAAGTTGTTCTTTCTTTCTCTCTGTTCTTCTTATAATGTTTGTGTCGCACATGTGAAATGTATCCAACAGATAATACAAGATACAAAACACAAATATTCACATTCCAATTACATGGCATGATCAAACAGGTGGCTTAATGACCCCACACCTTCCCTCCTTGAAACATGAACATGACATGCTTTTTATGACGCTTAAGATAACGACAGAAGCAGCAACAGCAGCCAGGCAGCAACTCAATTAAATTAACCCAAATAAGTTGGCCGCGTTTTTATGCTACGGAAAAAAAAAATATGAAAAAAAAGACATCTGATGTTTCTTTCGTCACGTTCTTCGTTTTCATTCATCAACTGATGGGGTGTGTTTTTTACCCTCTTTCCCTTTTGCTATCTTTTTCGTCTCTTTAATTCATGGATATTGGTTCGAGTTTTTTGCGTTTTCCGAATTAAGTCATCAAAAAGCCACGTTCAAAGTTTGTTGAGGTTTGAGAAGAGCTTCTTCACTTTACATCTATTAATATCTGTGTTCATTCATGTGAGTTTTATGCTTCTTAATAGCTCTTAAGACCTTGAATTTGTTGTTAGGAAAGATAATAACTAATGAAATTTTCTGGATTAAATGTAATAAGCTTTGTTAAGTCTTTATTTGGCCGTTTATAAAGGCCTCGCCTAATACAACATAATAGATTTAATGTGTGTGCTTGGTTTAATGTGTGTTATTATGTTTTTATGTGGTTTTGCTATTAACATGCAATTATTTAATTAAAACCAATAAAAAACTATTTCTACGATTGTTTTGCTAATAAATATTTTCATAAGCTTATCAGTGAGTTTTACTTGCAACATTTGCTTTGACTTGATTTTTGATGATTTGGTATAAAATTTAATCTAGTTTTTAAATGATTAATTTCAAAACCGATCTTAAAACTTTTTTTTTCAGTTTTGCTGCAACCTTCCAAAAACATCGATAAAAACTTGTGCACAAGTTTCAAAAATCACTTATTTATATAACCACGTTTAAATATTAGCATCAAGCAATCAGAAAAGCTGCCTTGCTAAGTAATTATTTTAATCAAGTCAATTGCTTAAAAGTATTTTGAGATTATTAAGACAGAAATTTACTTTTTCACTTTTTTTATTAAATATGGAACAAATAAACCAAATTAAAACGTATCAATTATTGATAAAACTCAGAATATGACAATGGCCAAATGCAAATAATTAAAAACCTGCAACTCAAATGGGTTTGGACTCTATGGTGTTGCAGAGCGGGGAGGATTTTTTGTTGCTGCAGTGGCAGCCAAGCGCAAACAAAACATAATTATTGCCATTACCATATAGAACATTTGTGCATTGGGCTGCTGGGCCGCTGCACAATTGTAGATACTTTTGTATCTATGGATACAGCAAAAACAACAACAACAACAACATAATGATCAAAACGTTGTTGGAACGTAGCAATTGTTGGCAACATGAGTAGCCACGAGAACAACGACGAGAACGACAACGAAACACGGCATAATGCGACACAAAGTTCCGCTAGAGTGCCCAGCAAACAGGCCCAAACCCAGACACATTGCCAGATAGCAATTGCCAGTTTGCCAGTCGCTGCTAACCAGTTAGCATTTTACCATTTACCAAACTCTGGGCCCAGGGCCTAACAAATGAAACGGCCACGACTGCACTTTTTATTTTCTACGGCGAAAGCCAATACAGAATGGGCTGCGGGAGAAAGGTTCTCTTTTGGGCAACAAACACAAAACAGACAAACAACAATGTTTCTTTTGTTGTTACAGTTGTTGTTTGAGTGTTTTGACTGTTGTTGGTGCTGCTGCATTGGCTTTTGCTGAAGCAGCAGCAGCAGCAATCGCAACTTTTGGCCAAATGAACTGCAAGTGCAAGCACTTAACTTTGTTAGAGCTGGCTCACGAGTTTTTCCAATGCACTCTACACAAATAACGATTTACTCATAACAGAGCTCATAAGCTTTATTGAGATGCTTGTAACATGACAGCAAGTTCAAAAAAAAGTTTGTGCCTTATAAGATTCACATAAGTCTGTGAAACTTTTCTTTTGATGAACATAAATGGTTTTATCCATAAAATTTGCATAACAAATTACTAGCAGAATTATGATAATATTTCTTTCATGATATAATTTGATTGATTCAAAATAAACTAAGCTATTTATACCTTAAGTCTTATAATTTTTCAAATAGAGTACTGAAAGTCATCTATTGAAGTGAGCTTTCTGTCGACAGGTGGCAGGGCAGAGTTTTTCTTTGTGGAAAATTGATAGATTCTTTGGGACTTAACATCTTCAATGTGCAGCGAGGCAGTCACAAATAGTCAAGCAGTCATTCAGTCAGTCAGTCAAGCCGTGGGTTGGGAAAGGGGGTGGCAGGCGTGGCTAGAAGGCTGGCAATCGAAGCGTGACTCCTGCTCTTGCTATGAGAACTTTGTCTGACCTCACGGCCCTATGCCAATAAAGCACCATTTCGATAAGAAACAAACTACACGTACAACAGGTTTGTGTTTGTTGTGAGATGTTTAACTGTGTGTGTGTGTGTGTGTGTGTGTGTTGTAAGGGTATATAAATACCCTTTTGAATGGCTTTTTTATTGCGATACATTTTTGAAAAAGCAAAGCCTGTGCATAACATAGCGAGGGCAATGTTTGCTTTTTGACAACCTCATCATTTAACCTGACACATTTCAACATTTCGACCGCAATGGAGAGTGTGGGCAGGCGCTTGTTTTTTTGGTAGCACACCCAGTTTATGGCCACGTTAACACATATGAAAATATAGCACAAAAGCTTTTATAAAACATTTTTTTCATTAAAAATATTTAAGCGAACAATGTATTCTTCATTATTTTAATTCTTTACAACACAATAATTATTTTTTGCATTTTTAAAATTTTTTCATCGAATTTGAATATTTTCAAGCAGTCAACTGACACATTAATAAGAAATACAAACAAGCACATTTTTTGTTAAATATAAAACAATCTTTTTGTAAGAGTTTGTTTTTATCGGTGTAAAAAAATCTGTTTGACCTTTAACGAAGTATTTATCCTTGTTTTTTTCATGAGTATTAATATTTTGACGCACAGTTCCAAGAATTTATTAAAATCTGTGTGTGAAATCCATTTCTACGAATTTAATATTAATATTTATTATATTCCATACATATTTCCAAAATCTATTCTAATAGCATACATTCACATAAGTATTTTTAAGCTTTAAAATTCATAAAGCAAACCATTCAAATGCTGACAAGCATTGCACAAACATTTTTAAATCTCCCACCCTAGTTGAAAGCAAAGTTTTTAGCACAAAAAAATCTCAAGATTTATAGACACTGCATTCGTTGCCTTGGATTTACATAAGCGTGACCACGAAAATTCTTTTGTTTTGCCAAAGACCAAAAACGAATCGAATTGAAAAAAAACGAGAAAAAATTAAGCTCAAATGGAAACCAAATTAAATTAATGAAGCGTAACCACAAGCATTAGGAATTATGCAAGCATTCAACTTTTTGGCTACTCTGTTTGAGTTGCGATGGAGCCACACAAAAACACAGAGTGAAAACGGAGATGAGGGTTCTGAACAAAAAAATAAATCACAGCCCTAGACTCGCCCTTTTTATGTGGCTTGAAGCGGCACAACTGTTGCTCTTCAAGCTATAACGAATATTTACGGTTTCTCAATTTTGTGGGACTCATGAAAAGCAGGACTCAAATGAGAGGCTGGAAGATGTCAACAATGGCAACATTTTCTTTGAGGCCATTAAGCGAAACAGATTCAATTAGCAGCTGATACAAATCTATGTATCTGAACAAAACCAAACAAAGCCGAATCGTTGCCTATAATTTGCGTACAAATTAAGCATACGCAGCGTATGTTGAAAAGCTGAATTTTAATATTTTATGTTGATCGAACTGACTTGATAATCAATTTGCCATCGCCTTTAACCGCAAATATATCTCAATACATATATTTGTTTGAATTTTAATTAATTTCTATCGCCAGTCGATTATTTTAACAATTTTGTTACATATTTTGCGGCTGCGGCGGCTGCTGTCAACCCCAGTAATATTTTCGTAACGTCCTGATTCTGCTTCTCGTTATTATTGTTTCGGTCTCTGATGTCCAGCAATGCGGCAATGTGGAAATATACAAATATGTTAGTCCTAAGGGAAGGGTCAGTCAAGTGGGGGAATGGTGAGCTGTTTTTCTTGATAATTAAAATTGCGTTAATAGAATGTTTGCCTTTGTATTTGTACCTGGCAGATACTTTGTTTAAATCAAAGTGATACCTCCCACTATGCAACACCCTTCCTCCCTGCTCGGCAGGTGAACAACAGATAGTCAGATATAACAAGTGGTGGGGAATGTGGAGAGGATCTTTGAAAGATACAATTTGTTGCGCTTGAATAATGTTAATTGCCATTTTCTTTGGTGCTGAGAAGGCTTCTTGCTGTTACTTTATGCTACTAATTGAGGCAAGTAATTGATGCACGCATCTTCTATTATTTTACTCTCTTTTACTTACATATGCAGACTAATTAGTGAATGCTTGGCATCTACTTATACTCATGTAGGTTAAATGAAGTGTTGTTTTATTTCAGCTGTTTGTTCAACAAGTTGGTTAATTGCTTTTGGGCCGCTAGGTAAGTGTTTATTAAAGTTTGATAGATGAGTTAAATTGGCTGGATATAAATTAAGATGTTCCCAATAATGATATATACAAATTATATAAGAGTTTTATGTTGAACACATCAAAAAGAATTAATTTTTTCGAAACTTTTGTAGACATTATTAATATTTAGAATTATAAAGTGCAAGAATTCCATACATTTTAATATCATTTCAAATTATAGAATACTTATTATTTGTTTAAATCATGAACTATTATTAATCTTATAATTCATATTATGTTCATTTTATAAAAGCTTTTAACAAATATTTAAGTTAAGTTTGGTGACTAATGGTTCTATTGTGCCCCCTTCTTTGCCTATAGCTCCTCCAACAGAACCAAGTCCTGCATGCAAGCAGGTGTCCTTGATGGGTTAATTATTTTTAAATCCCTTATTTGTTTTCCATGCAAACTACTTACATTCCAAGCTTATTCTACGCATTCTGATATTACGTCAAAAGAGAGTTATCCTTATCACAAAAATCTTCGTTTTGCCATCAGTTATTGTGAGCCATCAGAATGTTTAAGTATTCAATTCCACGTTTAAGATTAAGATAGGACGTTAACTTCTAATAGCTATTTTCCCTAATTCCTAATATAGCTACAAATAAATCCAATATCGCCATAGAGCTGGTTGATTCTCTTATAATCTGCAGATTGAGTAAGTTGGTTAAATTGTTGTCAAAAAAGATGACAAAGTCAATATTGAAAATTGCCAGAAGGGGAGAGCAGAATAAAGCAGGAGTAACTTTGGCATAAGCTGGTCTCCGTATCCTCAGTTTGATTTAACTTATGTAATTGAAATTGTCACCGACCAATTACAGTCATAAAATGTAAAACCAATGTAAGACCAATGAATATGATACGACATTTAAAGTTGCAACCAGCATCAGGAGTAGTAGCAGCCCACAGCAGTTGTCAAGCCGCAGGTGCTGAAAATTATTGAAAGTGAATGAGTCGAAGACAACAGTTGAGCGACAGACAGACAGTGATACGGAAGCGAAAGCGAAAACAACAAAGGCATAAAGCCAATCGAACTTTCTTGGCTCATGCTATTATATATCAATGAACATCACATGTTTCTGTTGCGTATACGTAATATTTCCATTGTCTGCAGCACGTTGACAATTGTCTGACATTTGTTTCCTAAATGTGTTGTTTATTTATAGCTTACCATTGAGTCAAGTCTGTCTCGACATTTACTTTATAATACATCATTGCAATGTTTCATTCAGCATAAGCAAAGACTTTTTCTTTTAACACAATACATCTTTGTGTGGGCGTATATATGTTATTGTTGTGTATTGTTTATGTTCTGTATTCTATTTGGCAAGCTTACCCAGTCGGTTGCCAAAGGGTTAAGCTGAAACTCTTTTATACTAGCTTGCCCAATGCAAATTTTGTCTGTTCTATTCTCTGTTTTTTTCTGCTGCGCCAATCGGCGAGTCTGCCAACTTGTCTCTCTGTCTGAGTCGATGTTGGAGTCTGTGCTTCTTTCGTTGGGATAGTTGAGAATCTCTCATTCTCTCAGTGCGTGTCTGCAACTTTGTCTTAACAAGTGATAAACTTGTCGCTTGTCGTCATCCGTCCTCGTCGTCGTCGTCGTCGTGATTGTCTGCATTTGCGTGTTGTGGGCTTAAGTGCTTGTCTACTTTTTATTATAAGACCCCAGACATGCAGACAAACAGACATACAAACATACAGAACGCCTCTGCAATGCCAGACTTGAGCTTAAGGCAACTGCAACTGTTACTAATGCTACAGCTAAGCTGGAGCAAATGTTGCAACTGTTCGTGAATAGTAAAGTACAAATTGCATGGCTAATTTGTTGACAAGCTGACCGCAGAGCATTAGGTTTTTTGAGGTGTGAAATGCGTCACTGTTGCATGAATAATGAACACCTCCATTTTGCACCTCCAACTTTTCGAGCAAACATAAAATGAACAATTTTATGGCCATAACTTTTTGTTTGACTAATGCTAGCGAATACAAATTCTGGCTGGTGCTGAACTTTTGGCACAGCTGTTGCCTACGTGCTTAAGTTTAAGTAAATAAATATTAAACTTGAGCAAATCTGGGCCAAACTATATCAACACTTTAATTTCTGGCATTAACAGTGTACATTGAGTATTTAAAGCTTTAGGAGTAAAAACAATGTCAAACGAAAACTGATCAAGAAGTTATTAAAAATATCAAATTACAATGACAACAGAACAAGTTTTGTGAATGTTAAATAAAGCAATAAGCTAAATAAACAAAACATTTATACAAAAAAAAATGCAAATAACTTAATGCACATAAGTGACAATATCATAGTAAACACCCTCAATCGTATAAGCCATAAATTTTGTATTAATCTTATCGAAAATATGTTAGTTTCTCAATTAATTTGAGCTTATTAAAAATGTTTAAAATATTAAGATACAATGTTTCTCTTATAATGTTTAAAATACGTATTTATAAATTCTTATAACTTGAGAAAACTTAAATACTCCACCTAAAAGCGTATCAAGAGCAAAAGAAAAACACCATAATAAAATTGCAATTTCAAAAATGCAAAAAAAAATATAATCAAGTGTCGTAAACATCGTGTGGAAAAAGAAAAAGAAAGAAGAACACTAGAAAAAAAGTAATAGCTTTTGGTCAACTCTTGGATGCAACCGCCGATTCAGTTAGCTGATTGATTTTAACTTTTTTATGATATGAATTTAATATTAATTCAAGTTATGAATAAAAAATGCTCTCAAGTGAACAGCTACAAAACTTGACACCTTTTGGCTACCACAAGTGAAATAGAAGTTAAGTTTAACTTACTTTAAGCTGAATTAATTCTGTTACAGCTCCATTAGAATGCTAAAAAGCTTTGTTCTATGTACGTTTATTGTGTTCGGCCTATGCCGATTAATTAAACTGAAACTGTTAACGTTTCGCACGTTCTATAAACGATTTGGAGCACACCGCACCTGCTCTTCTCATCCTCACCCTTCCACACTTCACTTCACTTCAATTTACTTCACAGCACTGCACTTTATTTATGCAAAGGCCAATTATTTATAAATTTATTTCGAACAATGCAACAATTTATTTTCCTAATAAATACAATTTTTGATGTTGCATTGCAAGCTTGTTGCCACTTAATAATACTTGTTTAACTTGTAAATTATTTTTGTAATTATTTACGAAATTTAAAACTCAAATCGAACTAACCACTAAACTGTGGGTTCCGTTAGCTCTTCTTGAACGAACTCTGTGCGGTTTAAGTGTGCGTTGCGTTGCGTTGCGTGAACCGCGCGCGACGAGACACGTTTGTTGACTGTAAGCTGACGTTCGCTGCAAACTTGTTCGAAGTCAGCTGGCTTGGTTGTGGGCAGCCAACCAAACTGTTCGATACCAATAAAAGAGTTAAAAACAGAGCAGAGCAGAGCAGCTGCTTATACTCTTATTTATTATGAGGCGGCAATGTTTGCACAAGCATTAAAAAGTAATTTTATTTGTAATCAATTTAATGAGCAAATTATTAGAGAAAATTATATCGTATCATTTAATGAATGTTGTAATAGTCATTATTTTAAAAATGCTTCAAATCATATAGATAATTTATAAATAAAACCAAAAACTATTTATATCCTTATATGCTTAAAAAGTTCGTGATTTTAATAAGATGTGTCAAAAAAGTGAATGTAGCTTAACAACTTAACGGTAATGCAACCAATATTTGATAATTAATTTAAGAAGTATCGTAGTCATTTAACACTGTTAAAGTAACAGCTGTTTGCAATGTTTTGTGCAACAGGCGCTGTTAAGCATCGAACATGTTACATTGGTATATTGTTGAGTTTGGCTTTATGAAGTGAGAACTGTATATTCTTAAGATTTGTTTGAATAGATATTTATCAACAATTGAATGACTTTATTTAACTAGAACTTGAGTAAAAAGTTCAAGCTTAATCCATTGTTAATTAAAAAGATGAGGAGATAACAAGAACCTTGCAATGTGTTTAAAGTTGTTGCCGTTTATGTTTATTGGTGGCAGCAGCAGCAACAGCAACAGCTTCCTGCTTGTGTTGCATGTGCCTCGCTTTTATTGCAGTGCCTGCGAGTAAAGTCGCCTACTCAGCAAATAAAAAACCGAACAGCAAAAAGTTGCATCAGTTGTCGACCCACTTGCCACAAAGCCACACAGATATACAGATGAAGCTTAAAGGTGCATGCACAACCAAGAGTGTGGTGGATGAGATGAAGAACGCCTACCTGGCAAACTCCACACAAACTTGTGTCCACTAGTGTAAAATCCCAGAACCTTTAAAATCCCTCTTTTGACTAGCATGATGGCAAATTTGCATTTATTTACATTTGCATTGCAAGGCGCATTATTAAGCAATAAATTCACACGATGTGGCTAAAAGCGTTGGCTTGTGGGTGTTTGTTGCAGTTGTTATGGTTAACGGTGCTCTCAACTATGATCGATACTAAAATTATTATTGTCACTTTTATTTACAAAGCCTTTGCAAATGTTTGTTTGATTTTGGGTTCTGTTCGTTGCCCATTTCGATCAGCGGAGGCTAGTAATAACTTTATTGTGACCTTTGTCTTACGGTTATTTTTGAAACAACAATTTCAAGTTAATTTTTTATGTTATCGAAGGACAAGCTCCATATATATAATCATGCTCTATTTATTTGCAATATATTTTGCATACATTTATGCCGCTGAGAAAGAGATCAACTTACACATTTCTCAATCTAGCTTCATTAAGGCAATGACACTAATACTTTTGGACACACCTGTTGATAACAAAGCTGACAATAAATAAGGTGCCAAGGTGCCAAACTCATATTCCGCAAGGAGTTCTGGCTCATTGGCTATGCCGAAGGTATTTGTGTTGGATGGTGACAAAAAGTCGCTGTCATCCTCATCACCCATTGTGATCAGTTACGTTTGAGGTATGACTTTGCTTCTCGTTGAGATTGTTACCTGATAAATTTGTTGTTTTGTAAAAATTTAAATTCATTGTGTAAGCAGTCTAGACCCAATAAGGTATTTAACAGAATTTTCAAATTACCTAGATATTTATTTATATTATTATTAATTACTGTCAAATTTCGATATAATAAAACTCCGCGTTACGCAGTTTCCTATATAACGAGCTTATTTCAAAAATCCTGCGCTTTCTTTAAATAAAAAACCCATTTTGTAGTGCAAATTTCCTCTACAAAATATTTTCACGTCCCCTGAAATTCCATACATGAATATATGACTGTTTAATATATAAAAATGATTTAACTAATTATAAAGTAAAGCATTGAGAGCTTAGACAACCACTAGATATTAAGATATATTTGTAACTCTCTTAAGTTTTACTTACTTGAATAAAATCTAAAATTATATTAATAAATAATATTTCGACTTCATAATTTTGACTTGAGCTACTTAAAGTCTGGATCGTTCTTCCGATAATCCATAATTTTTCTCATGTTTGTATTTTCATATTGTTTATTTTACAACTAGTTACACTCTTAATGGCTTCATTGATTTGTCTGGCGAATAACATCTTCATTGATCTTAAAATGAGATACGCCTGCGGCGCTTGAAGCTTCATGCTGGCACTGGAGCTTGCTTCCGACCCCGTCAATCCAAGGCCCAAAATCCCAAAAACTAGCTCAAACCCAGACACCCTGACCTCGAGGCAGCTTTTAGGTTCGCTAACATCAGTAACATCAAGACAATACATCAACGACAAAGACGGATTGTTTCCACCTCGTGGCTCGTGGACAACTCTCATTGCCTCTCACTCTTAAGCTTTCTGTCCCTGTCTCGCTGTGTATCAGTCTCGAGCTGCAGTTGATGATGATGACTTAATCGTTGATCTGAGTTCGCATAGGTGGGCCTTATAGTCGTTTATTATTCTGCTTGGACACGCACTATAAACTATTAATAAAAATAAACTGGCTTAACCACAAAACAAGACAGAATAAACGATCTTCATTGAATCGAATAGTCAATACACTTTATTAATGAAAATAGTATTCAAATTCATATAAGTTTTCATATTTATACTCATATTTATATACTCGTAGTTGTACTCATATAATTATTTATTCTGAAAAATAGACTAGAGGATCAAAGAAGCATTCTTAGGGTCCAGGTACTGGACAACAGCCGTCAGCACTGAAGGCCCAAAAGTTAAATTTCCCTTGGCATTTCCTCCATCTAAATCTTAAGACATTCTAATGCGGTTTATCTGAAAAATTCAATTTATCCCACTCAAATTTTGTTATTGTCTTCGACAGACAAACTCCAAATAAAGATTATATTATAAATAAAATGTTAGAAACTCATTGCTATACTCATATTCATAAACATTTTTATGTTCAAACTTATACTCGTATTGATACCTATTTTCATATTAATCATCATATTCACATACTCCCACTGTTGTATCCACTGCCAACTTTTAAACTTTTTATGCAAATGTGTAACACTCTCTGCAGTGCATATTAGCAGCTTTATAATGGATATAAAATAATATAAGGTTTAGGTCTGAATAAGAATTTATATAAACCCGTTAACAGTAGCGTTATGTTTAAACTTGTTTCGCTTTGCCTTCGTTTAATTCATATTGTGTGTGCTTTGCTTTGCTTTATTTTAAATTTGCCCTACTGCTTTAATTTCATGCTCATCTTGTGGCCTCTTGATTGCTACCGGGTGGGCGACACCGACAACGACAACCACGCCCTCTTTTCTCGCCTTTCAGCCTCTATCTAGGTCCTGGCTGTGGCGCAGAGCCGAGTGCTTAAAATGATATACATATATCACAGATGGCAGGCGCAGCTGTGTGCCAGTTTTCAGATTGCAGCCGCTTAACGTTGCAGTGTCATAACCATCATCATCTTTCTCATAAAAACCATGAGACTGAGGAACAGAGAACACTTATTTATGCACTTGACTGTGCCTCCCAGGCCAATTGGGTGGGGAAACGAGGTGACGGGGTGGAATCGTGTGCAAAAAAGGGCCACCCTTAATGAGCGTATCATATTTTAAACATGTCTGCGCCGTTGCTGAAGCAGTCAACACCTTTGTTAGCCTCTTCCTCTCCTTCGTCTCCTTCTTGAGCCAAGTTGAGTGCAACTTCAAAACTGTTTTTCAAGTGCACAGAGCAGCATTTGTTAATATCATGTGAATATTAATACCAGGTGGCAAATGGACCGATTTAGAGTAAATAAATAAATAATGCTTAACTGTCTCATCGAGAAAAACTTTTGCACAAGACTTTTACGTTCGCAAAGCATTCAAAGTTTTATAAAGTTTAGCAACTTGTTTAAGTTTATGTGGCAAGAAAATTGTGTTTATTAAACAGAGGATGTTCTAAACCTTATAAGTTATGCAAATGATCAAATAATAATGCAAGGAGCAAAATGGAATTATTTCAAAAAGTTTTTATCTGCGGAAATAATTTGCCACTTATTAGTTGGCATATAAAACATGCATTAATTCTAAGAAGCTAATAATATACAAAGATATATTTTTCTTAAAAGCTTAAAACAACATTTCAAATCAACTAAGCTCTTTTTTTATAGGATGTAGTTTCAAGAATTCCCTCTTTTCATTGGTTTCTCAAGCTTTTGTAAAATTCCGACATACATTTATAAAAAAGTTTTAAAGTAATCAAACTACATATTTTTATTAGCTGGTAAACCATGAAAGCCTGCTTTAAGTTCTTAGTTTATGCAGATAAGTTTCTGCCTTTTCAGAATGATAACAATAGTTGTGTTCATAAAGGTTAAGCCAGGAAAAGACTATTATTTATAACCTCGGAATGAGTTACGCAACAGTTGTTTCAAGTGCGATTATCAGGTAACAACTTACAACTATTTAACTTGCCCTTGAAATGAAGTCATAAGCAACATAATTGCTGTAAGTGGAGCGATCTCAAGAACACAAAAGCATCAACTCTTGTACTCTAGTCATTAGGGACTTTAGCAATAAGACTTAAAGTTAAATGTGCTGCGGCAGAAAGAAGAGTTATACCAGCAGCAAATGGTATAAATATGTCTTTGAAGCTACGAATAGTCAAAAGAATAGTTAATTTACTTTAACTTAGCAGCTCAGACTAATCTGATGAAAAGGTAAAATGAAAGCCCACGCGTCATAAATACAAAAAAAAAAATAGCCTGGTCAAAAGGCAAAAGGAGGAGCATCACAAAATTTGCTCTTAGCCTAAAATACACGCCCATTAATTATGTTAATTGAACTGTAGCACATTCTAGGTGAGCAACAGAGGGTGAGAATAGGCAGAAAGGGGGAAAAGAGAGAGAGAGCACAAAAACGAAAGCAACAGTCACATAAATCATAATGCATTCGCGGTTTAAGTCTTTGGCCAGACATAACTCAACACTAGAAGAACTTTAAGCAAGACTTCATTAAAACTTCTAGACAGCCAGCTAGACAGACTAAAAGTCTGTAAGACTGGCCAAAGGAATCAGGACAAAGTCGCTGTTACAATCCCCAAGCCAAAAACAAAATAAAGAGAGCCAACAACAGACAAAGTGTAGCCTTTGCCTAATGACCACAAAAATAGCCAAATGCAGTTTAATTTATGACCCAACGCCAACGCCAACAACTAACTGACCAGCCATGTGGGAACCTCAATACTCAGCATTTACATTATTCCAGCGAGAGGCGTTTTAAAAGTTAACTAAAATATTATCAAGTGTGATAAAAGAAAAAAGTTTTAAGAACTCTAAGAAAGTTGATATGTAAGTATTAAGTCAAACTCTTTAAATTAATTTAACATGTGAGAATCATAGTTGAATATTATTATAGTCTCATTTTTATTAATATTTTGTATAGTATACTACATAAGCAATAAGAAGAAAAAAATTTCTTATGAATTATGTTATATATTCCTTATAACTTTTTTCCATGTAACATTTGTTCTTAAGCGCATCCTTTGACCTATTTTCTGCTTTCATCACATCTCTTATAATTTCACGCCTTGTTATTCCATTTATATCCTTTTCTTAGGCATAATCTCATGCCAAACATAATGGGTTGTAAGGGTGCGATTTATTTAAACAAATTCAAATTATAGCGGCTACTGTTGCATTTAAATAAGCAACAGTCGACGCAGTTTCCAGCTCCCAAACGGCAGCTGATCTCATTTGCCAATTAGCAGGAGTGCTCCTGGTAGCAGTCTGGCAGCCCCAAACAGCTGATCGCAAATGCAAGTGGGCTAGATCGCCACTGTTAATGCTCTGTTAGAATATCAAAATCAACTCTGGATTGCAATTTGCGCCGGCAACGAAACTTTTTTGCGTTGGCGACCAACTTTACTTTTTTCCTGACTTTCAAAGCGAATAGCAGCGTTGTGAATAAAAAGAAAAAAAAGGTGCGCTTCCCTCGTGGAGTTAAGGCAATTCGTGGAATAATGGTTAAATCCGGAGGCATCCAGCACTATACTACCCAGATTGCAGTATAAGTTGCTTTCTGCCGTATCGGACGCCCAAGCCAAGCTTGCTTCTGCGAATATTTTGGTTCGTGGCTGCAAACTCCCGCACTTGGATGCTTGGCTAAAAGTTACACTAGAGCCTCTTGTGGTGGCTTGGTGTGCATGTGCCCACGATTACTTTGGTCAGCACCGACCAGTGTCGCCGCCCCCCCGCCACACCGTGTCGCACGAGTTTACGAAGGAGTGAGACCTTGCCGTATTCTTTTGTTCTGGACATGCGGATGCAAAAAGGAACGGAGCCGCATATTTGTCCGCATAAGTAGCGAGAATACACCCTGGATTGAAAACACGTCTTTTGAAGAGCCCTAGTGCGTGAGGAAGCCGACCATGCGTTAAAGAATAAATTCCCCCCCGGCCCCCGCATAACCTAACCTGCAATATCTTCACGGCAACCAAATTGCTGTGCGTTGGTCACGAAAGTCTGCGGGATGCTCGTGATGCCAGTATTGAAGCTGACGGCATAGAAGGGAAATTGTTTAATTAGCACCACCGTTCACAGAACTTTTGTTCTTGTATCGCCACGGAATAAGTTTGAATTTAATTATCTTTAACATTTTGAATATCTATACTTATAATTTTTTTCGACTTATTTTAAAGCTATGCGCGTTTTGTTGTACATAACATACATTTCTACACATCTCTACCCATACACATAATATAAAACTCCACAGACACCTCTTCTTCATCAGGCCTGCTGACATCGATGGAACCTGGGTTATTTTTCGTGAGTACGGCCTAGCCGAAAGTAAAACAAAGCAAGCAAGTGTATATTTTTTGTATATTAACCAACAAAAAGATCGACAAACTTTTACAACAAAATACGCATCGCAATTCAATAGTCTACTTAAATATTAATTTTGAAACGCTAGTAGTTATAATTATGAATAGTGTTTAATTAAATTCAATCTGTCATAAATTAGAGTGAAGATAGTTGTAAGCAGCCATGAAGGCCTCACTTAATTCGTTTAAATTAAACTTTTTAAGAATTCCGATGAATTAACGTATTACTTAATGGGCTCCTGATCACTTATCACACACAAACATTTAAAGGGTAGAATTATGAAGATTTGATTAATTCTACAGGTAGGGAGGGTCAAGACAGAAGAACATATCCACCATAGTTCTTCTCACGCTACATATCTCTTGGGCGAAAGTCGATTGACTTTGGTTCTCCTATTTCTACCGTATCTGTCTACGACTTTTTATTCTATTGACGCGTATGTCAAGGCATTTCCGAAGATCCCACCCCAATTGCCCTGAGCACGGCCGGAGCCATATAGTAGACAGGGAATTGCCGAAACATTACTGTTGTGCACGTTACAGGGTTTTCACTTTATTTTACTGCATTTATTAAATATAATTGATTTCAATATCAATTTAGCTGGGACACAACAGAAACTCAGTACAAAGCAGCGTTTGTTTTACTCTAGTTGTGCCCCTCCCAATCCCACTCACACTGCCCCATCCAAAAAATGTTTTTATTCTGGTATATTGTTGCATCCATAAAAGTTGCATCGGACGCAAGGCAAGGTGGCAGAAGTTGAGTGATTTATGCTCTTGCATTTTGCTACGATTAGCTTTTGTTGTGTAATTAGTTCATTTTACAATTGCTTAGTTAATACTGAAGGCATAATTTCTGACCATGATCTATAAAGTGTATTGGCAACAATTATATTGTTCACTCAATAAACAAGCATCCTATATATAAATGATTAAGGCTTGTATGTATTTTATAGCACATTTGAATGATATGAAAAATATTATTTAATTTAACAAAACGATTTTAATAAGTTGTTTTCCAAATTTAATAGAAATATGTGTTCTTGGCTAGTTGGAATCACTTTTTGCCCTCGGTTTAACCGCAAGTGTTTTACTCTGAAGATTATGAAGAATGTTTGTCGAAAAAGTCTATTAATACACAAGTAAATACGTGAAAGCGAGGGCAGTTCAAGGCCAACTGCAATCAGGCAATCTATCATAACCGAAACAAAAATGAAACAAACAAGGATTGCCTTGACGGCCAAAAATAAAACCACAACTCAACCTACAACCATTTTGCCATCCTGTGAACAATGCATAATTACTGATAATGATTTTGTGCATTGTTAACGTTGCAATAGGCCATTCTATTGTTCTCTTTTCGTCCAGACTCAGAGAATGAGAATCAAAAACAGAATGCGAAAATGAATCAGAAACAGAAACAAAATTGGCGGCTTGTTGGCAAACTCCTGCGCAATGATTGCTACTCTGCTGCTGGGATGGCAGAGAGGGAGGCAGCTAGGAAGGCTTAGTTATGAGACAGATTCTTGACTGGGAGGCTTGTCTTGGCCATGTTTCTTTGAAGCGGCCTTTCAACAGGCGTCTCGACGATAAAATAATAAAAATTGATTTGCTCTTTACCAGGTTTGAGGCGATAAAATTTTGCAATCGAGCGCGTCATATTAAATTATCATTAAATTCGAGCGCAGGTTCATCAACAGCTGAGTGCCCCTTCTGACTCCCTCCATACTCCTCCCATTTAATAAAATAGTGGGAGCTTATCCTGTTCCACAGATTATAACTCATAGTTAACTATTTGCTGTTAAGCTCACGACGCCCAGCAAAAGAAGACGAAGAAGATGATTATGCCAAATTAAATCAGATGAGACATGTGAGCTACGAAAAGAGCGAGGAAAATGGAAAATGGAAGTATGGGGCAGCTGTAGCTGCTTGCTGTTTTTGACGTGGCACCTACGAATTTCAATTATAGTCTTTTGATGACATTCTTCAAATTTTTTTTTTTTTTGCCAGCCCAACTAATTGAGCAGTCAAGTTGCATATATTTATTAAGGGTGAGGCAAGGAGACGGAAACAATTACAAGAATATTGAGTGAAATTAAATTTTAATTATATGGATTAATGTATGAAATATTTAAGAATTTACTTGCAGCTGAGTTTGATTTTCTACACAAAGTAAAATTGGCTGGTTCCCCAAAAATTGGTTTCGAAATATCGACACAGTACAGGGTTACACAATCTGACTGCCACCCCAACTTACTTACTAATAAATATCGTCCTTTTCTCCTCTCAATAAGTATTTCATCTAGAATTAAGTAAGAAGGCATATGCATTTAATGGGCTAAAGGAATAAGAAGACATTCTGCTTTTGTTTTTAATACTTTTCGCTGTTATTGTTTCATTTATTTTTTAATTTCTATATATATATATTACATTTAGTTTTCTATATTCAGCTAAAATATTTTTTAAATTTGATACAACAGCATATTTGTTTATCGAAAGAAATACATCAATTTGTTTGTGCAAATCTTTCGTGATGTCGGAGTGGGGGTGCCTGTAGAATCAGTGGCCGCTAGACGGCCAGCATCCGCGCCACCCGTTGCACCTTGTTGGATATTCCCTCTAATTTTAACTTCCTCGCTCTCTCCCTCTATGTGTAAAGTTCGTAAAAAGTAGCTGAAATGCACAAACAAGTCACGAGTCCTTTATTAATAGCAAATATTTGTTGCGGGCGTATTCAATTATGGCTTACACTGATTCCTGTTTTCTATGCTAAAAGCTCACATTTTTGATTGATGGGATAAGAGAATATAAAAAAGCAGAACGAAAGAATAATTAAATCATATTTTACTTCTGTTTTGCTTTGAGTCGAACTAAAATTCACACATTTCAAACGATTTTCATCATGGCACAATGTTATATTCCGTTATTATCATTGTCACTGTATTTAAATCACAGTTACATGTCCTCATCACGCTGCCTGCCGCCGCCGAGTGGCAAGTGCGAATAGCATGTGGCAAGTGGATTGTCTGAGCTCGCATGTTTGCATACGAGCTGCTAGGATGGGCCTGCACATTTGTCAAACGGCCGCAAACATGGGCGGGGGGGTCATGACCACACTCTGCCCCACAAAAGTAGGCCAGAGCCACACCTTAAAAAGAGCTCAGCGTGGGCCAATGTTTTAAGGCCATGTTACGAGCAGTAATTATTTTTGTAACTCGCATTAACATTTCGGCGAAAAAGTAAATGTTACTCATACGCCACCGTGTGTTGGCCATGTGTCATATAAATTACATTGCAAAAAAAAAGTCATGAGCAGTAAAGTGGATTTTATGCAAAACAGAAGCGCAACAGCAGCAGCAAGATAGAATGAATGAAAATTATACAATACATAAATTAAATTCGAATTAAAATGTCATTGAGCGCATTTTATGCATACGATTGCCATTTTGCTTCGCTGCCTTAAACAAGCATAATTATAATTATAATTTATAATTTATGCGTGTTTTGATTTAATTAGTTTGACCTGTCGTTCAGCCCATTGCGAAAACATTATGTAATTGGTAACACAAAACTGATATGGCTTGGAAAATCTGCTAAGGTTCTGGCTTTGGAGCTAATTGTTTATGGTTTTTGGGACCGATAAGAAGCCTCAATATTTTTTAAAAAGACCGCGCATTGCGTTTGTAATGAAATTTGTTTCTTCCTGATTTGCAGATAAGTGAAACTCTGTGTCTTTTTCTTTTGATTAAACCGTTTCTTAGTTCAGAGAATTAAAGTGAACTATTTAAGAAATGAGAAAAATAATAGGAAAAAGAGTAATACAAAGTAATCAAAATAAATTCAATTTGAATCAGCATTAAAGTTACCTCATTAATGAATATGAGTATTTTTCAATTAGTTTACACCAAGCTACATAAATCTTACGACCAATGAAAATCAAAGTAATATTTTAACTTTTTGGCTCAAATTAATATAAAATCAAACTGTAGAACATTTTATTCTGATTCTTAATTACTGTAAAATGAACATTGTAAAATTTTGAACCAACTGACTTAGCTAAGCTTAGCTTAGTATGTAAGCCGCCTGTAAGCAATGCCATTAACACATAATAGGCACGTTAGGGGCATTATTTTCTCAAGCTTTTCCTTTGTTCGTGTAGGCTATGCTCATAATTAGAAATGATGAATGAGTTGCCAATTGTGCAATAAGAGAAGAAGCTGCCAAATGGGATTGGACGATGATCGTTGCTCAGGCATCACTTCACTTAGCAATTTTGATTTGGTGAAACAGCCAGATAGACAATTTGACAGACAGACAGCTGCAATGAAGCGAATTGCAATTCCAATCCCAAGCAAACCCAGGCAAAAGTCTTGCGTGTGTCTTGCAGAACACAACTTAGAAAAGAACTGAGCCAAACATATTTGTTAATTGTTTTCAATTGCATGTTCATGAACCTCATTGGCTGCATTCCAAGCTTGCATTTTTCTCCATCATTATTTATTGTTGTGGAACCTAGAAGAAACGGAAGTTCTTGAGTCATTCTTCTGGTCTCTTTTGGTCTGTCAGTTCCAGTGTTTGTTACTGTTTCATTTTCGTCTTTTTGCTCTCTTTTCACTGATGAATTGCACAAATTAAGGCACAAAGTTATTGCAAATGAATATGTTAATAATGTTGCAGGGTCTTCTTCTCCTCGTTTGCTGTCGTGTTGAATTTTTCTCGTCTTTTGTTTGTCTTTTTTTGTTCTTGCCTGAGTTGCTAAGGTAGTTTTGTCTTAACATATTTAAAATTGCGATTGCAATTGCAGTTCTGGTTGCCAAACAAAACAAACGAATTGCGGCTTAATATTTATTTTGATTAAGAGCATCGGAAAGTGCCCTTGAAATCAAATGTTTTGTGCCTTATTTGCGTGTGATTATAATCTTTAAATATGCAATTAAGTAGCACATTTCACAATTAAATTCAAAAGTTATTTTCAAAGTTACTCGTTATTTCAAAGCTTCACAATATTTTTCTCTGGAAATAACTAAAGCTTATAAATCTGTTCAATATCCAATGTTCAATAATCTTCCACTCGCTAATTTTTAACTTTTAAGCTAAAGTTAAAAATACTCGTTGTAATTCTTTTTGTTGATTTTATATTTTTACTTTAAATGAATGAAAATAGGTTTAAGTTTGAAAAGCAAGATGTTTTTCCTGTATAATGAATCATTGGATTATTTATTCACTGTCTCGCTACTCGCTTAAGCCCTTGTCGGACACTTAATTAAGTTACATAGACAGACTTAGTCCAGTGACTTGTCTACTAAGTAAGTAGTTGCCGTTTGGTGTGCAAGTTAAATGTAATTACATGGCTTTCATCCTGTGATTACCTGAATGCCGCTGAGATCATTCGAGCTACTTTGATATGTAATCTCACTTAATGCTTGACATTAATTAAAACAATCCGCGAATGTTGCAATTGGTAGGATATACATGCATAATGCGGATGTGCATTTAATGAAGCTCAAGGATATCAAAGTATAATAACTGCGCATTCGATGCGTTGTCATCCTCAAATGAATGAATGAATGTTTCTGTGAATATAAAGTTGTTGCCAAGTTGCAAAGTGGCCAACTGACCGAGGCAATCAATTTGGCGTTGACAGTTGGCTGCCAAACTGTGTGGCTGGGCCTAATCTGTGGCTTGTTTTTGCTGTTAATAGCGTTTTAATTAAATTTAAATAGCAATGACAACACACACACACACACAGAGCAACAACAGCAAGAACAAGCAAAAAACAAGCCGCTGGCAATTTTAATTAAATTATGCACAGTGAGCCTCCTAATGATATGATTAAACACCTTGCTGGATTTGCTTGAAATAAAACAACAAAATAATAGCAATAACAAGTTTTGCCAGTACTAATTGTTGCCCACTAAATGAGCATAAAATAAGCAACTATTGAGTATATTTTTGGTTTCTGTTCCTAAATTATATTCCTGTTGTCATTTCCTCTGCCGTACCCCTGCACTTGGTTGCGGTTCAAATTGAGCATTGTTCTTTTTTCTTTCCCTCCCTAATGGATACCTTCTACTCTTATTTCTGTCAGTGAAAAACTTAAGGACTGATTTGGCAACATCATACCTAATATAATACCTATGGTTACCTGAATGACGATTACAACCGTATGGGATACCTATAATTTATAGATGGTTGAACAGCTTTGTATTGAATATTTTACTTAACAAAAACATAAACGATTATTGTTATTTTAAATGAAAACTATACAACAAAGACAAAGATAGTGATAAATAAACACAAAAAACGGTTTTAACCATGTTTAAACGATAGTATATTTAAAAGTTTTAAGTCATGAATCACAGCTGCAAATGCTGCAAATGTTTTTAAACAAAAGAGTTTAGAATTTCATTACACATTTCATCACATTATTATTATTATTTACTTATTTATGTTTAAGTTAGTTGGTAAGAAAGTTTGTATATACTCAGCGTACATAATAAAGTGGTTTACGGTTAGGTTAGGTAAGACCAGCTGACCCTCCCAGAAGAGTTTCATACATAGACCGCTAAGGATTCTTACAGGGGCCGGCGGCTGGAGATGGTTGGGACTGTCGCGGTGTGACCTAGTACGGAGTGTGTGTGTTTCGGGAAAACACTAGACACTTTTTGGGTTCCCGCTTGCTGGCTTCGTTGAACGAAGCTAGAAAACGAAGTGAGGCAGATGAAATGTGCTAGCATTTCCTTAAACCTCGATCCTTGCATTTTCTGCATTCGTCGTAATTTTTCATGCCTAGTCAGCCCCGTGTACCTTGACTGGCCTGAGACATGTCAGTAGACTCACTAGACTTAGGCATTCATGCCTCTGTATCTTAAGTAGGTATGGCGTTGGTTTGTCTAAGGATGACTAGGAGCAAAATTAAATATATTTCCTTCTTAAGCTTAAATAGCTTCAAGGCATAATTAGTCTCATATATAATTCAACTTTCTTAAAACCAATTGCAGCTTATACTTTTGAACATTTATTATTTCACCTTCGTTTTATTGAAATCGATGTTTAAAATATGAGCCAACCACAAAACCTCAGGCAAAATTCGTTTGCATTTAAGTATGAAACCTTAAGGCTTATAGAGACTCAGCAAAGTCAAGACTAATTTGTAACAAGGGAACATTTTTCTTGACGTCGCGTTGACAGGCGCATCAAGTGTTGCAAGTTGTTGTGGCATCAGATCAACCATTCAATAAATTAAGCAAACAGTCACAAATGATAAAAGTTGAGATCGGAAAAAATTCTTGATATCTAATAAATAATTCAAATTTCCTCAACCCATCGAATTATCGAATTGCTTTCAGTTTCAAACAGAATCGAATGCTTCTGTACAATATACCCAAAGTAAATAAGGTTGAAAATTTAAGTCAGAGGATGAGAGCACGCATCGCAGGTAGTTGTGGCATTCCCCACACAAAACAAGCCATGTTATGAATAACAACAAGTTTTTTTATTGACTGAGTAAATACCAAATGCACTTTTTGTATTGCCTCACGCATATACTACTAATATCTCGTATGTGAAGCAGCATGTTTTACAGTCACGTTCCGCCAATAAAAGTAAAAAAGCAAGCTTGCCACGTTGCATAAGGCTGCCCCACACTTACCAACAGTAGAGGATTAAAGTGGAACTGAAGCACCTGGCCAAGCAATAATATAATAGCAAGAGAAAAAAAGTGACGCTGTTGTATTTCCAACGTACAACAATGCCAGGAATTGAAATATAATGTAAGCTACGCTTAAGCAATGCAAAGAAAGGCAAAAAGAATTCCATTTAGCATTGCTGCCACGTTGATGTTGCTGTTGACTTTTGTATTTAGAATAGAATTTCAAAGCAGGAATAATCCTGTTGCCTGCCATTATAATTCAAGTGATGCTAAGAAACGGCTTATGAACTTGGACAAAAAAACAAAAGTACTTTAAACTCTACACTGAATAAGGAATTGGATTTGAAACAAGATTATCCAGACTCCATTAATTACTTGGCTAAGCTGTTGAAGCCCTTTGTTAGCGAATATATTGTTGATTTAAATATACTTTATTTATACGTTTTAATAATCTACAATATATATCTATGACACTTGTTTAACGTTTTAGCATATTAAATGCAAACACCTAAAATTCTATGACCCTTTCACATATGATTCAAGAGCCGCTTCCTACTTGTTAAGCATGATGTTTGTTTGATAGCAAAACCATTTTTTCAGCCACACAAATAAACAACAAAAACATTACATTCAACAGCATTTAAACGTGTCTTTTCATGCTTTTTGGAGCTGGTCAAGGCATACACACGTTGAAGGCAGTGAAAAATATGTCCCTGAAGCAGTGCCGAGCGCACGTGTTTTATTTTAACGTGCCCAGCAAAAGGGTTTTGTGAGTTGGGAGTAAGGAGTCGAGAGGAGCAAGTAACTGTGACTGCTGTAACTGTGGTTTGTCGTTTCGTTTGTCGACTGTTCCGGATTTTATTTGAATTTCTCTGTGCTGTTTGTCAAGTAAAAACTGTGTAAACATCACGTGTTACACATAAATCTCAAATGCGTTGGCTCCACAGCTAAATTGCTTCAAAAATGCAGACGTCAAACAGACAGAGAAACGGAGGGAGAGAGAGAGAGAGAGAGAGAGACGGAAGGCAACTGCTCATGAAACTTGTAAATACTTCAGAATTACCTAAGAATGGATTTAAGCACAAAAGTTTGCATTTTGGCCTGTGGCCAGATCTCAGATCAGTCTGTGGATGGGATCTTCTATTACAACATTTGTTAAGAGGAATATATATATAAACTTTGATAGACCGCAGCTAGAACTGGCTGTCCTGGTTGCTTTATGTGCCATTAGCATTCATGCAACAAACTTATTTATGAGTTCAAAATTAGCTTTGCGATACACCGAAAATGCCAACAAGAACATGGCGCTAATGAGTAACTAAATACTGAAATAATACAATAGAAAAGGTTGGTAACACAATTAACATATCAACAATGCTGGACCGAATATTTAGGTAATTCCGTACATAATACATAAAAATAAACGTAAGTAACAAATTTTATAAATAGATGGATATATTCCACTTAAAATACTTTAAATGCTAAGGAAATGCATATAATTTTGATAAAATTCATATCGGTTTTGTATCTTATGACGACTCGTGCCAAATACATTTATGCAAATCAACCAATTTGCTCTGCCCTTAGGGGAGATTTATATTAATAGTTCTTTGTTAATCAAAGCGTTAATGTCTTATATCTTTGAACAGCTGAGTAGTACACGTAAGCACAACAATTCTTAATACTCACTCTTATCTTAATCGGGCATGCGCCCGACAACAGCTTCCTTGAACTCAAACGAATATCTTTCCTACCCGTTGCCACCTATAACAGATTGCCTAGCTAAGTGTCAAATAAAAAAGCTTAATAACGCACAAACACAAAAGCGGAGCAACAAACAAAATCCGTTGCAAAACACACCCAACATATTATTAGCGACAGCTGGTTGAACGTGCAACAACAGCAGCAGCATGAACAATAAAATGATTATCCTCTTGCCAAAGTTGTTGTTCAATTCACCTGCCACTGATGTTTTTGTTCCTCATTGTTGCTGTTGTTGTTGTAGCACATAACGTGATAAAGAAACTCAATCTGCAGGTACTCAATGTTGGCCAAGTTTGTGCTGTCCCTGGGAAAAGAGCGTAAGATGCCACAAGTGTTTCTTGTTCTTCGATTCCTGTCTGCATTTTGGAGTTCAAGCACATTCCTTTATTGTTACCACATTGAAATGGGTTAATCTACTTACTAATCAGCATCGAAAGTACTGTTGGCTACCTCCTTAGTTGATCAGAGCCATAAATTAATTGCATAAATGGCCGGCACGTGGCTAAAAATAAAATTACTAACCATTTCTAATAATTTATGATGCAATTAAAGGACACTTAATGGAATCAGTTGTATAGTTCGACAGCCAAGGACAATGGCAATGGAGAAGACTGCAAAAAAGCCTTTGGCACTGCATACTCAATAGACAATCACATCACAATAAGCTATCTACAATCTGAGACTGACACTCGACTGTTGTTAAAGGGCTGACCAAACTGAATTCGAGCTTTAGAGGACATCATTAAATAAACAATAAATATATCCACTAAGATAAGTTAAACAAGATAAACTAACATCCTAAAAAATATAGAAAAAATACAAGCAAGATGACAGTCAAAGATTCTAGAATTTAAAGAAAAATCTAATAGCGGTATTGAACTCAACATAAATATTTTGTCTTAAATAACTGCAATGATAATCATCCTAATTTAACAAATACTATATTTGTTTAAATTCGATGATCAACTGCAAATCATTGTATAATATCATACCCTTTTTCATTACCATTAATAAAACTATTCTTATAAGAATTATTCTGTCAGACTCTGTCTTTGTGATTGGCGTCAAATTGAGCAAAAATATTTGATGGCAGCAACCATACGTATCTAAGTGAGTGTCCTACACAAAATTGCCCACAACCATACGGGTGGTACGAGTAACATGTTTATACTCTACAGATATTTGAAAGAGGAGGATGTTAAAGTATTAAGCCAAGTAGCAGCTAATACTAGCTATCAAATAGTCAATCTATTCAATGTCAAATCTCAATGTTACATCAATAAACCAAGAAAGGGAAAAAGAGAGTGAAAATAAGCAAAAGAGGAATACAAATACAGTTGAAAAGAGGTAAGAAAAATAGAGCACAGCTTGACAGCAATGTGGCTTGAAATATATATATTGGCCAGTAAGTTAGCTTGGCTTGACTTGGCTCGGGCCACTCTTCTGTGGGCCACTCTTCTGGTCATGTTCACACCCCCATATACCCCTAGACACCCACAACCTCAACAACACAAGCTCTTTCTCCCAAATGGCAACAAATTTCAAGCGTACAAAATTGCCAAAAAGTTGGCTGATAAACGACCAAATCCAACCACCAGCTAACAGCTTTTAGCTTGCAGCTTGCTGTGTTAACTGCATTTCCATTGTTTCACGTTGCACAGAGTAAAGGGAAACATTTGAACAAAAAGCAAGAGCACCAAAATGAATTGATAAAAAAAAGAGGGAAAAAGAAAAATTGGCGAAGATAAATAAAAAGTGTGGAAAAAGTTTTTCAAATAAGCTGGAACAGAAATGCTCTCAAGGAGATACATTGAGGTTGTTCTAGTGGTATTGGTTGTCGGTTTTCAGCGTCTCAATTAAACAAAAAGTGCTAAAGCTGCGCAAATGTTTCTTCATATATGCTTTTAACCACATTTGCTTATGTTCTGTCCAATGTTTGTATTAAATATCTTAGATGAAATATTTTAGAGCTAAGCTTTTGCCATCTCATATTTTATTTTCAGTTGAGCTCAAAGTTTAACCGAGTTAAAATCTGCTGCGTAATGCAATATTTTAAAGAGCTTACTCAAGGTCTTCTCATCTCCAAATGACTTGCAGCACACACAAAACAAGTTTTTATCTGACCCATTTTTCAATCATTTGTGGTATTATCTAAGTTGCTTGTCTTTTTTGATTGGTGATGGAAATCCCTTTGGTATCCTGCAGCTGCAGTTGATTACTCCCAAATGGCTTGCAATATTTCAATTAGATAGCATTTCCCAGCTGTTTCTCTACCACTAGAAGCACATTGCAAATCAACTCTGCCCAGTCATGCCTTGCGTATACGTGATCTGGGCAAAAACTTGGCTACGCTTTCAGCTGATTAGTACACACCGCATAAAAGTTTTAAAGGAGAAAACAACTTGGCACAGTTTTGTCGCTTATGTTTGCGGTCAAATAATTTCAATTTATATCGAAATGAAAGAAAAGTATAAAGAAAGAAATAAAAATAAGTGCTATATAATGAAAGCAATAGCGTCTTTGTTTGACACTTAAGCGAATTTCTTGGCGCGTCTCAAAGTCGATTATTTTAAGGTTGAGTGAGCGAGAATAAGAACCAAAAAGTACTCTAAACAAGGTTTAAGTTAATTCCGGAAGGGGGAGAGAGTAAACAAGTTGAAAGCAATAATAATGATGATGTTGCCTGAAATTTTGCTTCATTGAATGCAGTTTTAGCTGCCAGATTAAATGTATAGTTAGTCGAACAGTTGCACTGGCTTAAAGTCATTGCCAGTATTATACTTTATCCGTCTGGTGTTAGGCATTCAATACATTGTGCATAACTCTACTAATGGGAGCAAAGCTTTTAATGCATTTTAATAAAATTCTAGTTTGAATGAATTCCTAAGTAAACCGTTTTGTAGTATTTTAGTTGGACGCAACCACTCTTGTTTATTGTGAATTGTTTTTAGTTTTTGTTTAAAGGTATTAACGCTAAAACTACCAACTTTTCAAGTTCAATTAAACATTTTTAGCTTCAGTTTAGTCTGGTTAATTGGCTGTGCGATAAAACATCAACAAATTAATAAGCTATGATATCGATTAACTGACTGATTGATTGATTGGTTGATCAGCGCATTTCGCGCGCTTCAATTAAATGCCACAGTCTTGGTTATAACTCGTTTCCTTCATCCAACACCCCATCAACACAGACACGTTTCTGTGCGTTGCAAGCGGAACTCAACAATTATTTGGAGATGTTTTTTGACTAACGGTTTAAGGAATTTAATGGGTCCTCAGTTAAAAAGTGTCAGTATGAGAGAGGCAAGAAAATGATTTATTTATCACAACTGACTCAATGTGTGTGTGACTTTTTTTTTCGACTGATTGAACTCATTAATTATTTTGAGTTGTGTTTTGACTTACAGTTTAAGGGTTTTAAGAGTCGTCCTTTGCAATTGCTGGTGCAAAACTGAGATAGAGGCAAAAATATGATAAATTTATCACATCTGGCTGAGTATCTGTGCTCTACTTTATTTCGACCGATTGCAATTAAAACTGTATGTGACTGTTGGCACATTTTTTAGTTCCATATATTCGCTGTTTTTATTTTATTTTTAATTCGACCTTGAGTCGACCCAAAAAAGAGAATTCGGATGTCATTCCAAATTGAATTACTTGCCTGGGTTTGCATTTTGGATATTCAAATGTTCAGGCTACAAAGAGCTGGCATTATTTCATTTGCAATTGAATATTCTTGACAGAAAATTAAACGCGATATGCTTTGGCAAATTGCAAATCAAAACTCATATATATTGCAATTGAATATTCTTGACAGAAAATTAAACGCGATATGCTTTGGCAAATTGCAAATCAAAACTCATATATATTGTATCCTACTGGAGAGAGTTTATAATACAATAGTCTTATAAATGAAGTCTATGAATTTATTAAAAATATTTAGGGGTCATTGTTGTCTAATTTTTTTATTTTGAATAGATCATTAATGTGCTTATTGTTTTAAGCATAAGTAAATCCATTTTAGGTTTGGAATTGAAGTATATTTTAATTAGATATTTATTTAACAAGCTTTCAGATATCCATTTAAATACAATCTTATCGTTCAAATTGCACTCCATAAATATCTCTAAAAATTAAAACTCTTTTCTTATTGACTGACTGACTGCTTTCAACGCACAGCCTTAACAATAAGATCTAGCGATCGATATTGGTAAAGATTGATTGGATTTTTTATCCAACTGCATCAGCAATTCGTTGAATTTTCGAATCTTAGGTTACAGTGATATTAATTATTAGCTAGGTAATAGTCAAGCACTATTTTTCAAGGTAATTTCAATTAAATATGTACATAAACGGTATTCCGTTGAGTGCTTGCTAATAGAGAAACTGTCGTCCTATTCTATATTTAGTCCATTTGGCAAACCATAGGATGAATTTATAATGACCATAACGCTCGTCTACTATCCCAATGAATGACCTTGGGCAGCCTGAACAAAATGCAGCCTGTTTGCGTAAATGTCAACCATATTTTGCTCGCACTTTTCTCTTCTATTTTCGTTTTTGAACATGGTGTGGCAGCTGTGGAATGTAGGTTTTTATTTGAAGAAGAAGTAGAAGGCTTGTGAATACCCAGAAATAATAGCACAGAAACAAAAGATATACGTGTACACATCTATGCATATAGACTTTACAGCTATGCCTACCTGAACGGCCTTCACAGCTAAAGCACAGAGAAGTTGAAAATGAAGGAGGTACTTGGTTGGCGTGTGATGTGCTGCTGTTTTGGAAACGAAGAGCAAGCTCAATTTTTATCCAGAAAAGTAAGAAAAAAGATAGTACAACATGTAGCGTCATCGACAGCGGCAACAACACGGGAAACAAATAACAATTTAACAGGATTAAATATGCAGCCGTGACTCTCTCTTTTTCTGTCTTTGCCTCTTTTTCATTGCGTTTTTTGTCTGCCTATACATATATAGTCCATCTCTCTCTATAGTTTTCCCTCTTCGAAACCCATACTCACACTATTTTAATCTCACACACTTGTCTTTGTTTTTGTATCTACTTTCTCACTCTTTTGAATTGTGAGCTTTGCCCGGGGCTCGTTTAACATCCTTGCCCGGCTCTAGCTCGGCTTTAGCTAAGGCTCTGTCATTGCGCTCTGCTACTGCGCCTTCTTCTTTATCTTTATCTTCTTTTTCTGAAGCTGCTCCTGGCCGCTTTGGCGTCGGCCAAATTGTAATATTTTGTCATGGATTATTGTGCAGTGCTCTGATCGCCGGTGTTGGTGTTTCGTGTGCCCTCATCCCAGTCCGTGTCCTTGGAATGTGTTTCACCTTGAGCACCACACAGGCAAATTCAACATGTCATATAAATTAAAATCTGCATTGGTTGACTATGAAATGCCCTGCATTAAGTTTGTATAAAATCTTAATATGGAAACAATATAAAACAAGTAGAAACGTTGCAGTCGGACGCACCCGACTGCGGTATACTCGATACCAGTAGTAAAACAGATTAAAAGAGAGCTGATTGCAATGGTGTGCGGATACGGCAGGGGTGTACGCTGCCTCAAAGATTGTCTGGTACAGATGGGGATGCCAAAAAGCTATCTTCCTTCCAAATTTGGTGACTCTAGCTCAAAGTAAGAAGAATATGGTGGATGGTAGGCTGGTGGTGGTATGGGGGGGGGGGGCGTGTCATCAAAATTTTAGCTGAAGATCTATTTATGATGTCAATAGCTATCCTCATACCAAATTTGGTGACTCTAGCTCAAAAATAGTCAAATTAGGTGGAAGGGGGGATGGGGTTGGTAAGGGTGGGCGTAGCGTCCAAAGTTTTGCTGCAGATCTGTTTATGATGTTAATTGATATCCTCATACCAAATTTGGTGACTCTAGTTCAAAGTTAGTAGAATATGGTGGAAGGGGGGCTGGGGGCGGTATGGGTGGGGTCGCCATCCACTTTTTTTGGGTTTCTTCATCACCAATCTTGGCAACAAATTTGGCGACTCTAGCTCAAAAGCTGTGGAAAATATAGGCACTTTTGATTTCAAAATGCAGTGGGCTAGGGAACGGGGGGGCGTGGCTCCAAATTTTTGATGCAGTTTTTTGGGGATCGTTAACAGCTATCTTCCCACCAAATTTGGTGACTCTAGCTTTAACTCTTTGGAAAATACACGCATTCCCGTTTTTAGTGAAGCATTGTGGCGGTTTGGGGCAGCTTGGGCAGTATGGATTGGCGTGGCATCCAAAGATTTTATGCATTTTTTTGGAGGTTGTAATCACCTATCTTGGCACAAAATTTGGTGGTTCTCGCTTAAAAACTGTAATAGATATAAGCATTTCTGTTTTTTAGCTGCGAGGGGGCTGGGGGCGGAATGGGTAGGTGGGGCCCCAAAACTTTGATGCAGTTTTTGGGGGGTTGTTTCCAGTTATCTACCTACCAAATTTTGAGACTCTAGCTCAAACACTTTGGAAGATACACGCACTACCGTTTTTAGCGAAGCGTTGGGGTGGTTGAGGGCGGATAGGGCAGTATAGCTGGGCGTGGCATCCAAAGTTTTTATGAATTTGATTGGGGATCGTCAACACCTATCTTGGAACCAAATTTGATGGCTCTAGCTCAAAAACTGTAGAAGATATGGGCATTCTTGGGGTTAAACTGCGGGGGTGCTGGGGGCGGTATGGGTGGGCGTGGCTCCAAAATTTTTGATGCAGTTTTTTGGGGGTTGGTAGTAGCTATTTTCTCCCTAAATTTGGTAGTTCTAGCTGTAAGGGCTTGCGAAATAGCTGCATCTATCGATTTGATGTTATCGATTTGCCAGCCCCCTAGTTATCGTAGAGCTCCAATCTTGACACTTTAATTTACTATGCCATAGATAAAGAGATTTGCAAAGTTTGAAGTCTCTAACTTGAAGGGTGTGGAAAAAAGTTGCGAACATACGGACGGACAGACGGACAGACGGACAGACACCATGACGGACATTGCACAAACCCAATATACTCTTTACCTTCGGTATCGAGTATAAAAAGTTGGCTTGAATAAATCAAATAATTATTTTTGTAACTTTAACACCCAACATTAAAGCTTAGATTTTATAACTTCTATCAAAGTTTATAAATATTTTTACCCCGTTTATAATAATTATTTGCTTTCACATCGGTTTTCTTTATTGTATATGTCTGATATTATTTTCTTGTCAAAATCTGCATCTGTTTTCCTTTTAGTGCATCACAGTTTCCTGTCATCTGAATATTTTTTTGTTAGGTACATTATAGTTATTTTCTGTATATACCCTTTCGTTACAGGATATTTAACACGTACTCTCACAGCAGCTTTATTTGTTGCCGAGTGCCAGGCCTCTGGCTTTGCATTTAAAATATAAATATTTCTCACGTTTCGCTCGCTTTTTATGCGTTTTACGGCTAAAAAGACATTTGCGGAAATGGGTTTACGTTTTGCTCGGTCGGGCGTCAAATGAGTTGGCACGGCCTCCATTTTATAAAGCCGTGACCAGATGAAGCTCGGCCGTTTTCGCATTGTCAATATAAAATATTTAAGCCATCAACGGCGCTAACAATTATATATATATACAGAGCTGTTGAACTAAAAGTTAATAAAAATTTAATTTGTAGATTCGTTTTTCTTGAAAAATTTCCTGTGCACAAATTGAGTTTAATGCCACATGCTACGAGAGACGATTATTCCACGCAACATTTTCGACAGCCTGGCTGCAAGTTGCATAATTCATCCGATTACCAATCGAACTTACACACACAATCGGACCCACTTAGCTAGATTACTATGTATGTGTGTGGCTGCTGTTTGGCGTATTCAAGTATTTGATGCGAGTGCTGTCTTTATCCTTAACGTTTCCCTCATCCACTTTTCTTTACGCATATCATAACCAAATTAGAACTTTTCATGCGCTCAACAGGCCGTATGCACGATATGAGCTGCTTGCTTTACTCCACCTTCCCCGGCTCAAAAACTAGTTTAAAAGCTAGCTGTAAGCTCATAACCAGATAATTGTAGCGCGCAATTCATAAGGTAAATTTAAATAGATAAACTCAGCTTTGTGTAATTTACCGAAAATATTATTTTATTTCTCTCAATGGACGCAGAGATAAACTCTGTGGGGCATTGTGAATTTTTGTTGAAATTAAGAACCTTTGTTATGGGCATAAGATTTCTATTAGAACGCAACATGTCCTGCTTGTCCTTCAAATTCAAGACACAATGAAGAGAACCAAACCGAACATGAGCGCACATAAACTACTTACATTTCCGAAACTGCCCAATAACCATATCTTGTGTATGCCATGCGTTTTGGGTCTTTGAAGAGATTTACTGGAAATACCATAGAAACCAAAACCTGTTGCTCTTCTTAACAAGAAGATAATGTGGCGTTTAAGTATCTGTGGTTGCATTTTGTGTTTTGTTACGCGCTATTAAAGGCTTCAGCATCGCATTCAATTTTTCAATCAGGAAACCGCAACTTTTCGGGCAAGATTTCAATTCGCGCATACCAATCATACGCACAGTTGTTCGCCTCTGGCTACGAAATTTTTGAGTATGACTGCGTTATTTGCTGTTGACACCGCTGACAGCATTTTTCGAGTTTGATTGATCAAAATTACTTACAATTTCAATTTCCTTGATTTTGACTCCCGCTTTTTAGTTTTTCCAGGCCAGAAAGTTGTTCTGCAAAGAATAAATGAGGGAAAATATTTGCTTGATTAAACGAATTTCATAAAGTTATTTTGCACAAGTAGTAAAATTGTTATTATATATTAAGTAAACAAGCACAAAAAATCCTGCTGTTAAATGAATATTATAATAAAGCGTTGAGGCTTGCACAATAAGAAATATATGTGCCAGGCCATTGCATTTTGGACAAAAGGCTCAACATAATTTGCATGACAGGATTTGCGGAGGACGTTGGCCACAAATACAACAACCAGCAGCAGCAGCAACAACTGTCACAACAAAGCCTGTTGCCTGTTGCCAGTATGAAATGAAAAACGAAAAAAACACAAACTGCAAACAACAATGACAAACAGGCTGCGAAAATTTTCTTGATTTATTGCGAGCAAAGCTCTTTTTGTTGTTGCCATTGATGCAGCGAACAGTCTGGATGCTGTTTGTTGGCTTTGGCGCTTGGTTCCTGTTCTGCAACTCAGTTAAAAGGTGTATTTCCTGACCAAAAGAATAAAATACCCAACCCAAAACCCAGAGCAACAACAACATCAGCAACTGAAACGAAAAGTAATTTATGGGCCAGTTTCGAGTTTCGTAACACCAAAAACAACAATGCAGCCAGCATAAGGCAATCTGATTAGATTTTCACTTTTCTACTTCTTTTGGCTCTCTAAGCATCAAATAATTTAATTAGTTTGTTGGCATCCTCAGAACAAGATGTAAGTCCTTTGAGTTGGTGTTTGCAGTCCGTTGTCTGATTATTGATGGCGTTAAATGTCCTGCAGACTGGAGGAGATTTGTTTGTGGCATTGTTTTTTGTTGTTGCATTGTTTGAAATTTCCATTAAGGTGATTGAAATATTTGAAAGTTGATGAGAGCAGAAGAAAAGTTTGTGAAGGATATAATAGTTTATTAGCTTTTTCTGTAGTTGGAGGAGCTGAATTAGTAGGTTGAAACATTATATAACCTCTAAAAACGAAGAAGTTGTGGTAAGGAAAAGAATTGTTAGCATAAAAAGTGGAAGGAGGGGTATAAACACTATGTAGTTGTAGTAAGCGTAATACATTTTGAGTGAAACAAAGAAAGAAATATTTTCAATTTTAATGGTTTAATGCCTATGGTTTTTTTGACTTGCCTAAAGCTAGTATTTTACATTTTCAAAGATTAAATTAGTACTTTGCTCTATACTCTGTGTCTTTAAAGCCGAAGGTGTAGTAAAGAAAAAATAGTTAACTTTATACTTATAAGTATTAGTTATTGTTATTTAAATAGAAATGAATGTAAATACTAGTAATATGAATAAATTTAATAAAATTTCTTAAGGTTTCATAATTCAGTAACATCAAACCACAAAATGCGTTTTTTTTAATGCACTTTGTACAACTTAAACTACCTGAGGAGATAAAGTAGTATAAGTTATAAGAACCACAGCAGCTTTTAAAGTATTAATGCCTGTATTTTCCTGTAGTATACTATACATTGCATAATATGACAAAGCTTTCAGTATTAACTTTTACATCTTATAGTTAAAACTAAAAATGGTTGAATGAAGTGAGTTAATGTACACAGGACATATAACACTCAGCTTTACGATTGGCATAACAGTCAATAAATTCAAGTTTCATTATTGCTCCATTGAACGCAAGCCTTATAATTTCCTTATCCTTTGTTTTACGCAACATTTATTCTCATAATCTTTTGATAAAATCCACCCTTATACAGTTATGCTGAAACGGCAGGATGAATGGGAAATAACGACATCAACACCTTATACATATAAATATATATTGTATATGTATGAATGTCTACAAACATAGTTCAATACCAAGGAATATGCCTTGAAGATGCTGTTATTCAATAGTTTTTGGTCAAGTTTATGGCTAACAAATTGCACAACGTTAGCCATTGTCAGAGGCCAGAAGCAATTCTAGTTGGCAACTTGTCTACAAGTTTGAGTGGGTTTGGCACTTGCTAAACCTTTTATGCGTTTTTCTTTTGTTATCCCAAGTCGATTGAAATGAAGGAGTGCGAAAGTTATCGAATGTCCCATCGCGGCTAAACCATTCAGCATGCAAATGCATTTGGGGACAACAAGTTGAAATCTTTTGAGCGCAGAAAAAGCCAATATAGTTTAGACTTGATAGTTGCAACAGGGACTGTGCAACATTGAGTGAATGCAACACACAATGCAAGCCTCACTCAATGCCAAAAACAAAAGACTTTACTTCGCCCCAAGCAAGGACATTGCCAGACTGCACAATGAATGTTCAGGGCTGAAAACATAC
Organism: Scaptomyza polygonia; assembly: GCA_035044585.1. Taxonomy (NCBI): domain Eukaryota; kingdom Metazoa; phylum Arthropoda; class Insecta; order Diptera; family Drosophilidae; genus Scaptomyza; species Scaptomyza polygonia. The sequence continues at coordinate 1,651,774 of JAWNNU010002061.1, forward strand.
ACACAAGTCCTATGCATTGAATAAACCATTGAGGCCAGTCATAATGGGGATGATTTGCTGCGTGTGTGTGTGTTTGTGTGCCAAGGTCACAAGGTTGCGGTCACTCGAAAAGAAGCCATAAAAGTTTTCAATATTAAGGCATTTGTCTTAATACTATGAACGCCAATTGACATAAATATACAAATAATAATAATAATGATGGCATGCCTAAAACAGTAGTTAATGCGGCATTAAAAAAACTTATGTTTATCAAGTTTAGTGGCCAATTATGGCCAAGGTGTAACAAAAGAAGTAGAAAAGATGCAAATAAAACATAATTAGTAGAACTAGTACTTAGTTGTGTGCAAACATAAAAAGTGTTCTTTGTTTACTGATGTGTGAACCGTGTGAATGTTTCAACAGAAACATAAAAATTTGACCTACATTATTTTAAAAATTCTCAGGCTTAGGTAATTTACTTTTTACAAATATTGCCTTAGTTTTGTGAGATTGTCTGAGAAAATATGTTGGAAAAGGAAGGTGTGGTGCTTAAAAAACCTTCAGTTTCATGAAATTTCAATGAATTTATTCATTCAAAACTTGCTTAAGAATTGAACTCAACATAACATACATTGTTGAGGTTTTAAGTATTTGTTCAGATTCCTTCTAAGTATTAATACAATGAAACGAAGGAGCAGTGTTCTTTTCTGCTTACCATTTCAAATAATATTTTATAAAATATTCATTTTTGTTAAAAGAATTGAAATTGTATGTATTTTCATAGCCCTTGCAAAAAATTCATCAAATAAATATAATTTAAGTTCAGTTAACTTAAAGCTTAGATCTGATAAAAGTTCTTCACACATATAACGCTAATTTAAAATAAGCTTTAATGCAATATCTTTAGTACAGAACATAAATTCTTATAATCAACATTTATTTTAACAGATGCCATTTTTGTTTAGTATATATATCTTTTTTTGTATAGTAAATGATATAATGAAAACAAACAGCCAACTGATATGCGAAGGTTACCTGGCATTTCCTACCATTTTAGCCAATTACACATTTTCCATCCTGTCAATAGAATCATCATCATTGTCATCGTAATGATGACGATTCGGACACGTTTTCACGCACTGTGGGCTCTCAAATAATGGGGCCAAAGCTAACAAGTTTAATTTGTAAGGACCTTCTCTCGAACCAAACTAAGGACACAGGAATTTCTGTGTAGCAATCAGGTTACGGCTCTGACAGTTTTCTATGTTTTTGGCTGCTTTTCATTTCCTTATTTATTCAACAAGTTCCGTTTTGACACAAACCAAAAACAGCAACAAGAAAAAAATTCCAGAACTGTGGAGGACACGCACAAAACGGAACGAAATCTTTGGCACGCAACAGATGGTAGGTGAGGGGGGAGATGGCAAGAATATATATAAGCGAAGAGACAGAGAGGGATCGTAAAGGGGGGTTGCAGTGGCAGTTTTTTTGAGCTTTTAATCACAAATATGCATTAAATATATTATTATTTTTTGTATTTTGTTATTTGTCGTTGTTTGTTCGGCATTGATTTGATTGACAGGACACGCAAAGAACCTCAACTACGGCACTATCCTCTCTACCATATTGATTAAAATGCCGTCGCTTTGACTTGACTTTTGGCCCCCTTTTTACCTTTATTTGGCATTTATTTTGTCACATGTTATTTATTTCGGAATGTGTGGTCTACGCAGTGTCATTGGAAGGGGGTAGGGTGGTCGTGTGAAAAAACAGGACTACGGAGTTTGTAAGCCTGTAAGTGCGTGTTTATTTGTTTTGTTGGTAAGTGAAGGTAAGGGTAAGAAGGGGATTTGGCTTTATGTTCTTTTTTTATGAGCTTAGCACCTTATCCAAACCAGCCAGCAGCCAGCCAGTTGAAGTAAGCTAAAGCTCTGTGGCCAATAATCTTAACATCTTGTAATTGGAACAAAGATTTTCTCAGCTTACCTCCACTCTCTTATTCTCTTGTTTTTTCGGGTTGTATATCTGTGTGTGGGTGTGTGTGTGTGTGAGTAAGTTTATGACAAACTCATTTCATATTTATTAAATTTGGTACGCTTTGGGCTTTTATTTTCATTTGGCACAGTCCAAAATAAACATTTAATGATGTTACTTGATGTGAATGCTCTCTTATTTCGGATTGTAATAAGCTCAGTCGCTTATTTAGTGCTGAGTGCAGATTTATACTCTTTCTATTTTACTCTTAAAGTAGGGTTCGAATATTTATTATATTATTTGAATTGATTTTAACGTCAAATTTAATTTAAACTTAATTTGAAGCTGAGTTTATTTCACTTTATTATCATCTTTTACTATAACTTAAATAAGGTTTATTTTATAGCTCAATTTTTGTTCATACCAACATCTCTTTACACTGAACTTGATATAATTTCCCTTTACTTTTGTGTACTACTCTTTACCAACAAATTTTAATTCTGTAACATTTTCAACTACTTTCCCATACCTCCTCCTTTGCTAACAATCCATTCCAGTTGTGCGCCTTTGGCAAACTCAGCATTGAAATTAAAAAGTTGTGCCAAAACGGCTGCCTTAAAATAAGTATGTAGTTATGAATTACTTTTTTGTGTCTTTCACATATATAGGAGGTTTAATAACAATAATTAAAAGCAAACTGGCGGCAAATAACATAAGTAGCTATTAGGTAAATTTTAGGAAACGCTTAACCATAAAAAACGAGTTAAATAAGATGCTTAACAAAAAACAACAAACGAAACAGCATAACGCTGTTAATTTGTTTCCATTAATTCGATTAAAGAATGGCAATAAACAAATTTCATACCACAAAGCGAGCGAGTAAAACAACTATCAATGAATATGAATATGTGAATTTGAGCTTTAATAGTATATTATGAACTTTGTGCGTGTTAACGAAATAGTCAACAGTTGAATAATTGCTGTTGATAATGTTGTTGTTGTTTCTGTTGCGGCTGTTGAGAAGTTTCTCAGGCAGATTAATTCGCATTTGGGATATTTTGTGGTTGGGAACTTGGACCTTGGTTGCTTTTGGTACTTTTTTCTCGTTCTCTTTGTCTACTGTGAACTTTGCGTTTGCGAGCAGGCCAGCTTATTTTATATAGGTACATAACAGTTCATTCAACTTTGCAATTGTTGTTGGACAAGATTTGGTTGATGAAACTGAGCACTTGAGAATAAAACACTAACATAATAATGAATATATGAATGTCTACTCTGAATGTTATGCTTTATTTATGCGTGTAAACAATGCTGCGGTTGGAATACTACTTTATTTATATTCAAGAACATGCATTTAAAGTTATATGAGAAACATTAAAAATTGCTAACAGTTCATATACCACTGTGCCATGTATGCAAATTTAGTTTTTGTATTTGCCATCTTATCTTAGTGAGCCAACATATTTTGCATTTAAATAAACAATAAACAGACTTTGCTAAAAACCAGCTAAGCTGAACTTAGTTCCAAAACTGAAACACATTCAACCAACCAGAACGAGAACAAGTGCAACAGGCAGCCGGCTCGTAACAGCAACAGCTGTTGACCAGAAAATGAAATAAAATCAACTGAACACAAACTTGTTGCAAACGACCAAGTGCCACAGTCTTCAATTCTCCACTGTTGACTTTGTCTTTTTGCCCATTTGATTTAGCTGCTGTCTCTTGATCTTGACATTCCTATTGCTCTCTCACTCTCTCTTCGTTAGTCAACTGTTGCGCAACAAGTTGGTTTCGGACTTTTTTTTAAGGCCAAGTCAAACAACATGCGAGCAACAGTTACATCAGCTTCTGCTTTTGCTGCTTCTGCTTATTCTGTTTTATTTTTGTCGTTATTTTGTTGCTGCTGTTTATTGACTTAACTTCAAATGCACTTAAAGGAAATGGGGCTAGCAGTGGCAGCCGGCATTGGCAACAGGCAAAAACAGCACACATTGCCAACGGCCATAACGATAACACTGGCAGCAAAGTATTAAAAAACAACAACAACGGAAGCAATAAGATTCTACCTCAGTGTTTTATATGTGGAGAAGCAGACGAGAAACGAGTCAAAAGTGCACTGGGATTATGTTTGTCGTTGTCAAGCAGCGGGGGGAATGAGACAGGGAGACTAACGCCGATGGGCTCGTTAAGTCTATAGCGGATGTGCGTAAATCTCACTCTCTCTCTCTCTCTCTCTCTCTCTCTCTCTCTCGATGTAAATTTCCAAGTCTCGCTTTTGCGGTGACTTCGAGTTGAAGTTCAGCCGTTTTGATGTGCGCCAAAAAAAGAGTAGAGGAACGCTTAAACCTTTTATTCTCACAAGTGGTTAACTTAATGTGTGTGATTTTGTGTTTAAGTTGCCGTTATTAAGTGTAGCAGCAAATTCACAAGAAAGAACAATTAACTAAATGTAAGAACATACTAAAATATCTGTTCCGAGCTTTAGTTTTAGTAAGCAAATATATTTAATAATAACGACACTTTAACCAAAGACAGTCTACGATAATTCTTAGACCAAGATCTATCTTAGACTGCCTGTGATTTAACTTACCGCCTTATTAAAAACTTTACTTAAAATAATCTTTTGTTGTCTGTTCTTCCACTCTCTCTCCCTTTCTCTGTCTTGCACTCTTGAAGGGTCAAGCTCACACGATAAATTTAACTCCATGCGCTTTGTTATGCTCTTTACGCGTTTCATTTCATTTCAACTTCACACCATCAATCAACTGAGCAAACGAAAGAGCTGGCTGTTAAAGCTGTAACAAGAACAGTTAAGTAGGCGCGGGCAGCGCAAAGCTCAAAAGGCAAAGTAAAGCTGCTTAGAAGCACTTTTTGTTTTGGTTTTCGTTCTCTTACTGCATTTGATTTTGTTTTGGTTCTGTTTGCTGAATTCGTGTGTGTTTATGTTGCTTTTGTGTTGCTTTTGTCTTGCTGTTTTTCATGTCAACAAATTTGTTTGCTGATTAGAGCAACCAGCTTGAATACACAAGTGTGTGTGCCTGTGTGTGTGATTCTCTGATTCGGTTCGTATGTGTGTGTGTTGGTCAGGGGAAATCATTGCAAAAGCACTAAACGCAGCAGCCGATTTGTTGTTGTTACTATTTTTGGTCTCTCTTTGAAGTTGCACAATTTTTCTTTTCTTATTTGTATGAATGTATTTCTTTTTTTTTGTGGAGCGGCGGAGACACGATGCATTGCATAATCGTATACAAAGTTCCAACAACAACAGCAATAACAATCAGTTCATTTATACACCCACAAAAAACAGTGACAGCCAGCAACCGGTTTCGTATTTATGTTTGTATATTGTTGTTATTGCTTTGCAAATAACAATAATAATAGCTAAAACTGAACCCAAACGACTCGAAATGCATAAAACTTTAACTGCAAGCCACAGACGTTGACGCCAGGGGGCGCCACGCACATTAACCCACTGCCCTCGGTTTGCTTGGAAGCAGACTCCACTCGAAAATTGATGTCAATTACATATATTGATGGCACAGTACATTGGCTATGTGTTTAAAATTGTCACATGATGTGAACTAAGTTATGTTCAACTCTGTCAAATAGTTGTTATTCAACTTGAAGAGAATTCTGAGTTTTAAGTATATATAGCCATTATTAAGAATATACTTTTTTGTAGCTGCAACAACCCCCTGAAGTAGATCAATATAAATATATCAGCGTGAGGGTATTTAATGGTAGAAACATATTCAAATAACTTCATCTGCCTCTCTCTCTCTCTCTTTCCCGCTGTGATCACATCCTCTCTTGGGTTCTCTGTTAAACTCTTGTTACTTGTGCCGTAATTTGTACAGCACGTTAAACTTAACTTTGCCTAAAAGCAAGAAACAGCAAACAGCAAAAGCAGTAACAAAAGCAAAAAACTCGTTTGGCACTGCAAATTTTTTTTGTTTGTAGTTGTTGCGTGCTTGCCCCAGCGTGTGGCTAGTGCGTGCGTCCGCAATCAGCGGCGGCATCAGCTGGTCTCTCAAGTCGCACAGCCTTTGGGCCATTTTCTGTCTCTTTGCCAGTTGCGGTTTTTATATCTTTTAATTTGCTCAACTTTACAATGAGCCTGAGACAGAGTTTTCTAGCTCTGCTGCTGCTGCTGCTGTCTTTGTGTGGCATCAACTTCTGAAAGTTTCACAATTTGTGCTAAGTGCGTTATGTGATTTATGTGAGGTAAGAAAAAATTTGCTAATGCACCAACCACCCTCAATTTTAATCCCTGTAAGAGTGGTTTGTGTACTCGCTAAACGGCTTAAATACTCAAATTGAATGCAATTAAATATATGTGTATGTTGTCTATGGAAAACTTTTGGAATACTTCCTGCATTTAAGTTGTTCACTTAATCGAATAACTGGAGCAATAAAAACTAGAAACTTCCTAGCTAGCATACAATTTGAATAACTCTGTGAATTTTAAATCAGCCAAGCAGAAAATATATTCCCTCAAACTCTCAAGAATTTTAACAATGCCCACAAAAATTTTCACTCCGAAGGGACTGAAATACTCTGAAAGTTATAAACAGAAAAAGCCATACGTATTGTAAAAATTATAGTTTTCAATGAAGCTTGATAATTTACAGCTTTTGATATAAGTAATAAGAGGATATTGAAAGAATCTTGCAGTTATATCTATAAATATTTTAACATAAATTTAAGTTTAAATTTTGTTACATATTCTTCTTTTACTTTGCTCATAAAATGATTTTTGCTGAAAGATATTTGTTTTTAAACGGAAACATTCTATTGAATCAACGGAGATTGAATCTTTCAGAATTTAAAGTTGTCAAAGAAACAAAGTACAAATATTATTGAATTTAATTGTCATTCTTTCTTCAATACTTGCAGACAGAAGCATTCGGAAAAAACTTTAGATTTCATTATAACTTTGTTCTATCATAGTAAACAAAACAAACAATCCGTATTAAAGCTTGGCAAAAGCTTGAAATAAGTTTGCAGTTATAGCAACTAAGTGCAACACAAAAAGTTGTAAGCAACTTATTATCATTATTATCACGTTGACATTTTATTTTTCAAGAAACATGGCCATATAGCAGATGTCATTTGAAGGCAGTTAAGGCGATTTGGGTTGATGGAAAATAAAATTAATTATGTAAAAAAGTAAATGTGAAAGAAAAGTAGCAAGGCTGGAAGCTCAAATCTCAAAAAAAGACATTTGTTAAAAAGGTCGTCTGATTTATGAGACGGATTCGCGTCAAATCTATTTAAATGGTATCTTCGTCATTTTTGTGCTTGGCCGGGCGGCTAATTAAATTAGTCTTGACGAGCTGCATTACGCAAGAAATTTTCTTGTCCGGCAAGTTTTATACCTCGTACGGGCGCAAAAACGATTTATATAATTTTTCTATATAAAAATTTCATTATAATGAATATTTTTATTATGATTATTATTTGCGCCTTGTTTGGCGGGCACGCCACGTTTTTGACGTTGACCTCGGCGCCTCCAAAACGTCAAAAGCAATCAAAAAAAGAAGCAGAAGCAGAAAACCGGCTGCGAATGTTTCATCTTTTGGCATTAGCTTTGGCTCTTGGCCATGCGCCAGAAACTTTGCCAAAAGCTTTGCAGCAAATCTAGCTCAAAAGCGGCTGAAGCTTTGTTATCTCGGATTGTTATTCTTCTACTTGGGTTTTTTAGAATTCGTATTTTATAACAAACAAATCTAAAGATAATTTATTAGTGTTTGTCTCTTGTTTAATGCTCGTCGCAACGTTTTAAATAAAAGTCGGCCTTTTGTGTTGATTTTGTAGAATTCTTTCGATAGAACCATAACCTATTGCCTATTCTATACATTCACTGTTATTTTGTAAGTTATGGCTGATATATAATTAATTACTAAATAAAAAAATTGGGGGATAGTTCTAAGCTAAATTCCCTTTTATGGTTAGCTTAAGTTGATTTGTTTTCTAATAAAAATTATCTCTAGTTTTAAGATGATTTCCAAACCTATATGGAAAGCTTAACTTTAAGCGGTTAAACAATATTCTCAAAAAGAGCTTAATAATCTGACTATTTTTAACAATTTAGAGTCTGTTTTAGTTGAAATAATGATCAAGCTATAATTTCACGGATATTTTTAATTAAACTTTTATATCAAGAGATGTTAAACGGAATTAAAGTTAGAGATTGGCTGAAAACTATGAAATATTTTTTTGAATTTTATTTTCACCAGAATATGAAAAAAGCTTTTAGGTCAGTTTTTCGTTCAAAGTAATTCTTGGTATTTTGTCTTTTAGAGGAAATATTTATTCATAAAGTATTTCAAGCTGTTTAATTAAATCAGAAAGTTAAATAAAACTATCATATTTTGCCATATTTAAATTTACATTATGTCAGTTTGTCAATTAAACATATAAGCCTTTTTCGGATGGCTTACATTTCGTTATTGTTGTAATTTATTCAGCTTATTATGCAACACTTTTCTGCTGCACGTTGCACGTGCCAAAGAAAAATAATCTAAATATATTACGCCCGCCAAATATAGTCCGTGGCAAACAAAACCAGAGCACATGATGTATACGCAACGTTGAACAAATGAGAAGCTTGGTCAGCTCGCGTTTCGTGTGCAAATTTGCAGTTGAATGCAGCAACAACAAGCAATACGCTGCAAGTAGACAGCAGCAGATGCCAAAGCTCCATTGCCATGGTGACTGCTGCAACCTCAACCCTCTCCTTCTTCCCATGCAACTACGTTATGACGTTACGTGACATGACAGTAATTAACATAATAATCCATTTTGCGGACTGCACGCCACTGAAAGAATGAAGCTGGAGAAGAGATGGAGAGGGAGAGAGGCAACAACCGTTGCTTTGAAATTGAACCCCATTCTCTTGGTTGGCTGTGGATCTGGTTACTCTATGGGTTAACTAGTTGGGCGTCAGCGGGGTTAAGCCGCCACATCACGACCACGTCGAACGATTCTCACCTCATAAAGCATTTTGCAATAACCACTTGACTTGTGTGAGGAACTACCTTAACTACTAATTTAGTCAAGTTCCAAACCTAGCTTATGTGATTCTGCTTTTGAGTGTATGCTTAGGCTAAGCCTAGGGTAACCTTTATTAGCTGAAATAACATAAGCTAATGTCAAATAACCGGAGCGGTAAGAAGAGAGACCCGAATAGGTTTTCTAACTTCCTGAGTAGATTCTTTTCAATCGATCCACCAAAGGAGTTAGACGTGCGTACTTTTGATCTATATACACACAGCGTGTTGGAAAGACAAATATAATCAGCCTTAATATTGGGCATCAGCGCAATTACAGACTTGTTGTTAAGGCATAAATGCATGTTGGTTACTTTTACAACGTATATTGCAATTATTGCGTGAGTATTAAGCTAATAGTATAACTTGATACACATGGCTGTACTCACTAGAAAATTTGCAATTACTCTTACAGCATCTGGTTGTTAAAAGAAACAACAAAAATTACTTTGGTCCAGTGGATTGCATTCTAAAATAATATCCCAACCAAATAAGGTAAATATACATATACCCCATAAAGTGTTCATCTGCATGACACTTATCAGTTTCTATTTCTTTGGTTTTATTTATGATCCTCGCTTCGTGTGCTTTCTATCTTCTCGCGGTTCTTTTTGGGAGCTCGCGGAAGCACAGCGAAGCGCAGAAACGTTTTAGTTGCGATCAACACGGGTCCAAGGGCAGCAGAAGTTTTACTGAACGAGATCCAGCTGGCCGAAAAAAACTCACGAGTCGGCTAATATATAATGTGAAAGTGCTAAAAGAAAGGCGCAGTCGCCTCTAAAAAAAAATTAATATAACAAAATAACATTGCATTAGAAACATTGTGCGAGCATAGCGAAAAGCGATAAAACTATTGATGCGTACACATACCTACACTACCAGAGAACAGCATAAGTGCAGAAAAAAACAAAATTCGTGAAATCTAATATATTTTCTTGAATGCGCTTAAGCGTAATATATACATATATGAATATAAATTTAAAGTAATTGCATGTGTAAGGTTTCTCATTTGGCATATAGTGTTTTTTTTTTTGTTTTTTGAATTTATATAAGCACATAGAACGAGTGCAAAAATATATGTAAGACTATATGCTACCCTATAAAAGTTTTTTAATCCCGCCCCAAAAATAAGGGAAATGATAATTTAATATTTGCTACAACCAAAATAACAATATAAAAGCGTTTCTATAATAATAACGCCCAAACATAAAATTATTACCGGATAACATTATAATTAGTATCCACATCATCATCGCACTACGAAGGCCTTCGGAGCAGCATCAGATGGGTGAGTTTGGTAAAACAATTATTTAATAATGTACATACATATGACTGTGTTTGGTGATAAAGTGAACCAATGCATGGCAGCGTAACCAAAAATAAAATAAAATCCGACTTATTTGGGCGTTAAAAGAAACAAAGAACAAAACGAGAAAAAAGAAAAGAGTAATTACTCACGTGCAGCTTCTTATCTTGTACGTATGTAGCATTACATACATACATACGCTGTAAATACATATGCGTTTGAGTTTGATTTTGCGAGTATGCATTGCTTTGCTTTCAGTTATTAGCCTAACATATTCCGTTAGCATTTATTAACGCTGCGTTTGTTTTGATTGTGCTTATGCGCTTACTGTAATCTACCTTTGGTACATTGGTACGAGACCTATTATAAAGTTCACGAAATGTTTGGTCTTTAGGAATGCACTTACTTTAATGATATACAAGTATGTCTATTATATATATAAAAACATTTATACTTAAAGCTTAACTTTTACTTAACTAAATTCAAAATTTGTTCATTCCAAATCGCGATAAATTTTATTATCCTATATAAATACAATGTTAAAATTTTGTGACTAAATTATGAAGCTAACACAATTATCAGTAATATTAGTAACTATATATATGCCATACTGAGAAAAAATTACACCTGAATAATAACTGAATGGAATTGTGTTTAGAATCGAATATCTGTTATTCCATTAAGGACGAATCTTATTTTTGTTAAGCAGAAATACCTACCAAAGTAAGATAATGAAAAATAACTACTGTTTTGCAACGAAGCATTAATATGAGATCGAATACAACTTATATAAAAACCTCGCGTTTATTTTTATTATGAATAAAATTTGTGAAGCTATCAAATTCTAAATTAATTATTTTTCCTTGGATGTAATGTGACCGGTGTGCGAGATGTCGTAACTAAATTTGGGATTTTCCTATAAATTTTAGGCTAAGGAGAATCATAGGCAGGGTGGGTATAGAGCCAACGCTACCAACACAATTAGTAGCGTAAACATGGTGCATTAATGAAAACCCTTTTTTTGTAACTTCTTTAACTCCGATAGGTACTTTTTCTTTTAAATTTAAATTCAGACATATAAGAGCACAGGACTTATTGTTTATGTTTATTTATCTGCAACGAAGGCAAGTTTTGTTGTGCAGATTAATCCACGAACCCCCCTCCCGAGTGTTTGCTAGCCGATGTCGCGAGTCCTAGTCCGATTGGTTGCACAATGGAAATAGGTACGATTTCGAACTGTAAGGTGTCGAGATTCGAACCCTTAGCTTAGAACAAAGCAGCTTGTCCGTTACACTCGAAGAACTGACACTACCAACGAACCAGAACCTGCTTGTTTCAATATTGTGCCACACAGTCGAAATATCTTAAAATTTATCTTGAAATTAATGTTTAATGCGGAACTTTGAATAGCAAAATGGTTTCTACTGTAATTTTTGCGCTTAATTTACTTTATACCAGAATAAACATGAATGTTCAGAAGGAGAATAGAGGTGAAGTACATATAAACAAAATTATATTATTGTTAAATCAAATCTATCACAGAACCAATTGATTTAGACTCTCAACAGGAAAAAAAATATATCCAAATGTTAAGGTCCAAAAAAAAAAAAAGCAAATCAAAGAATATTTTGTCAAAACAAAATAATTTCTGTGCTTTCTGGAACTTGTATAATTATACACAAATAACTGTCTGAGACCTTTTAGTCAAAATAATCGCTTTTAACATTCCATTCCTTATGCGCTCAAAAATAAGTGCTGCAAACATGGTAGATAAAAAAAAATAAACACTCTGATATAATCAATATTTTTTTTGACAAGAACCATTTTTCGCACACAATTTTCACGCGGAGCGAGTCAACAATTTGATAAAGCCATCAAATAAGTCAACAATAAAATCGAGCAAAGCATTTTAAAGGCCAATTTGCATTAAGCATGTGCCAAAAGTCGAGACGAAAGACCAGAAAAACAGTTTTAGAAAATATACATATAATACGCTGATGGGCCATAAAAAAAACCTAGCAACTCTTAAAGGCTTGGTGGTCTTTGATGGCTTCCTGTGTAGATTTATTTGGCTTTCGTCGTAAACAATTTCGCAGCCAAACTGGCGACACAAACACTCACGAACAATTGACTGTGCCGCAGTTAAAGAAACTTAAGTCTGTGTAAATAGACTGTGGGAAACAGTTGCCATTGCGTCTGCTTCTTGCGTTTTTTGCGTCTGCGGATGCTGTGGGTGCGCTTTGGTAGGAAACATCTCTCCGATATAGCCGAAACGCCAAATAACACACAAGCAACCACCCACCCACACACAGACACACAACACACAGACGTACAAGCATTAAATGATATTAAATTTTGCCATGCCATTTGCCATCATGCTTCCGCCAGCTTTTGGCCAATTGGAGAGCCAAATTAATCGGAGATCAAGGTCAAGGGCAGTCAACAGTTGCCCCGAAAGAGGACACGCCACCAAAACGCAATGCCATTTATTGCTGAAAACACCGATTTCAGTTGAAAGCACTGAAACGCTCGGCTTTTGTTAAGATTCGCCTTGTTGCAAAATGGGAAAAGTCTTTTGCTATGTTCAATTTTTTTTGCTGTTATTTTTTGTCTATTTTATCACCAAAGTTAGCTAAAAAAAAGCTTAAATAGAGACAAAGACAAATTCAGAGAATCAGCAACTGCAGCATGGAGAAAAACTGTTACTGGCACCAGCAAAAATTATAGAAATGAAGACGATTTACCTGAAGCCATATGTATATATGGCCAAGAGCCAGGGCTGTAGGATAACAACTGGAGAAGCAAGCAGTGCATTTTAGCAGTGGCCTACAAGCAGTGCCCTTAAGCAACTGTCGATCTGCATAATGAAATTGCCGCATATCATCATGTACAGTTGCTTTTTGCAGTTGGGTTTACTTGGCTGCCTGCCAGCAATATGCAAAAATGAGAGCGATTGCTGCTGCTCCTGCTTCCGCTGCAGGGCAGTAGGCCGCCGTAAAAGTAGAACCTGAGAAAAAGAACCTCAACCAAAATTGTCCATTGTTGTTCTTTGAGTTTCTCGACACAGTGACGAGACAAACTTCCGCTGATTGACATTGGCTGGCTGACTTACAAACTCGCAAGTACAAAAGAATGAAATGCTAGTCTTCCTTCAGTGACTGGCCTGACTAGTTGATTGGGTTAGCAGTGGGTTAGTGGGGTGGTCGGATAGGGTAGGGAGGGGGACATAATTGATTCAAATGTGCCTCACTTTCTGCCAGTTATGCAAATCTGTGGACAACCTGTGTATCAGTCGTTGTATAGCAATTTTCCAGCAATTTTCGTGCGTTTGCCCAACAGCTGCTTTCACATTTGCAACAGCAACTATTCAACCCGAAACCCTCATCCACCTCTTCTATTATTGCCATTCCACAATTACGTCAGTTTAGTTGGAGAAACACCTAATTAACTGGGCGATTGCTGTAATTCGTTGCCCACTTCAAAAATATTTAAGACGCTCTAATTAATTTTAATTAAAACTCTCTACGCTTGACAGTGATATAACCACAAAAAATATGTATTAAATATCTGTATCTAAGTTGGTTCCACATAAAGTTTGCTTTCATAATCATGTATAATAAACAGCCAAAATAAAATGATCAAAGTGTTAAGACTGTAAGAAGATCTGAAATGTGACTAATTTGTCATAACGAAAGGTTTATTTTAAAGAATATTAATTGTTTGAGGTTGAAAAGTTATTAAATATTTGATATAACTAAAACTGATGATAAGAAAGAATCTTTTGGTGTAAAAACAAAAGTATTTGAACTCATTGATTATTTAAAATAAATTATTTAAATTTTTACAAGCAAATGAACAGAATGGACTCTTATCAAATATATCAAGACAGAATTTCATTGTTCGGCCATAAAAAATACTTTTTTCATTGTTGTTGTTTTGTGTTCTGATGTCAGTCTGTTTTAGCAAATTAAAATGTAATAATACAACCGGCATAAAATCACCTTTTTCTTTATGGCACTTTAATGGCTGCCCAGATTTATATATAGTGTCTGCGTGGCCTTTGTTTAATAACCCTAGCAATAACAACAGAAGAAGTCAGTTGCTGATTCACAATACTGCTGTTGTTGTTGTTGCTTCTGTTGGGTGTGGTTCTTAGCTGTTTCATGTCTGCAATTAATCAAAATACTCATTTTCACCTTGCGTGCATTTGGATATGGATATCAAGCACAAAAGCTAAAAACCGCAAATGCGGACACGTATGGCATTACGCACTTCCGTTTCCGCTCTGTCTGCCCACTAGCCATGCCTGTCCAATGCTGTTACACTTCTCCCCTCATCACTTCACTCTCTTTCTTCATATTTTGTGTCTCGTGTGGTCGTCAGCTCGTCTGGCTTTTGTTATATTGTTGTGCTCACCCGCGCGAACACAAATTAAAAAAATATCTTGAAATCAAAAACTTTTTACTGCCCTCTGATTTTCAGCTTGGATTTATATTTTTCAACCAAAATTACCCATCTCTCTCACTATTTCTTTCTCTTTTCTTTTACTTTGCTCTTTTTATTATTCGCACGCGCAACATATATGTGATTTATTAGCCGCAAAATCAACAACAATGGCAACCACCAAAGCTATAACAAACAGGGCGACAAACTCACATTTTGCAGACATGTCGACGACACACGTTGCTGCCCTTGCCGTACCTCTCCCTATTCTATAAATTTCCCATGTGAAATGTGTGTTAAATGAGTTAAGCACTTGTTGTGACTAGTTTATGAATAATTCAAAAGGTGAAGCTTAGTTTGTCTTGGGTTAACACAAACAATGTTTGATTTGCTGAAGGTGAATTGTTTGAACTACAAAAGAATCAATATAATAAAATATATTTAAGCCCGTTGTTACATAAATATAGAAAGAATGATTTCCACCTTTAAGCTACTTTCCAACGGATGTGTTGATTTTTTTTACATTGTTCATTAATCATAAGTTACATCGGTTAGTTATGTGCGTCGAGCAAGAGTTTTATTAGCCGTTCTTATAAAAGAGTTACAGTCGCTTTGAGCATAAGTAAGATAACTTTCAACCTTAATGTGAAGATTAATAGAGCACAAGCACATTTAACAGCTTATTTAGCATTTACAAGCTTAATTAGCACTAACAAACATTGCCGCAAGCTGTCTTTTACCTCAATCAATATTATTGAGTGTCCACGTCAACCACTTTTGTAAAGCTTTCTTTAATAATGTGTCATTCTTCATAGAATAAGCTTTTCCAACCAAAGTGCAGCCAACTCTTAACCAACATTGCTGACCGTTTTTTAACTGGCCAACTGTTGGCCACGTAATTAATAAACCAATTCGTACTTAATTGGCACTCTTTATTCAATATTTTTGCCAGCATTGTGCATAAATTAATATGCGCTGTCAATTGCCTTTGCGTTAGTGCTCCCCCTTTCCCAACCACTATTTCCCATGAGACGTGTTGACTGTACATTGCCTGTTATAAATTTAGCAATGGGCAAGTTTATATTGATTTTTCGTTGTATTTCATTTAGTTATGTTGATGATTCGATATGACATAAAATGTATTTGTGGGTTTTTCCTTTATGATATTTGTATTCATGAGTGGGAAATTGTAAATGGGTCTCTAGCATATTTTGTATTGTTATTTGTATTCACTTCAATAACCGTGATTATATTGAGCATCTAGATTGTGGTCTGCCACTATGGTAATGTCAAACAACTGACTGCTCAGACAGCCGATTAGCTTCAGTGTTCAGAGCTGTCAACACCTCAACAAAGACAGCTCAATTTAGCAGAGAGAATTACAAAAATTAAGTACTCTTCAACGTATGCGTATTTATTGTTTGTTTGCCAGCGTGGGACATGCAATTATTTATACATTATTTTGGTAGCGTAAATATTGACAAGTGTCTTTAGTACAATTCTTGCGAAAATGCCGTCAAACCCGTAAATAAACACAATAACAACGACAATATAATTTAGTTGGCTTACGTTGCGTATACGCATTGTGAAAAAGTCAATTGAAAGCCAACTATTTATATGAAAAGATATAAAATAAAATAAGCTTTCAAGCTGTGACATGTTTTTGCCAAAAATGTAATGGCTTAAGAGTTTTAAGTGTGAAACTAAGTTGCCAAACGATTTTATTTCATGGCAGTTGAATATTCATTTCATAATACATATTTCATCTTTCTTAAATACACTCGATAATGTGCTTGATTCCATTCTAATCGAATCTATAGATTACAATTCCCTTTTATCTGCGAGTCATTCAACTAACGCAATCATTTATCTAAGTTAAGGCAATCAAAATGTGCGCCTTCAAGTATGCAATTATTTTAATCTCAATTGCTTTTCGGCCAACACGCACACTTAAACACCATCCCTCTTCCTCTAGTCATCAACTCTTTATAGCTGACTGTGGCAGTCAATCAAGCGTTTAATCAGAGAAGGGTGAAGGAAGTAAGAGAATTATCCCCCCTCAATAGGCCGTCGAAGCATATCAACAGCTGCAGATAGGGCTGACAGTGCTTCTGTGTCTGACATAGCCGATAAGACGCAGACAGCAACACAACAACAATAAACAAACAAAAAATATGAGCCCTTTTCTTTACTCAGTATTAAAAATGGGAAAAGTGTATATGGCTTACTAATAAAATGTTAGGTTTAAATTATTTACAGCTTTCACAGATGCTTAAACTATTTGGCATTGTAATTGTCTGATAAAAACCTAGTTAAAGCATGTTGCATATATATGGTAGAAATAAATTATTTTGATTGATTAATAATACACAATAAAAGCTTTAGGAACACACCTTTTAATTATATGTATTGGTTGTTTAAATTTTTTTTTTTTTACTGGATAGCCCAAAGTATTATCCTTTAATAATAGCTAAATATCCCTGACTATTTACACTTAAGCTTTAACCCAATCCGATTTCATGTTGCTCTTTAATCAGTTGTTTTCTTCTTCTACAATTTTTTGAGAGCTTATTTACACACACACACACACACATACATCAGCATCGAAGCTTTCAAGGTGGCAAAACATTATTACAAATTTATGGTAAGTCCCGCTCTCAAAGGGAAGAAACGTAAACAGACGTTAGACGCTTTATGTTTGGCACATTTGCAATCCATTTAAACAGCGCTGTAAAATCATTTATGTTTATTTTGGCTGTTCAAATTTTTGTACCGTTTACCCATATCATGTATACGATGAATATTAATATAGATGAATATTAAAAAGAGAGCAAAGCGTAATTGTAACCAAAAGAACGATACGCACACAAACAAAATATTTAGCACATATTTGCATATATTAAAAGAAGAAAGCACAAAGCATATGTGATGGAGCCGCATTACTAATCCTTGGAGATTTCGGTTAACAATTTGTATCCCAGAGACGCAATAAAAACAACCATATTAAATTTGTAATAAATTAAGATTGATACGATGCGCCCATGAGAAAATAAATTCAAATTAATACATATATATGTGCACACATACATACATTGCACACAACTAATTGAAAGATTGTTGCTATGCGCGTTTCTAAAATGTATTGCCTTGGACTTGATTGAAGTTTCCCCACTTACCTTGTCGTTTGGAAAATAAAGTTGCATTAGCGTCATCTGTAAAAGACGTAAAAATATATAAGAATAATTTGCAATTTGCAGTAAAAATTGATTGTACTCAAAATAATGGTAAAAAAAAAACAACAGTACGAATATTTGTGTTTGTCTATTAAACAAAGTCAGCTTTAGGCAATATATCATATTATTTCATACTGTGTCTGTGACAAATAGTATTTTAAATACATACATGTCATAACTAATAAGTGTATTCGGTACTCAGCGAAAAGCAAAACTATTAAATTTTGTTAGCAGGTTCCTTTGTTTTTGTGGCTTACATTTTGATCGAACTTTGATTAATATTCAACCTAAGTATTGCTACTTTATTTTTTTAAGCATAATAAAGACCAAATTATTTATTCAACCAAAACTTTACTCTCGCAGACCTTGAAATACAAAACATTTCTCCTTATTAAACACATCCTTATTCATAGTGCAGTCTTAAATATAAACACAAAAGAAAACTTTTAAATAAAAATTAACATTTATCTTTTGTTTTGGAATTGATGCGAATCCAATGTCAACGTCATTGTTGTTTCCTCTTTCTTGTGTTTTCGGAATCTATTTGCACAATTTTTATTTTGAACTTTATTACTGCCTCTGACTTTTTGGCGACACTCGCCGTTATCTTGTGTGTGTGTTGGCAACTTGAACAAAACGAAAAACAACAACATAATTTAAGTCATTGCCGTAAAAAGCAAAACTCGCACAGCTGCCAGCCTCGGAAATTATATCAAAAAACAAAACACAAAAGACCAAAAAAAAAAAAACAAACCGAAAATAACACTTAATTCGTTCATCAATTGCAGCAACAAATTTGGAACTTGCAATTGGAGCTGTGGAACAACGTCCACAACAACAACAATAGCAACTGAAATACCAACTGGGACAGTGTTTAATCAAGTGTGAACTCTTTAATCAAGACAATCTTCCCCATTTCGTGTCCCTCTCTGTCATCTTACTTACTAACTAACTGAATCTGAGACCAGCTGCTGCCAGCGGCTCTTCAGTTCCATTCCATTCCATTTCAGTCAATGCAGCAAATGCAGCTGTCTGAAGAGGCATTTCAGTGTTTCGTTTTTTGTTACCTGCCCTGACCTTTTTTGTTCCCATGATGGTTGTGAATGATGAGAGAGAGGGGAGAGCAAGCCCTCCCACGCTTCAATTGAAGTAAACTGAACCCGCAACGGAAAGCTTGGCTGTCAATTAAAACTCAACTGGCCCAGGCCCTGAACAAGCACGATTTGTTGCCAGTGTTTCCATTGCTAATTAAAAAAACTACAGCTATACAAGACAACGATTTTCCTTTGGGCTGCTTTCCAGTGCGAATTAACTGAATTAGCGGTAAATGCTTTTGCAATTTACGGTACAAAAATATCGCTTAGGAAAGCTGTCAATTTTAAAACGAAAGAGATTGAGAACGAAAAAAAGATTTGGGTTCAACAGTAACTAAAATAAATCTTTTGACGGGAAAATTTATCAAAACATAAGCGAATGTGAGATTTTCTCTACTGTATAAATTAAGCTAATGTAAGTAAGTTCATTTGGAAAGAAGTATTTAAATAAAGTTTTATTTAATCTTTACTTAACGGCTTAAAACTGCAATGTATTTGAATTTTGCTTAAGAAATTCAATTAACATTTATATTTATTGCTAAAATGTATTGCATTCCTATTATAATAAGAAACAATTATCATTTTTATTTTAAGCTCATTAAAAGACTTAAGCAACATCAACCTTCTTTCTCAATTTTGTCTTTCTAATATTGTATTCTTTATTTCTAATAACTTATAGTCATCTTCCATTCTGCACAAATAAATAAATACTTAATTAATCTTGCAGCTGGACAATAAACCAAATAAAAAAAGAGAAACAAACAGCTGAGTGAATAACTTTAATTAAGTTAAATAACACAGATATCCATTTAAAAAAATTTGCCAATTAGCCATTTTAAAGTTAAACAAGGTTTAAAACGTGAACAAAAAGCAAAACCAAAGACAATTAAAACTGAGGCAAATCTTAACAATCAAAATATATAAATCAAAAGCTCAACGGTTTTAAAGGAACAACAAAAAGAAGCAAAACAACACAAAAAACTAAGCGCGACGTTTGGAATCGTGATCTGGGCACTATAACTGGGTCAAATCTGTGCAGGAAATGAAAGCAGAAGGCCAATGGGAATTGAAAGAGCAGAAAATGTAACTAAAAGATAGTATTGTAATGGGCAACAGCAGGCCAGAGAAAAATTCTGCCGTGGCAGCAACAGCAACAGCGAAATGCAAATGAAAATGTAACGTGAAAAATAAAAAAGTTTTAACTTTGAGAATGTACATGTTAGTATATAAGCCCTCTAAGTAGCACCAACACCCACACAATCATGAAATTGAAAAAAAAAAAAAATGTAAGTGCAGCTGAGTGCAATGTTTTAATCATATGCCAGAAACGAAACTTCATTAATTTGCTGCCAACTTTCAGCAGCACTTGACTGGACTCGACTTTGCCATGGCGCAAATAAAATCCATTAAAAAAATGCCTGCAAAAAGGGTCATAGAAAAAAACTGTACTGACTTGATGAAAATTCCAATGTCAAGTCATGAAAACTAAACGAGCTCATAACTTAAAGGTTAACATTCTTTAATACAAAATGACAGACCAGCAAATACCATAGAAAAAAATCTATATAAATATGCAGTTAATGTTAAATTGTTCTTTTTCAACTGTGACATTTCTCAAAAGCATCGATTTCGTTAAACAATTATTTTTACAAATAATATTCAATAAGCTTTTCACCATTTCTTGGCTTAACAACTGGCTTCCTTTCAGCTCTTGGTGAAGGCTGAATTTAATGTGTTCATCTGCATAAAACTATGATCTTGTAAAAACGGGAATAGACAATGGGAAAGCAGAAAGCAAATGCTTTAATTGGACTGCAGTTGAACACCTAAATTGAAGTTTAAAAAATCTAAATGAACTGATTTAATATATTATATTCAACTGCCTTTTTCTTAAATACATAGAGGCAAGTTTGAGTGCCTAAAGTTTTTTTTTTCGAAGATCAACTACCTCAAATGAGTTTGAAAGATATATTTTTCATACATCTGTTAATTTATATACTTATACTTACATACTTATATGCAATAGCAATACAATAATCAACACTTTTGAACAGCAGCCGCACAGCCTCACTCGATGCACATTTTATGCAAATATTAATATCGAGTTCGATTCCGATGCAAACGAGTAAAACTCGATGCTCGAAGCGTTAATAGAGAAATGTAGAAATGTGGGCGTGCCGACCCAAGTACAAGCATCCGCCTTCCCTTCTACTCCTTCCGCTACCTCTTTCTCATAACATACATATGCATAAGTATAGTATGTATGTATGTCTAAATGTATGAAAGTATGTGTAAATCGAACACCGACAAATAAACTTTTATGTGGCTAGGGTTGCATTGGAATTACAATCTGCAAACGGCAAGTGCCCTGGTTATGTCAACTGCTATGTGTTTAACACCCACTTTCCCCCTCTGCACTGTTACTCCTTCCTTTTGTTTGATGCTGCGGTTATGTGTTGTTAATATTGGGAACATGAAATTCATTTCCCATTTTTAATGCCAAAGCATTTGCTGGCTCGAGCTACAAGAGGTGTAGTGTTGGAGGGATGGGTGGAAGGGGATAGAGCTCGTAAGTAAAACAAAAATAAAAAAAAGCGAGGAGCAAGAATAATCATACACATTTTGAAAAAACACCATTGAATAATAATTAATTTAAGCTTTCAGTAATTTATTTATAAATATTCGTATAACTTCTTGCATGTGTGCAAAACTGTTCAGGTTTTATAATCTGTAAGTTCCCAGAATCCAAAATTTATGTTATTTGGACCTAATTTTAATGTCGAAAGTGAGCTTGAATTTTAAGTGCCAATTATGGTAAAAGGACCTTAAATAAAGTAAATTATTCATAAGTCCAAAGGCTTGACCTAACAATTCAAGATCGAAATATTTGCATCAAATACGATTTTACCTATTAAAATTATATTTTCAGAAATAAATTTATTCATTGTAACTTTAAGTGCTTTTCAATCTTTGCATACATTAGTTTATATATTATTTATGTATGTATCTGCAGTATTAAAGGTACATACAAAGGTTTAGTTAACAATTCCATCTTGATCAATGCCGTAAAAGTGTAATAATATTAACAGCAAATAAAACGAATGCCATCAACCTTAAAGTACAATGACACGTAACAAGAGACATGCTCTATGTAATGCTACTGTGCAGACGACTCATGCATAAATAAAAAAGTAAACAAAAGTATCTTACAGATACAGAAATAGAGGAGAGAAAGAGATGGAGGCAGTGGGGTCAATACCAAATGCATAGCAATTGCTTAATGTTGTATTTTTGTTGCCTTTGCTTATGCAAATCGTTTACAAATAGAATGTACAAAGAAGAGAGTAACTCGTGTCGTTTTATGTATTTATGCGGCACGTTGTGGCACGAGTAACAATGCAAATGATAACCAGATGGAGCGGTCCAATCTTTTCCTCTTCTGGAAGCATCGAATGAGCTACATGCTAAGTTAAGTTAGCCGAACAGTCAATCAAATCAATGGCAAAACATCGAGCACAGATGTCATCATCCGAAATAAAACCACCTCAAGCTGTATTCCGCTTCTAATACAGTTTCTTGGAAGTGCTGGGCAAAAAGGTTATACAAAGTCAAACGTCCATTAAACGAATCTCAAAGAAACATGAAAAATCTCCGTTATAGGGAACATTTTTAGTATAGAATGGGCTTTTGATTGATATGAATTTGTCATATGAAAATTTTCGTTATATCGAAGTTCATTAGTTGGAAGTTCGACTGTATCTCTAGTTGAATGTTAGCATGGTCAAAACCACAGAGTCGCATGCGAATTGATGAAATCAGCGGTCAAGACTAGCAGCAATGCCAAAACTGTAACGGAAACCTCGAAAACCAATTCAATTGTTTGATTGACGCGTTCCAGGCACTATATGTATATGTTTGCAAAGATATCTGGTTCTATTTTCCAGCGAGAGTTACCCGAGGAGGTTGTTCAATCCATAATTGAACTATTCAATGTTGACACATACGTTAATTATTGAGTCGTTATCGTTGTTAAAAACAGTTCAACCAGTACTTATCCAGCATAAAAAACGGTTGACTTTATATTTATAGTATAAATATTTAAACTATATAATAAATCAAAAGAGAAATGCTTCAATATTAAATCCAATTATAGTTGTAGCTAGTTTTTTAGGTTACTGTAAAATCTTATTTCAGATGTATTTAAAAAAAAAAGTTATACTAAAACTATCAATTTACTTTTTTAGCAGTCGTTAACTGAATGCTTCATAATTAAGTTGGAACTTTTGTCAACCAACAAGTCATCTCTCGCATTTATTTGTGATTGCTGCCTCGAGGCTTGTTTGTTAACTGTTTATGTCACATAAGCCGAGAGCAACGACAAGGTCGAGGCGAGTACGGAATAAGGACCGAAACGGTGATGAGGAACAAGAACAAGGACGGCATTTGCAACTTGACTGTTGCTCCACACTCTCGCAATTCTCAGTTTGCAGCTCATATAACAGTGCTCGTAAAAAGCTCAATAAACGAAACGCTGATTAACTGGCAGACCGATTAACACAAAGAAACAGACAATGAAAAAACAAGAGAATGAGAACGTGAGGCGCTTCTGTTGCCTGCAGGATCTTCACATCAATATGCAAAAATTTAAACGCATATCTGGCAAATACAGTGAACGCGCCTTGAGAGTGTGTGTGTCTGTATGTGTCGCTTTGTTGATTTACAAATGCGAAACAACAGAAAATGCGCTGTCAAAATAATTACATAGCTGACATTCCGCCGACATCTAATTAACAGAAAATGCGTCTGTTACAGATACACACACAATACATCCACACACGGTTCAGTTTACTGTTACAGTTACATTTGATGTGCTACAGCAAGTTGTTATTTCTCCCTCTCTGTTTCTCTTATAATATTTGTGTCGCACATGTGAAATGTATCCAACATATACTACAAGACACAAAACACACATATTCACATTCCAGTTACATGGCATGAGCAAACAGGTGGCTTAATGACCCCACACCTTCCCTCCTTAAAACATGAACATGACATGAGTTTTATGACGCTTAAGATAACGACAGAAGCAGCAACAGCTGCCAGCCAGCAACTAAATTTGATTAACCCAAATAAGTTGGCCGCGTTTTTGTGTTACGGAAAAAAAAACATGAGAAAAAAAAAAACATCTGATGTTACTTTTGTCACGTTCTTCGTTTTCATTCATCAATTGATGGTGTGTTTTTACCCTCTTTCCCTTTTGCTATCTTTTTCGTCTCTTTTATTCATGGATATTGGTTTGATGGAGTTTTTTGCGTTTTCCGAATAATCTCATCAAAAAGCCACGTTTGAAGTTTGTTCAGGTTTGAGAAGAGCTTTTTCACTTAATATCTATTAATATCTATGTTCATTCATTGATTTAATTCGCTTTTTTGAAGCTCTTAAGACCTTGAAGTTGTTGGTAGTAAAGAAATTAACTAATGCAATTTTCTGGATTATATCTTTGTTAAATCTTTGTTTGGCTAATTATAAAGGCCTCGCCTCAGACAACAATTTACTGTGTGTGCTTGGTTTAATGTGTGTTATCATGTTTTTATGTGGTATTGCTATTAACATGCAATTGTCTAATTAAAGCCAATAAAAAACTATTTCTACGAATGTTTTGCTAATAAATATTTTCATAAGCTTATTAGTGAGTTTTACTTGCAGTTTTGACTTGATTTTTGATGATTTGGTACAAACCTTTATCTAGTTTTTAGATGATTAATTTCAAAAACGAGCTTTAAACTTTTCTTGCCATTAGCTCATCAAATAACTTAACCAAAATCTCATCGTAATCTTGTTAGCTCCTGCACTTCTTTGCCTCAACTTTTGCTCAGCTTGTTAGGCAATCTTTTTCAAAACACTTTGAATTACTCAGCTCATCCCTTGAGAAACACTTTGATAAAGAACATATGGCAAAATCCAAACTTAATCATGCTTTGATTATGATACGTCAGTTTTGATACAACCTTCCAAAGCATCGACAAAAACTTGTGCACAAGTTTCAAAAAGCACTTATTTATATAACCACGTTTAAATATTAGCATCAAGCAATCAGAAAAGCTGCCTTGCTAAGTAATTCATTTAAACAAGTCAATTACTTGAAAGTTTTGTGAGATAATTAAGACAGCAATTTATTCATATTTTTATTAAATATGGAACTTATGAAAGCCACTTCAAACGCATTTGTTATTGATTAAACTCAACTTGTGACAATGGCCAAATGAAAATAACTAAAAACCTGCAGCACAAATGAGGTTGCACTGTATGATGTTGCAGAGTGGGGAGGACTTTTTGTTGTTGCAGATGCAGCCAAGCGCAAACAAAACATAATTATTGCCATTACCATATAGAACACTTGTGCATTGGGCTGCTTAGCCGCTGCACAATTGTAGATACTTTTGTATCTATGCATACAGAAACAACAACATAATGAACAAAACGTTGTTGGAACGTAGCAATTGTTTGCAACATGTGTAGATACGAGAACGACAACGAAACACGGCATAATGCGACACAAAGTTCCGCTAAAGTGTCCAGCAAACAGGCCCAAACCCAGACCCATTGCCAGATAGCAATTGCCAGTTTGGCAGTCGCTGCTTACCAGTAAGCATTTTACCATTTACCAAACTCTGGGCCCAGGGCACAACAAACATGCGGCCACGACTGCAGTTTTATCTATTTTCCACAGCAAAAGCCAATACAGAATGGGCTGCGGGAGAAAGGTTCTCTTCTGGCCAACAAACACAAAACAGACATACAACAATGTTTCTTTTGTTGTTATAGTTGTTGTTTGAGTGTTTTGACTGTTGTTGGTGCTACTGCTTTGGCTTTTGCTGGGTAATTGTTTGGACGTTTTCCACAAACAAGCAGCAGCAGCGGCAATCGCAACTTTTGGCCAAATGATCGAAATTCACTCTACACAAATAACGATTTACTCATAACAGAGTTCATAGGCTGTATTGAGAAGCTTGTAACATGATAGGAATTGCATAAGTAATATATTCATCATTATTATTTGTTAAAAAATTAACGATTTGAGATATTGTTGACGCCGGTTAAACTTGATTTTTGATAAATTTAAAATTGTATTCAGAAAATATGCATACAAAACTATGATAATATTTCTTTCATGTCAATTTTGCTTATACATTTTATATATTAAAAAGGTGTCAACTCCAAAATATTTATACATTTTATTAGAAAAGTTCGTAAAAACACAAGAAAAAATTGATTTTTCTCTCATAATCTTAAAAAGTAATTGGTTAAAGAAACAAAATCAAAATTGCATAAAATACGATTGTCTTTTTTTTAAATTATATAAATAATATACAATGTATACACTCAAAATAAACTTAGATTTTGAAAGCCAAAGTTTTATAATTTTTCAAGTAGAGTATTTGAAAGTCATTTAGAGAAATCAGCTCACTGTCAACAGTTTGCAGGTGGAAGATTTTTTTGTGCAGTGGAAAATTGATAGATTGTTTGGGACTTAACATCTTCAATGTGCAACGAGGCAGGCACAAATAGTCAAGCAGTCATTCAGTCAGTCAGTCAAGCCGAGGGTTGGGGTGGCAGGCGTAGCTATAAAGCTGGCAATCAAAGCATGACTCTTGCTATGAGAACTTTGTCTGACCTCACGGCCCTATGCCAATAAAGCACCATTTCGAAAAGACGCAAACTACAAGTACAACAGGTTTGTGTTTGTTTTGAGATGTTTAATTGTGTGTGTGTGTGCTGTAAGGGTATATAAATACCCTTTTGAATGGCTCACATATTTATTTTGATACATTTTTAAAGAATCAAAGCCTATGCATAACATAGCGTGGACAATGTTTGCTTTTTGACAACCTCGTCGTTTAACCTGACACATTTCACTCATTTTAGAGTCCACCTCAATGAAGTGTATTTCAAATGACAGGTGCTCGTTTTTTTGTTGGCCACGTTAACACATATGAAAATAAAGCACAAAAGCTTTCATATAAAATTTTTTTGGAAGCCAAATTAAATTAATGAAACATAACCACAAGCATTAGGAATTATACAAGCGTTCAACTTTTTGGCTACTTTGTTTGAGTTGCGATGGAGCCACACAAAAACACAGTGAAAACGGCGAAGATTAAGGTTCTGCCCAAAAATATACCACAGCCCTGGACTTGCCCTTTTATGTGGCTTGAAGCGGCGCAACTGTTGCTCTACAGGCCATAACGAATATTGATGGTTAATCAATTTTGTGGGACACATGCAAAACAGGACTCAAATGAGAGAAATATGTCAGCAACAAAGGGCAGAACATGAAGAACAAAAACAAGAAGTGGCAATATTTCCTTTGGGGCCATAAGCCGTTACAGATTCAATTAGCAGCTGATACAAAAACTTTGTATCTTGATTGAAGCAAATTTGTTGCCGATATATTTTATATAAATTAAGCATTCGCAGCGTATGCTCAAAATCAAATTAATATTAAATTTTCCATCGCCTTTAACTAAAAATATATCTATATATACGTTTATGGTTAAATTTTAATTAATTTCTATCGCCAGACAATTATTTTAACAATTTTGTTACATATTTTGCGGCTGCTGCTGCTGTCAACCCAAGTAATATTTTCGAAACGTTCTGCTTCTTCTTCTCGTTATTGTTGTTGTTGTGGGGTCTCTGATGTACAGCAGTGCGGCAATGTGGAAATATATAAATCTGTTAGTCCTAAGGGAAGGGTCTGTTCAATGGGGGATTGGCGAACTGTTTGTCTAGCTAATAAAAGTTGCGTTAAAAGCATGTTTGCCTTTGTATTTGTATCTAGCAGATACTTTGTTTAAACCAAAGTGATACCTCCCACTATGCAACACCCTTCCTCCCTGCTCGGCAGGTGAACAACAGATAGTCAGATATAATAAGTGGTGGGGAATGTGGAGAGGATCTTTGAAAGATACAATTTGTTGCGCTTGAATAATGTTAATTGCCATTTTCTTTGGAGCTGACAAGGCTTCTAACTGTAGCCTTATGCCACTAATTGAGGCAACTAACTGATGCACGCATCTTCTATTATTTCACTCTCTTTTACTGACATATGCAGACTAATTAGTGAGTAATGGGCATCTAATTATACTCATGTAGGTTAAATGAATTGTTTTATTTCAGCTGTTTGTTCAACAAGTTGGCTAATTGCTTTTGGGCCGCGAGGTAAGTGTTTATTACAGTCTCACGGATAGTTAAATTGGCTGGATATAAATTAAGATGTTCCCAGTAATGATATTTAAATATTATAAAAGAGTTTTATAATGAACACATCACAAAGTATCAATTTTTAGAAACTTTTGTAAACATTATTAATATTTAGAAATATTAAGTGCAAGTATTCTTTACATTTCAATATCATTTCAAATTATAGAATACTTATTATTTGTTTAAATCATGAACTATTATTCATCTTATAATTCATAGTATGTGCATTGTATAAAAATTTATAACAAATATTTTAGTTCAGTTTGGAGACGTAATGGGTCTATTGTGCCCCCTTCTGGGCTAATAACTCCTCCAACAGAACCTAGCCCCGCATACAAGCAGGTGTCCTTGATGGGCTAATAATCTTTTGCTTAAAATTGTCTCCTTATCGTCGGTTTGATTAAACTTATGTAATTGAAATTGTCACCGACCAATTACAGTCATAAAATGTAAAACCAATGTAAGACCAATGAATATCAAACGACATTTCAAGTTGCAACCAGCATCAGGAGTAGTGGCAGCCACAGCAGTTGTCAAGCCACAGCTGTTGAAAATCATTGAAAGTGAATGAGTCGAAGACAACAACTGAGCGACAGACAGACAGCGATGCGGAAGCGAAAGCGAAAGCAACAAAGGCATTAAGCCAATCGAACTTTCTTGGCTCTTGCTATTGTATATCAATGAACATCACATGTTGCTGTTGCGTATACGTAATATTTCGATTGTCTGCAGCACGTTGACAATTGTCTGACATTTGTTTCCTAAATGTGTTGTGTATTTATAGCCAACCATTGAGTCGAGTCTGTCTCGACATTTAGTTCATAATACATCTTTGCCATGTTTCATTCAGCATAAGAAATGTCTTTTTCTATTAACACAATACATCTTTGTGTGGGCGTATATTTTATTGTTGTTGGTTATGTTCTGTATTTTGTTTGGCAAGCTTACCCAGTCGGTTGCCAAAGGGTTAAGCTGAAACTCTTCTATATTAGCTCGCCCAATGCAAATTCTGTCTGCTGTCTTCTCGGTTTTTATCTGCTGCGCCAATCGGCGAGCCTGCCAACTTGTCTCTCTGTCTGAGTCGATGTTGGATTCTGTGCTTCATTCGTTGGGATAGTTGAGAGTCTCTCATTCCCTCAATGCGTGTCTGCAACTTTGTCTTAACAAGTGATAAACTTGTCGCTTGTCGTCATCCGTCCTCGTCGTCGTCGTCGTGATTGTCTGCATTTGCGTGTTGTGGGCTTAAGTCCTTGTCTACTTTTTATTATAAGACCCCAGACATGCAGACAAACAAACATACAAACATACAGAACGCCTCTGCAATGCCAGACTTGAGCTGAAAGCAACTGCTACTTTTGCTTATGCTGCAGCTAAGCTTGAGCAAATGTTGCAACTGTTCGTGAATAGTTTAGAACAAATTGCATGGCTAATTTGTTGACAAGCTGACCGCATTAGGTTTTAGGCGGTGTGAAATGCGTCACTGTTGCATGAATAATGAACAGGCGAATTCCACTTTGCACCTCCAACTTTTCGAGCAAACATTAAATGAACAATTTTATGGCCATAACTTTTTGTTTGAATAATGCTAGCGAATACAAATTCTGGCTGTTGCTGAACTTTTGGCGCAGCTGTTGCCTACGTGCTTAAGTTTAAGTAAATAAATATTAAAATTGAGCGAATCTGGGCTAATTCAACACTTCAATTTCTGGCATTAACAGTATACAATGAATATTTAAAGCTATTACAAACAGAAACAGAGTTTGAAGTTATTAAACAAATCAAATTACAAAGACAGCAACAGAACAAGTTTTGTGTACTTAATAGAAAGCAAGAAGTAAATTAATGTTCTAAGCTAAATAATACTTACATATATGTAAATAGTTTTCATTCACAAACGTGGCAATATCATAGTAAACACCCTCAATCGTATAAGCCATAACTTTTGTATTAATCTTATCGAAAATATGTTAGTTTCTCAAATTATTTGAGCTTATTAAAAATGTTTAAAATATTAAGATATAATGTTTCTCTTATAATGTTTATAATACGTATTTATCAATTCTTATAATTTGAGAAAACTTAAATACCCCAACAAAAAGCGTATCAAGTGCAAAAGAAAAACATCAAAATAAAATTGCAATTTCAAAAATGCATTAACAAATAATCAATTGTCTTAAACATCGTGTGGAAAAAGAAACTTAATAAAAGATAAATTGAGAAATGAACACTCAAAAAAGTAATAGCTTTTGGTCAACTCTTGGATGCAACCGCCGATTCAGTTAGCTGATTGATTTTAACATTTTTACGATCCATTTGGGTTCGATTTAATAGCTACTGCAACTACCTATTCATTTCAATATTAATTCAAGTTATGAATTCAAAACGCACTCAAGTGTACAGCTACAAAAGATGTCACCTTTTGGCTACCGCAAGTGAAATCGAAGTGAGTTTAACTTACTTTCAGTGCAATTTATTATGTTACAACTCCATTAGCATGCTAAACAGCTGCAATATCATGTTGTACCATGTGCAATTATTTTGCTATGTGGCCTGTGCCAATTAATTAAATTGTAACTGTTAACGTTTCTTACGTTCTATAAACGATTTGGAGCACACCGCATTTGCTCTTATCTTCCACACCCTTCCACACTTTACTTCACTTCACTTCACAGCACTGCACTTTATTTATGAAAAGGCCAATTATTTATAAATTTATTTCGAACAATGCAACAATTTTTTTCTCTAATTAATACATTCATTGATGTTGCAGATACAAACTTGTTGCCACTAAATAATATTTGTTTAATTTGCACATCATTTTCAAGAACATTTTACGAAATTTTAAGCTCAATTCGAACTAACCACTAAACTGTGGGTTCCGTTAGCTCTTCTTAAACGAACTCTGTGCGGATTGAGCGTGCGTTGCGATGCGTGAACCGCGCGCGACGAGACACGTTTGTTGACTGTAAGCTGACGTTCGCTGCAAACTTGTTCGAAGTCAGCTGGCGGTGGCCGGGCCGACTGACTTGGCTCTGGACAGCCAACCAAAATGTTCGATACCAATAAAAGAGTTAACAACAGAGCAGAGCAGATCAGCTGGTTTTACTCTTATGTTTTATGAGGCGGCAGTGTTTGCATAAGCATTGATAAGAACTTTTATTTATAATTATTTTTATGAGCAAACTCTTAGAGAACTTTAACAATATCATTTAATGAATTCATTATATCAAAAATTATTTAAATCATATAGATGTTTTAAAAATAATACCAAAAACTATTGATATCCCTTAAATAGTAATGCTTAAATAGATTCATGATTTTAATAAGATGTGTCAAAAGAATTGTAATGCAACTTTAAGAAGTATGTTAATGAAAATTTACCACAAGAATTTATTCTGTATCAGAATTAATAATGCATATAATGTGCAGACTAACTTAAACAATGTATAATATTGTTTATCGTAGTCATTTAACACTGTTAAAGTAACAGCTGTTTGCAATGTTTTGTGCAACAGGCGCTGTTAAGCATCAAACATGTTACATTGGTGTAGTGTTGAGTTTGGCTGTATCATATGAGAACTGTATATTCTTAAGATTTGTTTGATTAGAATTTTATCAACAATTGAATGATTTTATTTATCTTGAAACTGGGTAATGAGCTAAAGCTTATTCCATTGTTAATTAAAAAGATGAGGCGAAAACAGGAACCTTGCCACATAGCCACACAAATATACAGATGCAGCTTAAAGTTACATGCAGCAACAAGAGTGTGGTGGCAGAGCTGAAGAACGCCTACCTGTCGAACTCCACACAAACTTGTGTCCACTTGTGTAAAATCCCTGAACCTTTAAGCTCCCCCTTTGACTAGCATGTTGGCAAATTTGCATTTATTTACATTTGCATTGCGAGGCGCATTATTAAGCAATAAATTCACACGATGTGGCTAAAAGCATTTGCAAGTGGATGTTTGTTGCAGTTGTTATTGTTAACGGTGCTCTCAACTATGATCGATACTAAAATTATTATTGTCACTTTTATTTACTAAGCCTTTGCAAATGTTTGTTTAATTTTGGGTTGTGTTTGTTGCCCATTTCGATAAGCGAAAGCTATTTATAACTTTATTGTGACCTTTGACTTACGGTTATTTTTGAAACAACAATTTAAAGTTAATTTTTTATGTCACGATAGACAAGCTCCATATATATAATCATGCTCTATTTATTTGCAATATATTTTGCAAATATTTATGCCGCTGAGAAAGAGATCAACTTAGACATTTCTCAAACAATCAATTGAGGCAATGACACTAATACTTGTGGACACACCTGATGATAACAAAGCTAACAATAAATAAGGTGTCAAGATGCCCAAACTCATATTCCGCTAGGAGTTCTGGCACATTGGGTATTTGAGTTGGATGGTGACAAAAAGTCGCTATCATCCTCATCACCCATTGTGATCAGATACGTTTGAGGTATGACTTTGCTTCTCGTTGAGATTGTTATCTTGATAATTTTGTTGTTTTGTAAAAATTTAAATTCATTGTGTAAGCAGTCTAGACCCAATAAGGTTTTTAACAGAATTTTCAAATTACCTAGATATTTATTTATATTATTATAATTTACTGGCAAATTTCGATATAATTCAACTCCGCCCTACGAAGTTTCCTATAAAACGAATTTATTTGAAAAATCCTGCGCTTTGTTTGAATCAAAGTCCCATTTTGTATAGAAAATGTCCTCTTTAAAGAAGTATTTTTACGTCCCCTTGAAATTCCATACATGAATATATGACAGTTTAATATATAAAAATACTTTAACTAATAATAAAGTAAAGCATTCAGAGCTAAGACTCCCACTAGTTATTAAGATATATTTGTAAGTCTCTTAAGTTTAACTTACTTGAATAAAATCTAAAATTATATTAATAAATAATATTTTGACTTCATAATTTTGACTTGAGCAACTTAAAGTCTGGATCGTTCTTCCGATAATCCATCATTTTTCTCATGATTCTATTTTAATATTATTTATTTTAAGACTAGTTACACTCTTAATGGCTTCATTGATTAGAGTTTCAAATAACATAATCATTGGTTTTAAAATGAGATGCCCCTGCGGCGCTTGAAGGTTGATGATGGCGCTGGCGCTTGCTTCTGACCCCATCAAATATAGACCCAAAATCCCAAAACCTAGCTCAAACCAAGGCTACCTGACCTCGAGGCAGCTTTTGGGTACGCCATCATCAGTAACATCAACAAAATACATCAACGAAAACGACTTATTGTTTTTACCTCGTGGCTCGTGGACAACTCTCATTGCCTCTCCTTCACTCTTTCTGTCCCTGTCTCGCTGTGTATCAGTCTCGAGCTGCAGTTGATGATGATGACTTAATCGTTGATCTGAGTTCGCATAGGTGGGCGTAATAGTGACTTATTATTCTGCTTGGACACGCACTATAAACTATTAATAAAAATAAACTGGCATAACCACAAAACATGAAAGCATAAACGATCTGCATTGAATCGAATAGTCAATACACTTTATTAATGAAAATGGTATTCAAATTCATATAAGTTATCATATTTATACTCATTTTTATATACTCGTAGATGTACTCATATTAATATTTATTGTGAAAAATAGACTACAGGATCAAAGAAGCATTCGTGCGGTCCAGGTACTGGACAACAGCCTTCAGCACTGAAGGCCCAAAGCTAAATTTCCTTTAGAATTTCCTTCATCTAAAACTTAAGACATTCTAATGCGGTTTAACTGGAAAGTAAACTTTATATGCAAATGTATATTAGCAGCTTTATAATGGATATTAAATAATATAAGGTTTACCTCTGAATAAGAATTTATATAAACCCGTTAACTGTAGCGTTATGTTTAAACTTGGTTCGCTTTGCCTTCGTTTAATTTATATTGTGTGTGCTTTGCTTTGCTTTACTTTTAGTTTGCCCTACTGCTTTAATTTCATGCTTAGCTTGCGGCTTCTTGATTGCTACCTGATGGGCGACAACGACAACGACAACCATGCCCTCTTCTTTTCGCCTTTCAGCCTCTATCTAGGTCGTGGCTGTGGCGAAAAGCCGGTTAAAATGATATACATATATCACAGATGGAGCTTCGCAGCTGTGCGCCAGTTTTTAGCTTTCAGTTTTTCAGCCACTAACTTTGCAGTGTCATAATCATCATCATCATATTTCTCATAAAAACCATGAGTCTGAGGAACAGAGAACACTTATTGTTGCACTTCACTTGTGTGGCGTGCCCCCCAATGCCAGTTTTGTGGAGAAACGAGGTGACAGGGCGGAATAATGTGCAAAAAAGGGCCACCCTAAATGAGCGTATCATATTTCACACATGTCTGCGCCGTTGCTGAAGCAGTCAACACTTTTGTTCGTCTCTTCGTCTCCTTCTTCTTCTTCTTGAGCCGTGTTGAGTGCAACTTCAAAACTGTTTTTCAAGTGCACAGAGCAGCAATTGATTATATAATGTAAATGGTGGCAAATGACCGGATTTACAGTAAATAAATAAATAATGCTTAACTGTCTCATCGAGATAAACTTGAGAACAACACTTTGTCATTCGCAAAGCATTCAAAGTTTTCTAAAGTTTAGCAACTTGCTTAAGTTTATGTTGCAAGAAAATTGTGTTTATTATACAGAGGATGTTCTGAACCTATTGAATTATGCAAATGATCCCATAATAATGCGAAAAGCAAAATGGAATTATTTCAAAACGTTATAATCTGCTTCTGCATAACCAGAATAAGTGCATAAACTATGTTCTATGTGTGAGCCAGTCTATTAAATATAACTCCGGAATGAGTTACGCAACAGTTGTGTCATGTGCGAGTATAAGGTAACAACTTACAACTATTAAACTTGGCCTTGAAATGAAGTCATAAGCAACATAATTGCTGTAAGTGGAGCGACCTAAAGAACACAAAAGCAGAAACGATTTCAACTCTAGTATTGCATCTATTAGAAACTAAAGCAATTAGACTTAATGTCAAAAGACAGAAAGAAGAGTTATACCTGCAAATGGTATAAGGATGTCTTTGAAGCTACGAATAGCCAAGAGATAAGTTAATAACCATATAATGGAACTGAAGTCATTAATTAAGCATCTCAGACTAATCTGTTGAAAAGCTTTAATGAAAGCCCACGCGTCATAAATAGAAAAAATTACCTGGTCAAAAGGCAACAGCAGGAGCATCAGCAAATTTGCTTTTAGCCTTCAATATACGCCCATTAATTATGTTAATTGAACTGTAGCACATTCTAGGTAAGCAACAGAGGGTGAGAGAACATGAAAGAGAGAGGGCAGAGAAAGAGAGGGAGTGAGCAATAAACCGAAGCCAACAGTCACATAAATCATAATGCATTCGCGGTTGAACTCTGTGGCCTGACATAACTCAACACAAGAACTTTGAGCAAGACTTCATTAAACCTGTTCCGCGTTTTGTATTCTCATTTCAAGACAGTCAGTTAGACAGATACGCAGACAGACAGTTAGTCAGCCTGTCCAAAGGAATCAGGACAAAGTCGCTGTAGCAATTCCCAAAACCAAAAACAAGAAAGAGAGAGCCAACAACAGGCAAACAGACAAACTGCAGCCTTTGCCTAATGACCACAGAAATAGCCAAATGCAGTTTAATTTATGACCCAACGCCAACGCCAACAACTAACTGACCAACTTCAATGCACAGCATTTACATTATTGCAGCGAGAGGCGTTTTAAAAGTTAACTAAAATATTATCAAGTGTGATAAAAGAAAAAAGTTTTAAGAACTCTATGCATTCCATATATTGAAATTACACAAATTATTTACACAATAGACAAGCAATATATATCAATGCTTAATGCTCTTATTTAACTTAAAGCACATTTGAATGAAATGAAAAATATTATTTATAAATGTTTTCTATGTTGGTTGGTATCACTTTATGTCCACTGTTAAATCGCAAGTGGTTCACTCTGAAGCCTACGAATAGGTGTTTACCAAAACAGTCTATTAATACACAAGTAAAAACTTGAAAGCGAGGGCAGTTCAAGGCCAACTGCAATCAGGCAATCAATCAAAACCGAAACAAAAAAGACACAGAAAATAATTGCCTTGACAGCCTAAACGAAATGCAAAACTCAACCCTCAACCAATTTGCCATCCTGTGAACAATGCATAATTACTGATAATGATTTTGGGCATTGTTAACGTTGCAATAGGCCATTCTATTGTTCTCTTTTCGTCCAGGCTCAGAGAATGAGAATCGTAAACATAATGCGAATATTAATCAGAAACAGAAACAGAATTGGGGGCTAGTTGGCAAACTCCTGCGCAATGATTGCTACTCTGATGCTGGGATGGTAGAGAGGGAGGCAGCTAGGAAGACTTAGCTATGAGATAGATTCTTGACTGGGAGGTTTGTCTTGGCCATGTTTCTTTGAAGCGGCTATTCAACAGGCGTCTCGACGATAAAATAATAAAAATTGATTTGCTTTTCGCCAGGTTTGAGGCGATAAAATTTAACAATCGAGCGCGTCATGTGAAATTATCATTAAGCCCGAGCGCAGCCTCATCAACAGCTGCAGTGCGCCTACATACTCACCCCTCCCCCTTAATCGAATAGCAAGAGCTTATCCTGTTGCACAGATTATAACTCATAGTTAACTATTTGCTGTTAAGCTCACGACGCCCAGCAAAAGAAGACGAAGATGATGAAGATGCCAAATTCAATCAGATGAGACATGTGAGTTATGAAATGAACGGGGAAATGGGAATATACAAGGTAAAGGCCAGCTGTAGCTGCGTGTTGTTGTTTTTGATGTGGCAGCTACGAATTTCAATTAAACTCTTGTGATGCCAATTTTAACACCTTGCCCTATTTTGCCAGCCCAACTAATTAAGCTGTCAAGTTGCAATTATTTATTGTGAGTGGGGGCAAGGAGACGGAAACAATTACAAGACCATTGAATGAAATATAATTTTAATTATATGGATTAATGTATGAAATATTTAAGAATTTACTTGCAGCTGAGTTTGATTTTCTACACAAACTAAAATTGGCTGGTTCCCCAAAAATTGGTTTCGAAATATCGACACAGTACAGGGATACAGGGATAATCTGACTGCCACCCCAACTTACATACTAATAAATATCGTCATTTTCTCCTCTCAATAAGTATTTCATCTAGAATTAAGTAAGAAGGCATATGCATTTAATGGGCTAAGGGAATAAAAAGACATTCTGCTTTTGTTTTTAATACTTTTCGCTGTTGTTGTTTCATTTATTTTTTAATTTCTATATATATATTACATTTAGTTTTCTATATTCAGCTAAAATATTTTTTAAAATTGATACAAAAGCATATTTGTTTATCGAAAGAAATACATCAATTTGTTTGTGCAAATCTTTCGTGATGTCGGAGTGGGGGTTCCTGGAGAATCAGTGGCCGCTAGACGGCCAGCATCCGCGCCACCCGTTGCACCTTGTTGGATATTCCCTCTAATTTTATATTCCTCGCTCTCTCCCTCTATGTTTAAAATTCGTAAAAAGTAGCTGAAATGCACAAAAAGTCACGAGTCTTTTATTAATAACAAATATTTGTTGCGGGCGTATTCAATTATGGCTTACACTGATTGCTGGGTGCTATGTTTAGGGTTCACATTTTTGATTGATGCGCATTGCAGCAATGTTAATTAATTTTATTTATGTTGAAAACAGCCTAAAAAGTTTTTTTCTGGCCTTTGAATCGTTGTACTTTTGGTAACATGTTTCCAGCTAAAACCAACACTCAAAAAATTTTAATTTGCCTTCGGAATAAAAACCTTTTTTAAGCTCATTTATAATAAGAGAATAAAGAAAAGCAGAAACGAAAGAATTATTAAATAAACTAAGGTTCGCACTTTCCTGTTATTTTCCGTTTCTCTCATTGTCACTGTATTTAAATCACAGTTACATGTCCTCATCACGCTGCCTGCCGCCGCCAAGTAGCAAGTGCGAATAGCATGTGGCAAGTGGATTGTCTAAGCTCGCATGTACACGTACTGCAAGGATTGGCCTGCACATTTGTCAAACAGCCGTAAACATGGTCGGGGGGGTTATGACCACACTCTGCCCCACCAAACTAGGCCAGAGCCACACCTTAAAAAGAGCTCAGGGTGGGTCAATGTTTTAAGGCCATGTTACGAGCAGTAATTATTTTTGTAACTCGCATTAACATTTCGGCGAAAAAGTAAATGTTACTCATACGCCACCGTGTGTTGGCCATGTGTCATATAAATTACATTGCAAAAAAAAGTCATGAGCAGTAAAGTGGATTTTATGCAAAACAGAAGCGCAACAGCAGCAGCAAGAAAGAATGAATGAATATTATACAATACATAAATTAAATTCGAATTAAAATGTCATTGAGCGCATTTTATGCATGCGATTGCCATTTTGGTTCACTGCGTTAAACAAGCATAATTATAATTATAATTTATAATTTATGCGTGTTTTGATTTAATTAGTTTGACCTGTCGTTCAGCCCATTGCGAAAACATTATGTAATTGGTAACACAAAACTGATATGGCTTGGAAAATCTGCTAAGGTTCTGGCTTTGGAGCTAATTGTTTATGGTTTTTGGGACCAATAAGAAGCCTCAATATTATTTAAAAAGACCGCGCATTGCGTTTGTAATGAAATTTGTGTCTTCCTGATTTGCAGATAAGTGAAACTCTGTGTCTTTTTCTTTTGATTAAACCGTTTCTTAGTTCAGAGAATTAAAGTGAACTATTTGTGAAATGAGAAAAATAATAGGAAAAAGAGTAATACAAAGTAATCAAAATAAATTCAATTTGAATCAGCATTAAAGTTACCTCATTAATGAATATGAGTATTTTTCAAATTAGTTTACACCAAGCTACATAAATCTTACGACCAATGAAAATCAAAGTAATATTTTAACTTTTTGACTCAAATTAATATAAAATCAAACTGTAGAACATTTTATTCTGATTCTTAATTACTGTAAAATGAACATTGTAAAATTTTGAACCAACTGACTTAGCTAAGCTTAGCTTAGTATGTAAGCCGCCTGTAAGCAATGCCATTAACACATAATAGGCACGTTAGGGGCATTATTTTCTCAAGCTTTTCCTTTGTTCGTGTAGGCTATGCTCATAATTAGAAATGATGAATGAGTTGCCAATTGTGCAATAAGAGAAGAAGCTGCCAAATGGGATTGGACGATGATCGTTGCTCAGGCATCACTTCACTTAGCAATTTTGATTTGGTGAAACAGCCAGATAGACAATTTGACAGACAGACAGCTGCAAAGAAGCGAATTGCAATTCCAATCCCAAGCAAACCCAGGCAAAAGTCTTGCGTGTGTCTTGCAGAACACAACTTAGAAAAGAACTGAGCCAAACATATTTGTTAATTGTTTTCAATTGCATGTTCATGAACCTCATTGGCTGCATTCCAAGCTTGCATTTTTCTCCATCATTATTTATTGTTGTGGAACCTAGAAGAAACGGAAGTTCTTGAGTCATTCTTCTGGTCTCTTTTGGTCTGTCAGTTCCAGTGTTTGTTACTGTTTCATTTTCGTCTTTTTGCTCTCTTTTCACTGATGAATTGCACAAATTAAGGCACAAAGTTATTGCAAATGAATATGTTAATAATGTTGCAGGGTCCTCTTCTCCTCGTTTGCTGTCGTGTTGAATTTTTCTCGTCTTTTGTTTGTCTTTTTTGTTCTTGCCTGAGTTGCTAAGGTAGTTTTGTCTTAACATATTTAAAATTGCGATTGCAATTGCAGTTCTGGTTGCCAAACAAAACAAACGAATTGCGGCTTAATATTTATTTTGATTAAGAGCATCGGAAAGTGCCCTTGAAATCAAATGTTTTGTGCCTTATTTGCGTGTGATTATAATCTTTAAATATGCAATTAAGTAGCACATTTCACAATTAAATTCAAAAGTTATTTTCAAAGTTACTCGTTATTTCAAAGCTTCACAATATTTTTCTCTGGAAATAACTAAAGCTTATAAATCTGTTCAATATCCAATGTTCAATAATCTTCCACTCGCTAATTTTTAACTTTTAAGTTAAAGTTAAAAATAATCGTTGTAATTCTTTTTGTTGATTTTATATTTTTACTTTAAATGAATGAAAATAGGTTTAAGTTTGAAAAGCAAGATGTTTTTCCTGTTTAATGAATCATTGGATTATTTTTTCACTGTCCCGCTACTCGCTTAAGCCTTTGTCCGACTCTTAATTAAGTTACATAGACAGACTTAGTCCTGTGACTCGGCTACTAAGTAAGTAGTTGCCTTTTAGTGTGCAAGTTAAATGTAATCAAAAGGCTTTCATCCTGTGATTAGCTGAATGCCGCTGAGCTCATTCGAACTACTTTGCGTAACTCTTACTGGACTTGACATGTAATCACACTCAAAGCTTGACATTAATTAAAATGTTTCAGGAATGCTTTCAATGTTGCATTTTGAAGGATCTACAAGCATAATGCGGACGTGCATTTAATGAAGCCCAAGGATATCAAAGTAACTGCGCATTCGATGCGTTGTCATCCACACATGAATGAATGAATGTCTCTGTGAATATAAAGTTGTTGCCAAGTTGCCAATTGGCCAACTGAACGAGGCAACCAATTTGGCGTTGACAGTTGGCTGCCAAACTGTGTGGCTGGGCCAAGCTGTTGCTTGTTGTTGCTGTTGATAGCAATTTAATTAAATTTTAATAACAATGAAAAAACACACACAAAGAACAACAATAGCAACAACAGCAAGAACAGCAAGAACAACCAACAAACAAGCCGCTGGCAATTTCAATTAAATTATGCACAGGGAGCCTTCTAATGATATAATTAAACATTTTGCTGGATTTACTTGAAGTGAAGCAACAAATGACCATGCCTCAAAGAGACAAGAACAAATAATAACAAAAACAAGTTGTGCCACTCTTAATTATTGTCTACTTAATGGGCATAAAATGAGCAACTCTTGAGTATAATTTTCTGTTCGGTTTCTGTCCCTAAATCCCATTCCTGTTGTCATTCTCTTTGCCTTACCCCTGCGGTTCGTTACGGAATATTTTTAGTATGATTCTCTTTTCTTTCACTCCCTAATGAACACTTTCTCCTCTTCTTGCTGCCTGTGTCAAATTCAAGGAGCGATTTCGCAACATTACACTTTATATAATACCTGTAGTAACCTGAATGATTATAGCCGTGTGAGGCAGCTATAATTTTAAAATGGTTGAACCGCTTTGTATTGATAAGTTTACTTGACAAAAACTGAGACGATTATTGTTATTGTGTTGTTGCTGTTATTGGGTTGTTCAAGCCAGTAGTGAAACTACTTGTAATTGAAAATCATTTATTTTAAATTAAATTATCCTCCTACGCTTTTCGGCGCCTTTGTCGCCTTCTTCAGGGAGTCTGATTATTGTTGTTATAAATGAAAGTACTACAACGACAAAGAAAATGATTAATTCACACAAATTTAACGGATTTAACTATGTTTAAACGAGAGTAGTTACTAAAATTAACTTCCCAGCGAAGTGTCACACATAGACCGCTTAAGGGTTCCTAGTTGGGCCGGTGGTTTGAGATGGTTGGGAATGTCGCGGTGTTAGGTCCTACGCTGTACATATGTGTGCTTCGGGTATATGCTAGACTCGTTTTGGGTTCCTGCTTGCTGGCTTTGTGCCGGCAAAGCAGGGCAACTGAAAGAAGGTGCTTTGGCTTTTCTTTGGCACCTGGATCCATGCATTTCCTGCTTTAGTCGTTGTCTTGTATGCCTAGTCTTTTCCTGTGTACTGAGACTAGGCAAAGGCATGTCAGAAGCCTCATGACTTCGGCATTCATGCCTTTGTAACTAAATTTTGTATTGCGTTAGTTTGTCTAAGGATGACTAGGAGGAAAATTAAATATATTTCCTTCACAAACAATATGTAAATAGCTTTAAGGCATAATTAGTCTCATATATAATTTAACTTTCTTAAAACCAATTACAGCTCATACTTTTGAACAACAACAAAACCTCAGGCAAAATTCGTTTGCATTTAAGTATAAAAGCTTAAGGCTTATAGAGACTCAGCCAAGTCAAGACTAAATTGTAAAAAGGGAACATTTTTCTTGACGTCGCGTTGACAGGCGCATCAAGTGTTGCAAGTTGTTGTGGCATCAGATCAACCATTCAATAAATTAAGCAAACAGTCACAAATGATAAAAGTTGAGATCGGAAAAAATTCTTGATATCTAATAAATAATTCAAAGTTCCTCAACCCATCGAATTATCGAATTGCTTTCGGTTTCAAACAGAATCGGTTGCTTCTGTACAAAATACCCAAAGTAAACAAGGTTGAAAATTTATGTCAGAGAATGAGAATGCGTGTAGCAGGTAATTGTAGCACTCCCCACACAAAACAAGCCATGTTATGAAGTACAAAAAAATTTGTTATTGACAGAGTAAATATTTAATGCACTTTTTGTATTGCCTCACGCATATATGAACTACTAATATTTCGTATGTGAAGCGGCATGTTTTACGGTCACGTTCCGCCAATAAAAGTTCAGAGCAAGCTTTCCGCGTTACACACTTACCAACAGTAGAGGATTAAAGTGGAACTGAAGCACCTGGCCAAGCAATAATATAATAGCAACAGAAAAAAAGTAACGCTGTTCTATTTCCAACGAACAATAATGCCAGGAATGAAAATATAATGTAAGCTTCGCTTAAGGAAACCGAAGAAATTCATAAAGGGATTCCATTTAGCATTGCTGCCACGTTGATGTTGCTGTTGACTTTTGTATTTAGAATAGAATTTCAAAGCAGGAAAAATCCTGTTGCCAGGCATTATAATTCAAGTTGACAAAACAAACAAAAGTACCTAATACTCTACACTGAATAAGAAATTGGAATTAAATCAAGATTATCCAGAATCCATTAATTACATGGCTAAGCTGTTGAAGCCCTTTGTTAGCGAATATATTGAAGATTTAAATATATGTTATTTATACGTTTTAATAATCTACAATAATATATCTATGACACTTTTTTAACGCCTTAGCACATTTAATTCAAACACCTAAAATTCTAAGAACCTTTCTTATTTGATTCAAGAGCCTTTTTCAGCATTTTAAGCATGATGTATGTCTGATAGCAAAAGCAGATTCCCAGCCACACAAATCAACAACAAAAACATTACATTCAACAGCATTTAAACGTGTCCTTTCATGCTTTTTGGTGCTGGTCAAGGCAAACAAACGTTGAAGGCAGTGAAACAAATGTCCCTGAAGTAGTGCCGAGCTCACGTGTTCTTTTTTAACGTGCCCAGCAAAAGGGTTTTGTAAGTCAGATGCAAAAATGACGTAGGAGCAAGTAGCTGTGACTGCTGTAACTGTGGTTTGTTGTTTCGACTGTCGACTGTTCCGGAACTTATGTGTTTTTCTGGCTGCTGTTTGCCAAATAAAAAACTGTGTTAAAATCACGTTTTTCGCATAAATCTCAAATGCGTTGGCTCCACAGCTTAATTGCCTCAAAAATTCAGACGTCAAACGGACTGAGAAAAGGAGGGAGAGAGACGGCTGCTCATGAAACTTGTAAATACTTCAGAATTAGCTGAGATTCCCAATGGATTCAACCACAACAATTTGAATTTCGGCCTGTTGGCTGGCATTAAAAATACCTTGAAATATCTCAGCTCTGTCTGTGCATAAGATTTGTTTTTGGAACATTTGTTTTAAGCAATATATAATAGCTATA
This sequence comes from Scaptomyza polygonia, assembly GCA_035044585.1. Classification (NCBI taxonomy): domain Eukaryota; kingdom Metazoa; phylum Arthropoda; class Insecta; order Diptera; family Drosophilidae; genus Scaptomyza; species Scaptomyza polygonia. Next base: position 1,695,894 of record JAWNNU010002061.1, read on the forward strand.
AAGAACCGCAGCCAGAACTGGCTTTCCTGGTTGCCATTAGCATACAAGCAACAAATTTATTTATGAGTTCAAAATAACACTGAAAATTCCAAAAAGAACATGGCGCTAATAAGTAACTAAATACTTAATTATTACTATAGAAATGGCAGGTTGGTAATACAATTAACATATCAACAATGCTGGACCGAATATTTAGGTAATTACGTACATAATAATGAACAATATTAACAAATTTTTATAGATAGATGGATATATTCCGCTTAAAATACTTAAAATGCTAAGGAAATGCATATAATTTTGATTAAGTTCATATCGGTTTTGTATCTTATAACGACTCGTGCCAAATACATTTAAGCAAATCAACCAATTTGCCCTGCTCTTAAGGGAGATTTATATTAATAGTTCTTTGTTTATCAAAGCGTTAAAGTCTTATATCTTTGAACAGCTGAGTATTACACGTAAGCAGAACAATTCTGATTACTCACTCTTATCCAACTAATGGAGTCATATACTGGCGGGCGCTCGACAACAGCTTCCTTGAACTCAAACGAATATCTTTCCTGCCCGTTGCCGCCTTTAACAGATTGCCTAGCTAAGTGTCAAATAAAAAAGGTTAATAACACACAAACATACGCACAACATATGTCAAACAACAAACAACAAAAAAAAATCGTTGCGAAACAAACCCAACATAATCTTTGCGACAGCTGGTTGAACGTGCAGCCGCATGAACAATAAAATGATTATCCTCTTGCCAAAGTTGTTGTTCAATTCACCTGCCACTGATGTTTTTGTTCCTCATTGTTGCTGTTTTTGATGTAGAACATAACGTGATAAAGAAACTCAATCTGCAGAGACTCAATGTTGGCCAAGTTTGTGCTGTCCCTGGGAAAAGAGCGTAAGATGCCACAAGTGTTTCTTGTTCTTCAATTTCTGTCTGCAACATGGGATTCAAGCACGTTCGTTTATTGTTACCACATTGAAATGGGTTAATCTACTTACTGATCAGAATCGAAAGTACTGTTGGCTACCTCTCTAGTTGCTCGGAGCCGCAATTTAATTGCATAAATTACCATCACGTGACTAAAAATAACATTACTAACCACTTCTAATAATTTATGATGCAATTAAAGGACACTTAATGGAATCAGTTGTATAGTTCGACAGCCAAGGACAATGGCAATGGAGAAGACTGCAAAAAAGCCTTTGGCATTGCATACTCAATAGACAATCAAATAAGCTATCTACAATCTGAGACTGACACTCGACTGTTGTTTAAGGGCTGACCAAACTGAATTCGAGCTTTAGAGAACAGCATCAAATAAACGATGAATGTATCCACTTACATAAGTTAAGCAAGACAAACTATAATAGTAAAAAACATAAATATAAATATAAATTAATCTGTAGAGCAAATACAAGCAAGATGATAAAGATATATCCAATCGCTGAATTAAACTCTCAAATATTTACTTATTCTTTAATAACAGCAATGATATACATTTTATTTAAATATTGATTATATTGCGAAAATTTGATGATCAACTGCAAATCCTTGTTAAATATTAGACCCATCTTGATTACCATTAATTAAACTTTTATTTAAGAAACTATTCTGTCATATTGTGTTGCAGTGTTCGGGATTTAATTGAGCACAAAAAATATTTGATGGCAGCAAACATAAGTATCTAAGTGAGTGTCCTACACAAAATTACCAACGGCCACACGGGGGGTATGAGTAACATGTTTATACTCTACAGATATTTGAAAGAGGAGGATGTAAAAGTATTCAGCTAAATTGAAGCTAATACTAGCTATCAAATAGTCAATCGATGCAATGTCAAATCTCAAAGTAAAATCAATAAACCAAGAAAGGGAAAAAGAGAGCGAAAATAAGCAAAAGAAGAATACAAATACAGTTTGTTTGTGGCGGAGGATCCAATAAATAAGTCACGCGATTGTAGAAGTGGTTATATATGCGTTCGGATGTACGCTTTTATTGTAGTGATGTGTATGGTGTGAAGTTACTTATTGTATTTTTATGCGGAGTGGAAGCTTCACTTCATATGCGGAATGACTTCGTTACAATACTGACTGTCGTATGCAAGAACTTGGACTTAAAACTATGAGCATTGTAATGTTAAGTAACATACAGATAGTGAGTATGGAGTTGCAGCTATCGTATAACACAATATGCAAGAATCATGGTTCTGAGCAAATTACGTTATTGTTACTCCCTCGGAATGTGAATTCTGGCATAAACATCCTCCCCCCCTTGCAGTATTGCAAAAGGATTTCTTGGCCGCAAGTCCCGGACAGAATCCAGCCAAATACGGAGTGCTGGGCCATAGGATAATGGTTTGTGCTCGGGAGGATGCCATGGAGAATGATGTGAGGATACACATCAGCTCCGAGAGCCAAACACACCGTTGACGGGTGGTACCAGCGCTCGTCGGCCAACACAATGCTCTTGAAGTGTTCAGCATCAGCGACGATAGGCCTGATTGGCGTACGAATGCGAAAGTCCGGGTCCACATGGACTAAAACCTCTCGGCTAAAATTGGAAGTCCTTGATCGAAGGAGCACCGTGCAAACACCCTCCTTACCAACACGGGTGACGGATAGCCCAAGAGCCGTTGCCAAAGACGTGGTGATACGGTTGGTGGTGCTGCACGGGTCGATCATTACCCGGATATCAAAAAACCTTCAGCCCAGTGTCAAGCTTGACCATGGCCGTCGGCAGGACGCTCACAGCATTATGCTGCAGGATAGAGGTCAGCGATGTTTGGATGCACCCGGGATGTGGTGGAGACGGGTGGCGACGATGGTTTGTAGACCGGTTGAGGAGGGAACTGGTAGCCCGAGGCGAAGCTGATCGCTCACGCCTTGTGGATGGGCGAATGCTTGTTCGGGCTTCGCGGATGTGCAGCAGGGTGTGGTGGTCCTTGTGACAGACCTTGCACGTTCCAGCGCTGCGGCAGGAATGCCCGGAGTGCTGGTGAGCCAAGCAGTTTGGGCAATACTTGTTGATAAGTACTGCCCAAAGGCGCTTCTCCGCCGCGAGCTGCAGGAAACGGTGGCACTTCCTCAGTGGATGCACTCCTCGGCACACCCTACATCGAAATGAGTTGGTGCCGATTGGGTGGTTGTGGTTCTTTTGTCTGCGTGACGGCATCTTGACGCTGGAAGAAAATTTCGAGGAATGAAAGGAATTATATAAGTTTTGTTGTTTAAACGAAGTGACATTGACATCAAACATGGAGTCGGCTGCCTTGACCGGCGACGCTGGAACATCCTCCACCTCCCAAAATTTGGAGATGAGATGGTCCAGCTTTACCCCCCGGTGGACGAAATTCTTGTGGAAAAAGAAGATACGGATTGCGGCACTATCTTAGAAAGTGGACCGGTGAGAATCCATCCAAAAATGGTTTCCTGTCCCAGGAGCGAGCCGCAAATGTTAGGAAGTGAGCCGCTTAGAATGATAGACGGAAGGATATCCGCACCAATAAGCACGTCAATCTGCGAGCTTTGAAAGAAGGTTGGATCGGCCAGCTCAATGGCTGGGAGGTTTCTTAGAATACTTTGAGGCACCGATACGGTGGGCAAGTTGCCGGCCAGTTGGGGAAGAACGTACGCCGAAACTTCTAGATGAAGTCTTGGCTTTGTAGGAGAGCCTATTTGGAAGTGGCATAGTTTTTGCGTTTGGGCTGCAACTGTTTTGTTGAGCCCAGAGACTTGAACTTGCACGAACTGGAAAGGCATCTTTATCAAATGTAAAAGTCGTTCAGAGATAAAAGTAGCCTCTGAGCCGGAATCAATTAGGGCTCGAGCGGTATACGTAGCTCCCCGATGGCATACGTTAATGACCGCTGTGCCGAGTAGGACGCTCTGTTCGTTGGCAGCGAAATACGTTTGGACATTTGCTGCTTGTTGTATGGTAGTGGACTGTATAGCGGAGTTTGCGTTGGAACGAGGGATAGTGGACTGTATACTGGAGTTCGAACTGGCGGAACTGCCTTGAGCTGTGTCACCTCGATGTAGTAACGTGTTGTGGCGACCCTTGCACGTAAAACAATTGTGCGCACTGCTACACTCTCGTAATTGGTGACCTCGTGCGAAACAGTTCAGGCAGAGCTTCTTCTGCTTAATATACGCTGCCCGATCACTAACAGGCATCTGAAGGAAACGTGGGCACAGTCGGACTGGATGGTTTTCTTTAGAACATAAGTCACAAGTTTTGCTCTTCGGATTTACTTGCGCTTCGAATGAATTTACCCTCCTCGGGCCTTGGGTATTACGGAAATTTGAATTGGAAGTGGAAGAGTTTTGTGAAGTGGAAGTGGGCTTCACATCTTCAATCGCTTCGAGCGTTCGGTAGCGTTCATTGAGGAATGCACTTAAATCTTGCCACGCTGGAATTTCGCATTTTTCGGATACTGACTGCTCCCATAGGGAAAGCGTGAGTTTGGGTAGCCTTGACGAGCACAGAAAAACTAGAATGCAATCTGCAAAAGGGGAGGACGTGGAAATTCCCGAATGTTCTAGAGCGGTCAAACATCGTTGGATGGTGCTCTGAAGATTCTTGATGGAAGCACCTGATTCGCTTGTAACCGTGGACAGGTTAAAAAGAATCTTCAGCTGACTGGTAACCAGCAGCCTCTTATTCTCGAAGCGCTCATAGAGTGCTGCCCAAGCAGACGCGAAACCGTCATTCGTGCGTGGAAACTTCGCGATGACCTCGTTGGCTTCCCCAGCAGTTTTCGAATTTAAGTGATACAATTTTTCAACCGGGGTCAACCTAGGATTGTTGACATATATTGCTGTAAAAAGGTCCCGGAACGTGGGCCAACGCAGGTAGTCTCCCTGGAACACCTCTGTGTCACACGGAGGGAGGCGACAGCCCCCGGAGAAGGGCAGAGAAGTGGGTATTTCAACCCTTTCGGATGCGGACCCACTCTTTATCGCCCCTTTCAGGCGTGAAAGACACCTTTCATAAACGGAGTAGCAGAGATCGTACTTTGCCTCCATGGCAGTCATATCATCACTGCTACCGTCTGGTCTGAGTGCGTCGGAACACTTGGCGTATTCCGTTTCAACTTTATCCCAGAATGCTTGCAGACGATCGCGGCGAATTTCATACGTGAAAATGGTGTCTTCTTCGGAAGCGGGAAGGATAATGCGGGCTTCAAACTGGATCAGTTTGTCGGTTGCGGAAATGAAATTGGTTAAGGACATTTTTTTTGGATTCTTCGCGATGGACCTTGTCTTTATCGGACTACGATTCGGAAATTTTGACTTTGAATCTTTTTTCGAAAGTGCGCTGGGAAATCGCGATGACGTCGCTGCTGGTGACGACGATGGAGTTTTCTTCACGCGTACGATGGGATTCGACTTCTTGTCAATTTGTGAAGGTGCCCTGATTGGAATACGAGAAGCTTGCGACCCAGATGGAGCGGACGAAGTGGAATGACGACGTTCAGTTTGGGAAAGTGGAAAATTTGGCGCAAGATTTAATTTTTTATCGGTCTCTTTTGACCCTGTGGACATACTACGCTTTTAAAATTATATTGAAATCGTTATATTGTGCGCAACAATATGAGAACGCACAACGGAAGTGAGAAAGCTAGTAATAAGTATTAAAAAAAACGAAACGCAACATGCGAATTATAATCTTAAATTAATTTAATATTTTTTATATTTTTTTTTTTTTTATAGATTTGTTTTATACTTTATTTATTTTGTTGTATGTATTTTTTTTTTTTATAATCTGTTTTCAAGTACCTGTTTTCTCAGTGTATATTTACTAAAATAATATAAATGCTTTTTTGAATTTGGCTAAAAAACAACTTGGATGCAGATGACACGCAGACGCTAGGGATGCGCTGCTGGTGGAATCGTTGCATTTGCGTAGCGGTGGAAACGTTGAATTTCTATACTTTTTGAATGTGTAAACGATATTTTGGTGTGCCGACTATCGATTACTGTAGTTTGTTTTCCTCTGTGCAGCAGCAGCTAATTTGGTAACAATGTTGTTGTATGCACATATGTATGTATGTACAAACATACATATGAGACTTGTTGTGGGCTGCCGGCGGCTTTGGATTTATGTTTGTGTCTATAATTATTCGATAAAAGTACGATGATTTACTTATTTCGCTTTTATTCATTTTTCAGTTCACACGAATACGTGCGCTTGGCGTAAGTGTAACCGGAAAAGATCGAAGCCACATAAGTGTGGCCAAACCTTCTGATAAAACTTAAACTAACATCGACACTTAAATACTAGCTTACGATATATCGGTATATACTAACATTACATAGACAATCGATAGGACAATAAATAAATGAATAAATAAATACTTTACAACTCGGCCGTCCTGACAAGGAATCGACCTCGATTCCACTTACTCTAAATTACAGAGGGCTCAGAGCCATACCAGACGGTGGGGTATTGCCTGCGGTCAGACATCAAAAGCACAGTTTTAGTCAGGAGTAAGCCACAATTTTAATTTAGATGACTCTAGTACACCGTCGTACGGAAGCTGGGTTAGCTAAGAGCCTTCCACATCCCGAATGACATATCGGTCTTTCGGAAGCTTCTTATGAATGACATAGGGACCACGGTATCGCCTAATGAGTTTTTTATTTACGCCAGCCGTTGTATCAACATTTTTGATAACCACAAAGTCACCTTCTTCAAAATTAACAGCCGGTCGATGATATTTATTAAAGTACTCTGTGTTATACTCTTGAGATTTGACAATGTTCTGCAAAGCAATCTTACGGGCATCTACTAGGGACACTTCATCAATCAATCTATCATCTAAACGCTCAGTCAGCTCATATACAACAGCGCCACGCTGTTCGACACCAAAAAGAAGGACGGAGGGTGTAAATTTAGTTGTGGAATGGATTGAATTATTTAAGGCGAACTCAATTTTCGGAAGTTGTTCCACCCAATTGGCATGATCCAATGGTTCAGCTAATTTACCCAGCATGGGGCCTAAGACACGGTTGACGCGTTCCACTTGACCATTAGCACGAGGTGAGGCAGTTGCATTCTAGACATGGACGATATGACGGGACTGCAGAAAATCAGCAAACTCAGCGGAAGTGAAGCACGTACCTCGATCACTAACGATTCGACGGGGTCGACTGAAGTTTGGAAAATACTGCGTCTCTAGAGTGTGACATGCTTCTCGGGAACTCGTAGTAGCGGCAGGGTACAATTTAACAAACTTCGTAAAGGCATCAATAACGACTAGCAGATATTTTTTCCTGGACTGTATTGACGGAAGTGGTCCTAAGTGGTCAATATGAAGAGTATCAAACGGCAGAGGAATTTTCGGAATACAATGCAGGGTAGCGTTATTATTATTAGCGGAAGCAGAATAATAAATGCACTTGAGACAGTTTTTAATAAAATTATTAACGTAAGATTTCATATAGGGAAACCAATAATGTTTTTTAATCTGCGTACAACATTTCTCAGTGGACAAATGACCTAGCTTTTCGTGCGCGGTTCGTATGACACTATTAATCATTTTGGCAGGGACATAAAGTTGAAGTACGTCGGTTGGTGATCGGCGATACACAACACCATCTTGTAATTCAAAACCAGCCATCTCTTGGTTCTCCAAGACACTCCGAAGTTTGACAATTTCTGGATCACGGTTTTGCGTCAGTTGTAGTTGGAAATCCAGGTTCAAGTCATCCACATATGCCGAAGTGTCTAGCCTACTAAGTGCATCAACATGGGGCATAGAGATGCCGGACCGATGTACAATAGTATAATTATAATTTTCCAATAATAATGCCCAGCGGGCAATTTTCGCGGAAGATCCACCGTTCTTCAGAGTTAACGCTAACGAATTACAATCTGTAATTATCTTAAAAGGTATAAACTTCAGGTATGTCTCAAAACGCTTTAAGGCATATACAATGGCCAGGGTTTCTAATTCATAGCTATGCAATTTGGATCCTGGGGCGGAAGCGGTCTTTGAAAAATAGCACACAGGATGAAACTTATCATCAGTTTGTTTCTGCAGCAGCATCGCTCCAAAACCGGCGGAACTAGCATCACAATGTAATTCGGTTTCTGATTTCGGGTTATAAATAGACAACACAGGTGACTCTATCAGTTTGGACTGCAGTGTTCGGAAGGATTCAAGACACTCATCAGAGAAAACATAAGGGGCATCTTTTTTCAGCAGACGCGACATCGGATAGGCAATTTTGGCAAAGTTGGGTACAAAACGGCGGAAGTACGAAAAAAGACCCAGACAGCGTTCCAATTCTTTCCTATCCCGAGGTTCCGGCAGATTTTTAATAGCTTGAAGGTGAGCTGGTTTTGGGGTGATACCGGAAGAGTTCGCTAAATACCCCAAGTACTCCAACTCTTTGTGTGCAAAACGACACTTAGACAATTTGAGGCGTAATCCATTCACTCGTAAGGTATAAAGTGCCTCTTTCAGCACTCGCAGATGGGTTTCAAAATCACTCGACGCGATTAAAATGTCGTCCATATAAATCACCGGTTGACCTCTATTGATCAAGTCCTTCAGCACAAAGTACACAAATCTAGCGAAAACTGGGGGACCATTGCATAGTCCAAACGGCATGCAAACGTACTCAAATTGTCCGTCGGGTGTTACAAAGGCAGTGTATTTTATCGAATCAGGGTGCATCTTAACATGGTGAAATCCACTTTCTAAATCTAGTACAGTAAAGAACGATTTACCCCCCAGGTGTTCGATGCAATCCTCTAACAGCGGAATAGGGAAGTGGTCACGGACTGTAATTTTGTTCAGCGGGCGATAATCAACACATTTTCTTAAGGTATTATCTTTTTTTCTCACGGGCACTATAGCGGAAGCGTAAGGAGAACTACTATGACGGATAATGCCAGCCTCTAATAAATCATCACATATCTGGCGCACTTCGTTGCGCTCGTGACGGGATAGTCGGCGGGGACGGCAGAAAATGGGGGTCTGACTTGTCAATTCAATTTTCATCTCGTAATTAGTAGGTTTAATCAGTTCTGCAGGGATATCAACATAAGAGGCGGAAATAACAGACTGCAGCTTTGCGGCTTGTTCTGACGACAGAGTGGACTCTATATTAAACTCATTTTCACTAACAACAGGTAACTCGATTGCATTCATAACTGCCAGGGCATCATCCAGCGACTGGTCAGTTATGACAGAACACTCTTTCTCAGCGGTACACGGCTGTGATTTGGCAGGCATAAATTTATTCTCATTACACGATCGGGTTGAATCTTTTTTGATTATTGTGCGTTTGACATCTGTTCTAAACAAATCAAGTGAATTAAGGACAGCAGTGAGTTTCATGTTACAATTTAATTTATATTTATTTAAGGCCACCAGTCTATTTTTGGTATATTTGATTTTAAATTGACATAAATTTATATTCGTTTTCTCAAAAAAGTCTCTACCCAAAATCATTGGCAAATTTGTGGCATTGTTAGGCAGTACCTCGAATGTATGTAATACTGTTTTTTTAAAAATACGTATGGCACATTGTACTTTCCCCAACGACATAAGTTGGTTATTCCCCAGACCACGGCAGTTCAGCAGGGTTGACTTCATTTTACAGGTGGGAGGCACTTCGGATTGCCGAATAAAACTTCTAGGACTACCCGAGTCAAGGAGGGACAAAATATTTGTAAACTCACTGCTTTTCACTTGATTTGACACAAAGGCAACACTCACCATTTGTAGATGTTCTACTTTATCCACTAAAGTGTCTCCACAGCAGGAATGGTAGTCTGTCTCGGCGGCGGCAGCATTGGTAGCGATGACCTTCGCAATTTTAAACGGGCAGTTCCTATAAATATGGTCCATTTTTCCACACTTAAAACATGAGTTGGCTGGTCTCTAAACTGATAAAACTTAAACTAACATCGACACTTAAATACTAGCTTACGATATATCGGTATACACTAACATTACATAGACAATCGATAGGACAATAAATAAATGAATAAATAAATACTTTACAGTGTAGATTTAAATTGAATAATATTTAGGATAAAATATTATTCTGTAGTTGTAGAATGGGTGAATAATGTTTAGGATAAAACATTATTAATGCACATATATATGTATGTTCGTGCTGCAATGTAAAGCGGAACACTGGAAATGGATCTTGTAAGTACATACATACATACATATGTACGCCAATAAATATTTTAATATTTATTTAACTTAAAGGAAAATGGATGTTTATTTCTCTCTTTAATGTAGAATTTAGAAAATGTGGAAATATACTTTAGCGGGTGCTAAAATATGTGGACGGATGAGAATTGACATACATGCATGCAATATATTAGAAATATATTGCAATATGGCGGACTGGAAAGCCGGTATGTAACAAGTCTTTTTATATATACATAAATTTCATAACTTATCTTTTTCTCCTAGAACGTGCTGGGGCGAGTGGAAGGATATCCGGCTCGAAGGACCAATGTTTGTGGCGGAGGATCCAATAAAAAAGTCACGCGATTGTAGAAGTGGTTATATATGCGTTCGGATGTACGCTTTTATTGTAGTGATGTGTATGGTGTGAAGTTACTTATTGTATTTTTATGCGGAGTGGAAGCTTCACTTCATATGCGGAATGACTTCGTTACAATACTGACTGTCGTATGCAAGAACTTGGACTTAAAACTATGAGCATTGTAATGTTAAGTAACATACAGATAGTGAGTATGGAGTTGCAGCTATCGTATAACACAATATGCAAGAATCATGGTTCTGAGCAAATTACGTTATTGTTACTCCCTCGGAATGTGAATTCTGGCATAAACACAGTTAAAAAGAGGTAAGAAAAATAGAGCACAGCTTGACAGCAATGTGGCTTGAAGTATATATATATTGCCCAGTTAGTTAGCCTGGCTTGACTTGGCTCGGGCTGTGGGCCACTCTTCTTGCCATGTTCACACCCCCATACACCAAAAGACACCCACAACCACACCCACATACACACACACATGCTCTTTCTGCTAAATTGCAACAAACTTCAAGCGTACGAAATTGCCAAAAAGTTGGCTGATAAACGACCAAATCCAACCACCAGCTAACAGCTTTTAGCTTGCAGAGTGCTGTGTTAACTGCATTTTCATTGTTTCACATTGCACAGAAAAAAAGCATACATTTGAACATTTGAAAAACAAGAGCACCAAAATGAATTGATAAGTAAAACAAGGAAAAAGAAAAATTGGCATAGATAAATAAAAAGTGTGGAAAAAGTTTTTCAGCTTGCGTCAAATAAACAGGAACAGAAATTCTCTGAAGGAGACACATTCAAGTTGTTCCAGTGGTGCTGGATGGTTGTTTTGAGCGTCTCAATTAACCAAAAAGTGCTTGGGCATAGCTGCATTTTACCACATTTGCTTTTATTCTGTTCAATGTTTGTATTAAATATCTTAGCTGAAATATTTTGGAGCTAAATTTTGCCATCTCATTGATATGTGACGCTTCTATTTTCAGCTTAGCTCAAAGTTTAACCGAGTTTAAATCTGCTGCGTAATGCAATATCAACTCATCTCCAAATGACTTGCAGCACACTCAAAACAAAGTTTTTATCTGACCCATTTTTCAATCATTTGTGGTATTATCTAAGTTTTTGTCTTTTTTGATTGGTGGTGGAAATCCCTTTGGTATCTTTTAGCTGCTGTTAAGCAATCCAATGGCTTGCAATATTTCAGTTAGCAAGTACTTCACAGTTGTTTCTCTACCACTCGAGGCAATCAATTCCTTCCAGTCATACCTTGTGTATACGTAATCTGGGCAAAAAGCTGATTAAGTTCACACCACATAAAAGTTTAAGTGGAGAAAACAACTTGGCACAATAAAATAATTTTAGTTTTTATCCAAATGAATATTTGAAAGAGAAGAATAAAGAAAGAAATATAAACAAGTACTATGGAATGAAAGAAAAAGCGTATTGTTCGACATGAAAGCGAATTCTTTGGCGCGTCTCAAAGCCGAATATTTCAAAGCTGAGGAAGCGAGAATATGAACCATAAAGTACTTTTAACAAGCGATAAGTTCACTTTGGAATAGGGACAGAGTAAATAAGTTAAAAGTAATAATGAGAATGATTGTTGCTGACATTTTTGCTTTCTCGAATGCAGTTTTTGCCAGCTTAAATGTTTAGTTGGTCGATAAAATGGGTTCGAGTTATCATTTACACTGGCTTATAGTGATTGCCAATATTATACTTTATCCGTCTGGTCTTTAGCTTTCAATCAAATGTGCATAAATCTACGATTGGGAATAACTTAAGTTAAAGCTTTTAATGCATTTTAATAACATTTTAGTTTGAGTGAATTCCGAATTGAACAGTTTTAAGATATTTTAGTTGAACTAAGCCGCTCTAGTTTGTTGTTGATTGTTTTTTGTTTGTGCTAAAAAGTTTTAACGCTTCTATCAACAACTCTTCAAGTTCAAATACCATAATCCTGCCAACGCACTTTAACGTTATTAGCTTCAGTTAAGCCTTATTAACTGGCTGTGCGATAAAACATTAACAAATCAATTAGCTGTTATATTGATTGACTGATTGATTGATTGATTGGTTGATCAGCGCGTTTCACACGCTTCAATACAATGCCCTAGTCTTGATCATACAACAATATACCTCGTTCCCTACATTTAACACCCCTACAACGAAGACACGTTTCTGTTAGTTGCAAGCGGAACCCAACAATTATTTTGAGTTGTGTTTTGACTAACGGTTTAAGGAATTTAATGGGTCCTCAGTTAAAAAATGCCAGTATGAGAGAGGCAAAAATATGATTTATTTATCACAACTGACTGATTGTGTGTGCTCCACTTTATTTCGACTGATTGCAATTAAAACTGTATGTGACTGTTTGCACATTTATTAATTTGCTTTGAATCGATCCAAAAAGCTGAATTCTGATGTAAACTTAAATTGAATGACTTGCCATGATTTGCATTTTGGATGCTTAAATGTTCAGGTCACAAAGAGCTGGCATTATTTCATTTGCAATTGAATTATGTTGAGTGATTAATATATTTTTATGAATAAATGGCATAAGATCCATATTTTTCTAAGTTCTATTTTTATAATTATTTTTTTGTGTTATGTTGTAAACGCATTAAAGCATATGTTTATGTATTTAAGAATTGGAATATTTTAATTATTGTTTTTAATAAACTATAAATGTTTCTCACAAGTACAACTTTCGGTTCCCAGTTGACTGACTGACTCAACACAATGCCTTTACAGTAAAATAAAGATTGGATTTAGTTTTTAAGTGCATCAGCAATTGGTTGAATTTTCGAATCATAGGGCACAGTGATATTAGTTATGAACTTAGAACGAGTCAAGTAATCTTTTTCAAGCTAATTTCAATTAAATTTTTAAGTTAACGATAATTCGTTAAAAGCTTGCTAATAGAGGAACTGTCATCCAGTTCTATATTTAGTCCATTTGGCAAACCATATTGTGAATTAATAATGAAAATAACGTCTACTATCCCAATGAATGACCTTGATCATCATGGCAAAATGCCGCCTTTTTGCGTAAATGTCAACTATGTTTTGCTCTCACTTTTCTCTTCTACTGTCGTTTTTGAACATGGTGTGGCAGCTGTGGAATGTAGTATTTATGTGAAAAAAAGTAGAAGGCTTGTGAATGGCCAGAAATATTGGCACTAAAACAAAAGATAAACGTACGTGTTTACCATCTATGCATGTAGAGTAAACAGCAATGGCTACCTGAACGGCCTTCACAGCTAATGCACAGAGAAGTTGTAGATTGGAGAATTGTGCATCTTTTAGGGGGGGCGTGTGATGTACTGATGTTTTGCCAGCAAAGAGCATGCTCAACTTTTATCCAGAAAAATAAGAACAGATAGAAAAGATAGTACAACATGTAGCATCATCGACAGCGGCAACAACACGGGAAACAAATAACAATTTAACAGGATTATATATGCAGCCGTGACTCTCACTTTCTCTGTCTTTGACTCTTTTCAATCTCTTTCTTTTTCTGCCTATATATAGTCCATCTCCCTCTAAAGTTATCTCTCTTCAACACGCATACTCACACTCTTTTAATCTCACACACTTGTCTTTGTTTTTGTATCTACTTTCTCCCTCTTTTGAATTGTGAGCTTTGCCCGGGGCTCGTTTAACATCCTTGCCCGCCTTTAGCTCGGCTTTAGCTAAGGCTCTGGCATTGGGCTCTGCTACTGCCCCTTCTTCTTTATCTTTATCCTCTTTTTCTGAAGCTTCTCCTGGCCGCTTTGGCGTCGGCAAATCTGTAACATTTTGTCATGGATTTTTGTGCAGTACTCAGGTCGCCGGTGTTGGTGAGACGTGCGCCCTCATCCCGGTCCGTTTCCTTGGAATGTTTTTTACCTTGGCAAATTCAACAAGTTTCATAAATTCAAAGCTGCATTGGTTGACTATGAAAAACCCTGCATTCGATTTTTATCCTTATATGGAAACTATTATATAACAAAAAAAAGTTTGTTTGTAACTTAAATAACCAACATTAAAGCTTAAATTTTTATTTCTTGTATCAAAGTTTCCACCCATTTGAACCCCGTTTAATATCATTATTTGCTTTCACATCGGATTTCTATATTTTATTACATTGATATTAGATTATTTTCAAAACATTCGCTAAGATGCATTTGTTTTCCACATTGGGCATCACAACTTTCTATCATCTGAATATTTTATGTATTATAATTTTGTTCATAATCCTTATTTTCTGTATATACCCTTTTGTTACAGGATATTTAACACGTTTTCTCAAAGCAGTTGTAGTAGTTGCCTTGTGCGAGGCCTCTGGCTTTGCATTAAAAATATAAATATTCCTCACGTTTCGCTCGCTTTTTATGCGATTTACGGCTAAAAAAACATTTGCGGAAATGGGTCCACGTTTTGCTCGGTCGGGCGTCAAATGAGTTGGCACGGCCTCCATTTTTAGCAGCCGTAAAGCTCGGCCGTTTGCTCAATATTAAATATTTAAGCCACCAACGGTGCCAACAATAAAGAAAAAGTGGAAAGAATTCTCTCAGCTGTTCAAGTTAAAGTCAATAAAAAAAAACCAAAACATTTGTCGCACGAATTTGTACATTCGTTTTTCATGTCGCTTTGAAAACCCAAATTTACACATTACACATGAATAAATTGAATTTGATGCCACATGAAACGGACACGCTTATTTCACGCAACATTTTCGACAGCCTGGCTGCAAGTTGCATAATTCATCCGAATACCAATCGAACTTACACACACAATTGAACCCACTTAGCTAGATTACTGTGTATGTGTGTGGCTTCTGTTTGGCTTATTCAAATATTTGATGCACGTGTTGTCTATATATTTTCCGCTTCCCCCTCTCGCCCAACTTTACGCGCAACATAACCAAATTACAACTTTTCATGCGCTCAACAGGGTGCATACATGATATGAGCTGCAAGCTATACAGCAGCTTCCCCATTTTCTCTTCCTACGATAAATTTTTGGCGCAAAAACAAGTTTGAAAGCTAGATGAAAATTCGTAAATTGAATATTGTAACGCGGTTTTAATAAGGTTAGTGTTTATATAAACACACCTTTTTAATTTAGCGAAAATATTGTCTAATTAGCCGATTAAACAGTTTATTTAGTAACATGGCTAGGACAGCTTAAGGCTTGTATTATTATAAGAGTGTTAAGTATTTTTTTAACTGTTGAGTGGAGTTGTGATATTGATCTGTTGAGTTTGAATATCCTGAGTCATACTAAAACTTATGTAATGTTAATGCCTTAACTATTTGTAAAGCCAGAATAACTTTTAACGATGAGGTAAATAAGATAATCAAGTGACTGAGCTGAGTATATTCATGAATGCATGTCAATTTTCTAAATTTCAAACAATTAGTAAATCAATCTGCAATTTCTCAAGATGATTTTCAGCATAAAAGCTTTTTTTGGTTTGCTTAAAATAGCCATAAAAGATTAAGCTTTGTGCAATTAGTTGCCATAACAGTTTCACTTTATGCTTGACTTTTTTCATAATTGGTTCAATGTCTTCCAATTAGGATGGCCTAATTGCTTTTTCAAGTCTTAACACACACTCATTGTCGAGTGCATTGTTTGAACAATAAGCCCTAAGCTCAACCACAAATACTGTACTGTCTCACTCTTTCCTTTTCCCCTTGCTGTCTTGCTCTGTCTCTCACTCTCTCTCTCTCTCTCTCTCTGACAATTTTATTGGCCTTATCCATATAAAAGGACACAAGATAATTTCTGTGAGGCATTGTGCCTTTTGGTTTAAATTAAGAACCTTTGTTTTGGGCATCCGATTACTATTTGAAATGAAATGCAACAAGTCCTGCATGTCCTTCAAATGCAGGACACAATGAATAAACAGAACATGAGAGCACATAAATTAATAACATTTCCGACACTGTTCATAAACCTTATCTTTTGTATTCCATTCGATTTGAGTATGTGAAGAGGTTTCCTGTCAATGCCATAGAAACCAAAATGTTTCAACAGGATAATGGGGCGTGTTAGTGTGTGTGGCAGTATTTTGTGGCTTTTTACGCGCCATTTAATCATTCAGCATCGCATTCAATTTGTCTATTGCAAAACCGCAAATTTTCGTGCACGATTCCAATTTGCGCATATCAATCATACGCAATGTTGGTCGTCTCTCACTACGAAATTTTGCAATTTGACTGCGTTATTTGCTGTTAACACCGCTGACAGCATTTTTCACGTTTGGTTGATCAAAATTACTAACTTACAATTTTAATTTCCTTGATTTTGATTCCCACTTTTCAGTTTTTCCTGTCCAGAAAGTTGTTCTGCAAATAAAAAATGAGTGAAAATATTTGCATTATTAAACGCATTTCATAAAGTTTTTTGACACAAGTAGAAAAATTGAATGAAAGTGTATGTACTGCTCTTATAATCCGAAATTTATATGTATTCCAATATTCAATTATTATTTCTTTGCAATTCAAACATTATTGATCGTAAAAGTGTTTCATATAGAGCTTAATAGAGTGTCGGCACGTAGTCAATTTTAAATACTGCACAGCTTGAATACGCTACATTTGTCACGTTCAAAGTCTCAACGAATAATACATCAACTTTTTTATTTATTTTTTTGATTTTTACAGCAGAATTTACATTTTTAAAATATTAAGTAAACGAGTACAACAAATCCTGCTGTTAAATGAATATTATAATAAAGCGTCGAGGCTTGTACAATAAAAGTTATATGTGCCAGGCTATTGCATTTTGGACAAAAGGCTCACATAATTTGTATGACAGGATTTGGGGAGGACGTTGGCCACAAATACAACAACCAACAGCAGCATTAACTGTCACAACAAAGACAGTCGGCTGTTGCCAGTATGAAATGAAAAACCAACAAACACAAACTGCAAACAGCAATAACAAACAGGCTGAAACAATTTTCTTGATTTATTGCGAGCAAATCTCTTTTTGTTGTTGCCATTGATGTTGCAAACAGTCTGGAGGCTGATTGTTGGCTTTGGGCCGTGGTTTCGGTTCTGCAACTCAGCTAAAAGGTGTATTTCCTGACCAAAAGAATCAAAAACTCAACCCGAAGCCCAGAACAACAACAACATCAGCAACACACTAAAACTGAAAGTAATTAATGTACCAGGTTCGAGTTTGGTAACACCAAAAACAACATGTCAGCCAACATTAAGCAATCTGATATTTTCACTTTTCTACTTCTTTTGGCTGCTCTCAGAATCAACTAATTTAATTAATTTATTGGCATCCTCAAAACAAGATGTAAGTCCTTTGAGTTGGTGTTTACAGTCCGTTGTCTGGTTATTGATGGCGTTGCATGTCCTGCAGACTGGAGGAGATTTGTTTGTGGCATTGTTTTTTGTTGTTTTCATTGTTTGACATTTCCATTAAGGTGATTGAAATATTTGAAAGTTGATGGCAGAAGTAGTATTATCCGTGTTTGTGATGGATATAATAGTTTATTAGCTTTTTCTGTATTTGGAGGAGCTAAATTCGTAGGTTTAAACATTAAATAACCTCTAAAAACGAAGAAGTTGTGTGGAGGAAAAATAGTATGAGCCTAATAGTGGCAAGAAGGGCTAAATCATAAGAAATTGTACTTAGTAGTAGTAAGCGTAAAATAAGCATTTGAAGTAGAACAAAGAACGAATTATTGGTATTTTCAAAATTGATGGTAATATGATTAAGTTTTAGTATTATTTCGTACGGTTTTATAATCGAGCCAAAGTAAAATACATACAGAGTTTTTCAATGCACTTTTTACATTTTTAATTACTTTTAATATATCAACTTTTGTTGTGTTGTAAAATTGTTGCACAAAATGATACCGCTGTCAATATCAGCTTAAATTTATTTAAATTGAAACGCAAAATGATTGCACGAAGTCAATTTATATACACATGGACATATAACACTCAGCATTAATGTTGGTTTAACAGTTTATAGCGTCAAATTTCCCTGTTGTTCCACTTAACGTAAGCCTTATAATGTCAATCTACAGTTTGTTTTACTCAACATTTATTCAATTAATCTTTTGATAGAATCCACCTTAAAACAGTTGTGCTAAAACGGCAGGATGAATGGAAAATAACGATATCAACACCTTATAGATATATATATTGTATATGTATGTCTACAAACATAGCTCAATAGCAATTAATGTGCCTAGAATATGTTGTTCAATAGTCTGGGTCTAAATTTATGGCTTACAAATTGCACAACGTTCGCCATTGTCAGAGGCCAGAAGCAATTCTAGTTGGGAACTTGTCTACAACTTTGAGTGGGTTTGGCACTTGCAAAAACTTTTATGCATTTTCTTTTTGTTATCCCAAGTCGATTGAGTTGGAGGGCTGCGAAAGTTATCGAATGTTCTAGCGCGGCTAAACCAATCAGAATGCAAATGCATTTGGGGGCAACAAGCTGAAATCTTTTGACCGCACAAAAAGCCAATATAACTGAGACTTGCTAGTTGCAACAGGCAACAGTGACTGAAAGCAACAAACAATGCAGCCCTCACTCAATGTCAAAAACAAAAGACTTTACTTTGCCCCAAGCAAGGACATTGCCAGACTGAACAATGAATGTACAGGGCTGAAAATATACACACAAGTCCTATCCATTGAATAAACCATTGAGGCCAGTAATGGTTGGGATGATTTGCTGCGTGTGTGTGTGTTTGTGTGGAAAAGTCACAAGGCTGCGGTCACTCGAAAAGAAACCATAAAATTTATTAATATTAAGGCTCTTGTCTTTAAAATATGAACGACAATTGCCATAAATGTACAAATAATAATAATAATGATGGCATGCCTAAAACAATATTTAATGCGGCGTATACACAACTTATTTTTGTTAAGTTTGATGGCCAATTATTGCCAAGGAGTAACAGAAATAGTAAAAAAGTGCTTCAATATGCAAATAAAACATAAGTGTAGAACAAGTTCTTAATTGTGTGCAAACATAAAAAGTGTTCTTTGTTTAATAGTGTGTGAACCGTGTAAATGTTTCGACAGATACATTGAAGTTTTACCTAAATTATTTGAGAAACTCTCAGGCTTAGGTAATTTACTTTTTACAAATATTGCACAATTTTTGTGAGATTGTCTGAGCTAATGTGTTGGAAAAATAAGGTGCTTAAGAAACTGTCAATTTCATGAAATTTCAATTATTCATTCAAAATTTGCTTAAGAACTCAACTCAACATAACATACATTGTTGAGGCTTTTAAGATTTGTTCAGATTCTTTCTTAGTATTAATACAATAGAACGAAAGAGCAGTGTTCTTTTCTGCTTACCATTTAAAACAATATTGTATAAAATATTGAAAACTGTTATGTGAAATGAAATTGTAAATAATTTAAAAACCCTTGTGAAAAATTTCTTAAATAAATAAAATTTAAGTTAAGTGAGCTTAAAGTTTTGATCTGGTAAAAGTTTTTCACACATTTAACTTTAGTTTAAAGTAAGCTTTAAAGCAATATCTTTAATAGAGAACATAAATTCTTAAAATCAACATTTATTTTAACAGATGCCATTTTATTTTTATTATAGATATCTTTTTTTTTGTATAGTAAACGATGAAATGAAAACAATCTGCCAACTGATATGCGAAGGTTACCTTACATTTCATACCATTTTAGCCAATTACACATTTTCCATCCTCTCAACACAATCATCATCATTGTCATCATAATGATGACGATTCGGACACGTTTTCACGCACTGTAGGCTCCCGATTAATGGGGCCAAAGCTAACAAGTTTTTTTTGTAAGGACCTTCTCTCGAACCGAACTAAGGACAGAGAAATTCCTGTGTAGCAATCAGGTTGCGACTCTGACAGTTTTCTATGTTTTTGGCTGCTTTTCATTTCCTTATTTATTCAACAAGTTCCGTTTTGACACAAACCAAAAACAGCAACAAGAAAAATATTCCAGAACTGTGTAGACACGCAGAAAACGGAACGAAATCTTTGGCACGCCAACAGATGGTTGTTGAGGGGGCGAAGGCAAGAATATATGTATATAAGTAGATCGACTGAGAGGGAACGTAAAGGGGAGTTGCAGTGGCAGTTTTATGAGCTTATAACCAAATATATACAATATATATATATATAAATATATATATATAGCTGAGAAAATCCTTGTTCCAATTAGAAGATGTTAAGATATTTGGCCACAGAGCTTTAACTTACTTCAACTGGCTGGCTGCTGGCTGGTTTCGATAAGGTAAGCTAGGCTCATAAAAAATAACATAAAGCCATTCTTACCCTAACCGACTAAACAAATAAACACGCACTTACAGGCTTACAAATTCCGTAGTCCTGCGTTTTCACACCACCACCCTACCCCCTTCCAATGACCCTGCGTAGACCAAACATTCCGAAATAAATAACATGTGACAAAATAAATGCCAAATAAAGGTAAAAAGGGGGCCAAAAGTCAAGTCAAAGCGACGGCATATTAAGAAAAATGTCAAAGAGGATAGTGGGGTAGTTGAGGTCCTTTGCGTGTCCTTGGTGAATGCAACAAATGCCAAACAAATCGATGCCGAACCAACAGCGACAAATAACAAAAATAATAATATATATATATATATATATATTTTCTATATTACTCTTTTCTATTTTACTCTCAAAGTAGGGTTCGAATACAATTTATTATATTTAAAATTAAAATTAACTTGAAGCTTAGTTTATTATACCGTTAATTAAAATTTTACTACAACTTAAATAAGATTTATGTTTTAGCCTCAATTTCTATTCAAACCACCATCCCTCAACATTCAACTCGATATAATTTCCCTTATTTTTGGGTACTAGTGTTTACCAACACATCTAATTTCTGTTACATTTTCAACCAATTTCCCATACCTCCTTCCTCGCTTACAATCCATTCGCATTGTGCGCCGTTGGCAAACTCAGCAATGAAATTAAAAAGTTGTGCCAAAACGGCTGCCTTAAAATAAGTATGTAGTTATGCATTATTTTTTTTTTGTTTTTCACATATTTAAAAGGTTTAATAACAATAATTAAAAGTAAACTGGCGGCAAACAAGCAGTTATTAGGTACGTTTTAAGTAAACGCTTAAGCATTAAAAACGAGTTAAATAAGATGCTGAACAACATACAACAACAGCAGCAGCATAACCCTGTTAATTTGTTTCCATTAATTCGATTAAAGAATGGCAATAAACAAATTTCATACCGCAAAGCGAGCGAGTACAACAACCATCAATGAATATGAATATGTGAGTTTAATTAAATTTTATGAACGTTGTGCGTGTTAACGTAATAGTCAACAGTTGAATAATTGCTGTTGTTAATGTTGTTGTTCTTTTTGTTGCTGCTGTTGAGAAGTTCTCAGGCAGATTAATTCGCATTTGGGATATTTTGTGGTTGGGAACTTGGACCTTGTTTGCTTTTGGTACTTTTTTTCATTCTCTCTCTCTCATTCGGTCTGTCTACTGTGAACTTTGCGATTGCGAGCAGGCCAGTGTTGTTTTATTTAGGTACATAACAGTTCATTCAACTTGCAATTGTTGTTGGACAAGATTTGGTTGACAAAGTTGACCACTTGAGAATATAACACTAAGATAATAATGATTATATGAATATCTACACTGAATGTTATGCTTTAATTATGTGTGTAAACAATGCTGCTATTGGAATTTTACTTTTTATATTCGAGAACATGCATGTGAAGCGAGATTAGAAACATTAAAAATTACTACAACTCATATACTAATGTGCTTTTGTTTGGTTGTTCTATGCAAATTTAAATTTTGTATTTGCCATCTCAGAGAGCCAACATAATTTGCATTTAAATAAACAATAAACAGACTTTGCTTAAAACCAGCTAAGCTGAACTTAGATCCAAAACTTAAACACAAAACCCATTCAACCAACCGGAAAGAGAACGAGAACAAGTGCAACAGGCAGCCGGCTCGTAACAGCAACAGCTGCTCACCAGAAAATAAAATAAAATCAACTGAATACAAACTTGTTGCAAACGACCAAGTGCCACAGTCTTCAATTCCCGACTGTTGACTTTGTCTTTTTGCCCATTTGATTTAGCTGCTGTCTCTTGATTTTGACATTCCTATCACTCTCTCACTCTCTCTTCGTTAGTCAACTGTTGCGCAACAAGTTGGCTTCGCGTTTTTTTCTAAAGCCAAGACCAAAAAGTCAAACAACATGCGAGCATCAGTTATATCAGCTTCTTCTTTTGCTGCTTCTGCTTCTTGACTTCTATTTTTGTCGTTATTTTGTTGCTGCTGTTTATTGACTTGACTTCAAATGCACTTAAAGGAAATGTGGCTAGCAGTGGCAGCCGGCATTGGCAACAGGTAACAACAGCACACATTGCCAATGGCCATTACGATAACACTGGCAGCAAAGTATCAAACAACAACGACAACAACAACGAAAGCAATAAGATTCTACCTCAGTGTTTTATATGTGGAGCATCAGACGAGAAACGAGTCAAAAGTGCACTGGGATTATATTTGTTGTGTCAAGCAGCGGGGAGAATGAGACGGAGAAACTAACGCCGATGGGCTCGTTATGTCTATAACGGATGTGCGTACATCCATCTCTCTATATCTCTCTCGATGTTAATTTCCTAGTCTCGCTCTAGCAGTGTCTTCAAGTTGAAGTTAAGCCGATTTGATGTGCGCCGAAAAAAGAAAAGAGGAGCGCCTAAACCTTTTATTCTCAAAAGTGGGTAACTTAATGTGTGTGATTTTGTGTTTAAGTTGCCGTTATTAAGTGTAGCAGCAAATTGACAAGAAAGAACAATTTACTAATTGTAAGAACATACTATAATATCTTTTCCACGCTTTAATTTTATTAAGCAAATATATTTAATAATAACGACATTTTTACTTACCGCCTTAGCAACAGCTTTGCTTAAAATAATCTTTTGTTGTCTGTTCTTTGCACTCTCTCTCTCTCTTTCTCTGTATTTCCCTCTCGACGAAGGGTCAAGCTCACACGATACATTAAACGTGATGCGCTTTGTTATGCTCTTTAAGCGAACCATTTCCACTTCACACCATCAAACAACTGAGCAAACGAAAGAGCTGGCTGTTAAAGCTGTAACAAGAACAGTTAAGTAGGTGCAGCAGCTCAATGCTTTAAAGTAAAGCTGCTTAGAAGCACTTTTTGTCTTGCTTTTTGTTCTCTTTCTGCATTTGATTCTGTTTTGGTTCTGTTTGCCGAATTCGTGTGTATTTGTACTGCGTTTGTGTTGCTTTTATTTCGCTGTTTTTCATGTCAACAAAATTTGTTTGCTGATTAGAGCAACCAGATTGAATACGTGTGAGCTTGTGTGTGTGTTTTGTGGGAAGGGGAATTGAGCGTAGTTTGCTTTGAGAATCACATTGCAAAAAGCACTAAGCGCAGCAGCCGATTTAATGTTGTTACTATTTTTGGTCTCTCTGTGAGTTTGCACAATATTTCTTATTAAATTTGTATGAATGTGTTTTTTATTTATTTTTGGATCGGCGGAGACACGATGCATTGCATAATCGTATACAATGTTACAACAACAACAGCAATAACAATAAGTTCATTTATACGCCCACAAAAAGCAGTGACAGCCAGCAACCGGTTTCGTATTTATGTTTGTATATTGTTGTTATTGCTTTGCAAATAAAAGTAATAATAGTTACAACTGATCCCAAACGACTCGAAATGCATAAAAACTTCAACTGCAAGCCACAGACGTTGACGCCAGGGGGCGCCCCGCACATTAACCCACTGCCATCGGTTTGCTTGGAAGCAGACTCCACTCGAAAATTGATGGCACTTACATAGATGCCGACGACACAAACGGTACATTGGCTATGTGTTTAACATTGTCGCATGATGTGAACTAAGTTATGCTCAACTCTGACAAATAGTTTCTATTCAACTTGAAGATAATTCTAATCTTTTTTCTTTAAACTGCATCAATCTGCGTGAGTGTATTTAAAGGTAGAAACATATTCAGATAACTTCATCTATCTCTCTTGCTTTGATCACATCCTCTCTTGGGTTCTCTGTTAAACTCTTGTTACTTGTGCCGTAATTTGTACAGCACGTTAAACTTAACTTTGCCTAAAAGCAAGAAACAGCAATAGCAGTAACAAAAACAAAAAACTCGTTCGGCACTGCAACTTTTGTTTGATTCTTTGTAATTGTTGGGTGCTTCCCACAGTGGAAGTGGGAGTGGTTTGTGTTCTCGCTAAACGGCTTAAATACTCAAATTGAATGCAATTAAATATATGTGTATGTTGTTTATGGAAAACTTTTGGAATACTTCCTGCATTTAAGTTATTCACTTAATCAAATAACTGGAACAATAAAAAATGGAAACTTCTTAGACAATATACAATTTGCATAACTCTGTGAATTTTAAATCAGCCAAGCAGATAATATATTTCCTCAAACGTTCAAGAATTTTAACAATGCCCACAAAAACTTTCACTTCGAAAGGTTGCCCATGGAAAATTTGTGTGTAAAATTTTATATTTTTCCCAATCACTCTAAGAAATAATCTTCTCCGATTTTCCTCTTTAACGAGCACAATAAGCGAGATATATTAGAGAGAACCCAGCTTCTTCAGGTAATTAGAACAAAACACTTAATTTCATGCTAGCAAAGAAAGTAACTCAAAAACTCTCTAAGTAAGAAAAATAGCTCGAAAACTCTCGAAGATATGACTTTATCTATTAAAAAGAACTAGCCAAATAATAAATACTCTAGCTCCCTTGAAATATATTTAATTGAAACTGATAACTGATTTGAAATGCCTGTCACACTTTTGCTCACTTTGGGACATGACTTCCATATTAAAAGTCATGTGTTTCCGCTCTTTAAACAAACAACAAACACACAACATTGCAGATAATAAAAACAAACCAACCAAAAACAATTACTTTCAACACTTTCTTGAACACGCAACAATAAAAGCAAGCATTTATTTATTTTGCGACTCATAAAAACCAAACAAAAGTAAAAAAAAAAACATTTCTATAATAATTATAATATATATCATATGTTCGCACAGAGTACAAAAAGCAATTTCAAACATTTTTAGTGAATGGGGCCTTTTTATGTTGACTGGGTTTATTGTTGTTTCTGCTGCCGTAAGCCGCTTAGCTGCAATTAGGTAACAGACGCAAGTGGGCTTTCATATATATTAAGCAAAAAACACAAATGTACATAATATAAGTTTGTACTTGTTTTGTTATTATTATAATGCCATCCTCCGCGCAATTGCAATTAGCAAAGTATTATTGATAAAATGTTTTCTTTTTTAAGGTTTTGTGTCGTTATTTTTAGTCAATGCCAACTGTCAATGCATTTTACGTAAGCCAGTAAAAAAAGGCAACACAATTGTTGTTGTTGTTGGTGCGGGGGTGCTGCTTAAGTGCTTGCCACGCTCGTTTGAAACGCTTTGATGCTTGCCCCAGAGACGCGCAGTTCCGTTTCGCGGCTTCACCATCATCATTATCAGCAACAATCTGATGAACATCATCATCATTAACATAAACATTAACTCTGATATCAACGCCTGAGTCAGTTTTGGCATATAGCTTTAGAAAACCAAGAAATGTCCACTCGATAAAGCATCTTGTTCATTATAGTTAAACAGGTCAAACTGAGACACAGCTGCCTTATTTTATTTTCACTTGGCCAATTTATTGTCATGGAAAGTAAAGCTCAGGTATAGTTTTTTAGTTTGCGTGGAAAGGTTTGTTTTTCAGCTTAAAGTAAATTACGATTGAATTTAAGTTTATATATAATTTGTAGTTGTGCTTTTGACTCTTGTCAATTTGTTGACTTGCCTTTTGCTTTGAGTCTTTTTACTAACTACGATTTAACATCCTCTGTTGCCTTCTGGACGCTTTTCATGTGCCTTTGTTGCATTACCTGTCAAACCTAATACAAAAAGCAAAAAATAACAGTTTTCTTTGAAACTGTCAAGCGTAAAATACTCTAGATTAATAGATGTGCGATAGAAGTTATTTAAATTATTGTTTCCATATTAGCTACAGATGATGTACAGCTTTTGTTATAACAATTAAAAATTGAGAGTTTTGCAGTCATATCTCTTAGCATTTTAACATATAAATAAAATAGTGTCATATTTTGTTACATATTCTTCTCATACATTTTCACAAGCTGTTTTTGGTTTAAAGATTATTGTTTGAAGAGCTAAAATTTCTTTTGACTTAAAGCAGATGGAATCTTTCATTATTTAAAGTTGTTAAATAAACATAGTACAAATATTATTGAATTTAATTATAATTCTTTCATCAATGCTTTCAGAAAAGAAGCATTTGGAATAACTTTTAAGTTTCACAACAAACTTTATTCTATCACAGTTAACAAAACAAACAAACTATATTAAAACTCAACAAAACCTTGAAACAAGTTTGCAGTTTTTGCAACCAAGTGCAACACAAAAAGTTGTAAGCATTTTACTATCATTATTTTCAAGTTGACATTTTTATGCTGAAACATGACCATAAAACCTATTAACAAGTCAACGCAGATGTCATTTGAAGGCAGTTAAGGCGATTTGTGTTGATGGCAAATAAAATTAATTAAGTAAAAAAGTAAATGTGAAAGAAAAGTGGCAAGGCGGGATGCTAAAATCTCAAATAAACATTTGCTAAAAAGGTCGTCTGATTTATGAGACGGGTTCGCGTCAAATCTAGCTAATTTGTATCATTGTCATTTTTGTGCTTGGCCGGGCGGCTAATTAAATAAGTCTTGGCCAGCTGCATTACGCGATTTATATAATTATCTATATAATAATTTCATTATTATTGTTATGATTATTGTTTGCGCCTTGTTTGGCGGGCACGTCACAATTTTGACGTTTACCTCGTCGCCTCTAAAACGTCAAAAGCAATTAAAAAAAAGAAGCAGAAGCAGAAAACCGGCTGCGAATGTTACGTCTATTGGCATTAGCTTTTGCTCTTGGCCATGCGCCAGAAACGTTGCCAAATGCTTTGCTGCAAAACTGGCTCAAAAGCGGCTTGGGCTTTGTTATCTCGGATTGTTATTCTTCTACTTGGGTTTTTTTTTAAATTTTAATTTGAAAGCGAACAAATTCTACAAGACGATTTATTTGTGTTTGCCTTTTGTATAATGCTCGTCGCAACTTTTAACATTAAATCGTCTTTTCTGCTAAATTCTTAAAATTCTTTGGTTAAAGCCATAACTTATTGCTAACTCATTACAATATTAAAGGTAGGTAACAGTTATATTCTAAGTTATGGCTGATTTATAATTAATTACCAAATTACAATAACTGGGCGATATTTCTAAGCGCAATTGCCTGTTATTGTCAGCTTAAGTTGATTTGTTTTCTTATAAAAAATATCTCTAGTTTCAAAACGATTTCCCAACCTAAATAGAAAGCTCAACTTTAAGTGGTTAAACTATATTTTTAAACAGAGCTTAATAATCAGACTATTTTTAAACAAATTGGAATAAGTTTAATTTCATATTATGAACAAGCTATAATAAAAGGGAAATTTTTCATTAAACTTTTTATATCAAGAGACATTTAACGGAAATAACCTTAGAGATTGGTTAAAAACTATGACATATTTCTTTGAATTTTATTTTCCCTAGAATATGATAAAAAAGCTATAAGCTCGTTTTTCCGCTCAAAGTTATTCATGGTATTTTGTCTTTAAGACAAAAATATTAAAAGTTTTGTCTATTCATAAATGTTGTTAAGCTGTTAAAGTGATAGCTATGAATATAAAATAATACCATAATTTTTTGTCATATTTTTAGTTTAATTTAGTTTGTTAACTCAACGTATAAGCCTCTTTCAAATGGTTCACATTTCGTTATTGTTGTAATTTATTCAGCTTATTATGCAGCACTTTATTGGTGCACGTTGCACGTGCCAATGAAAAATAATCTAAATATATTACGCCCGCCAAATATAGTCCCTGGCAAACAAAATCAGAGCACATTATGTATACGCAACGCTGAACTAAAGAGAAGCTTGGTCAGCTCGCGTCTCGTGTGCTAATTTTCAGATGAATAGCGCTTGAATGCAGCAACAACAAGCAACATCCTGCAAGTAGACAGCAGCAGATGCCAAAGCTGCATTGCCATGGTGACTGCCAAAACCTCAACCTCTACCCTCTTGCTCTTCCCATGCAACAACGCTATGACGTTACGTGACATAACAGTAATTAACATAATAATCCATTTTGCGGACTGCAAGCCACTGAAAGAAAGAAGCTCAGTAGAGATGGAGAGGGAGAGAGGCAACAGCTGTTGCTTTGAAAATTGAACCCAATTCTCTTGGTTGGCTGTGGATCTGTTTACTCTTTGGGTTAACTAGCTGGGCGTCAGCGGGGTTAAGCCGCCACATCACGACCACGTCGAACGATTCTTTTCGGGCAGAGTGGCACGTTCAATTTAATTGCATATTAGATGAGGCTGCTTGCCGCTGCAGATCTAATCTCAATGAATTGGAATCATACCACAACTCTAACAGCATTTTGCAATTACCACTTGACTTGCAGAACTGAAACTTCCAACGAACCAGAACCTGCTTGTTTCAATATTGTGCCACACAGTCGAAATATCTTAAAATTTACATTTAGCAGGCCGTGAAAAGCGACACTTGAACAGAGAACGCTTTATTCTATAATTTGTGTGCTTGATTTATTTTACATCAGAATTAACATGAATAATTAGAAAAAGATTGAAGGTGAAGTACAAATAAAGTACAATCAAATCTTCCACAGAACCAATTTATGAAAACTCAAATCATGTAAAAAAACATATTCCACCTACATGAAAAAAATGTGCAATTTAATGTAAATCCAAATAATCATCACTAAAAAGTACAAAATATTTAAAGTAATAATATAATAAATTAAATTTTTATACAAAGTTATGGGAAACTTATTTAAAAGCATTACGGGCTTTAAACAGAGTACGTTAAAAACACTAATATAAACAATCAGGCATGTTCTACTTTTCGATTCCGAATAAACTGCTCGGAATCGTATCGATTCCGAGCGTTTTGCATTCCTACATTTCGATTCCGAGTACAATCGGTGAATGTGAATATGCCTTTTAAGCAACTAATGTGTGTTTTTAAAAACCCTGAAACTATTTTTTACTTAATTAATATACTCTTGGCAATAATTTTGCATTATCATTCGTAGGGCCTACATATTATTTTTCATTTGTATTTAGAATAAGCAGAATATAAGTCGATCGAAATCTGGGAATGCAACCATCGAAATGAGAATCCATTTCGATTCCATTTCGACTCGAAAAGGAAAACAGGCCTAAATAACTTTTTTGACAAGAACCAATTTTCGCACAAAATTTGCAAGCGGAGCCAGTCAACAATGCCAAGTCACCAAAGCCATCAAATAAGTCAACAAAACCGACAATAAAAAAAAAAAATCGAGCCAAGCAATTTAAAGGCCAATTTGCATTTTAGCATTAGACAACAACCAAGAAAATGTTTTTAGAAAATATCTACTAACGCTGATGGGCCATAAAAAAAACCTAGCAACTCTTAAAGGCATGGTGGCCTTTGATGGCTTCCTGTGTAGAAATATTTGGCTTTGGTCGCAAACAATTTCGTTGCCAAACTGGCGACACAAACACTCACGAACAATTGACTGTGCCACAGAGAAAGAAACTTTAGTCTCTGTAAATAGACTGTGGGAAACAGTTGCCATTGCGTCTGCTTCTTGCGTCTCTTGCGTCTTTGGATGCTGTGGGTGCGTGTTGACAGGAAACATCTCTCCGATATATCCGATTCGAAAAAAACACACTCGCATTGGCCCACACACACACACACACAAACGAATGAGCTTTAATTTAAATTAAATTTTGCCGTGCTATTTGCCAATATGCTTCCGCCAGCTTTGAATTGGCCAAATTAATAAGAGAGCACGGTCAAGGGCAGTCAACAGTTGCCCCGAAAGAGGACACGCCACCAAAACGCAATGCCATTTATTGCTGAAAACACCGCAACAGAAAAACAATGCAAACAGACGACAAAAAAGACCACAAAATCCAAATGAAATAAAAATCTAAGGGGAAAATTGATAATTCATCAGATGGGTTGAAATTCCACAGAAAATAATTGCTTTAACTCTCGGTAAATATTGTTTTACTATTTTTTTAAATTATTATTTAAATTTTTTAAATTTAATTAAATGTTTCCAATTATTTGCCGGTTGCTTATTGAATTTTGAATAATGAAAAACTTTAATTGAAAACATATGTTTAACGTTAAACGTTTAAATTTTAATTAAAAACATTTATTAACCACATAAAATGTTTAACAGTCATTGCAATTAGATTCTGTAATTTAAAATTAAATAAGTCTATTTATATTACATTATTTTGAACGCCTGGACTTTGTAGCTCTTTATTTAAATTGATATAAAATACAGGCAATTTCGTGTAAATTTTAAATCTCTCTAGAATCTGTTTCGCATACGCTTACAAAAAACTTTTGTCCATCTAATTGCAATGCTAGCTAAAACTTTTAATTAAAATTTGACACTGAATTCATATAAGTGCCAACAAACTTTTGCAATGAACAACAACAAAAAAATAACAAACTAAACCTGTTAAACAGAGATACAATTTGGCGATTGCAGTAGAACGCACATTAACGCTCGGGTTTTGTTTAGATTCGCCTTGAGGCAAAATGGGAAAGGTTTTTTGCTATGTTCAATTTTTTTTGCGCTGCTATTTTTTGTCTATTTTATGACCAAAGTTGGCAAAAAAAACCTTAGATAGAGACAAAGGCAAATTCAGAGAATCAGCAACAGCAGCATGGAGAAGGCCAGTTACTGGTAGCAGCAAAAATCATAGAAATGAAGACAATTTACCTCAAGCCATATGTATCTAAGGCCAAGAGCCAGGGCTGTAGGATAACAACTGGCGAAGAAAGCAGTGCACATAAGCAGTGGCCTTCATCATGTCATCATGTACAGTTGCTTTTTGCAGTTGGATTTACTTGGCTGCCTGCCAGCAATATGCAAAAATGAGAGCGATTGCTGCTGCTCCTGCTTCCGCTGCAGGGCAATAGGCCGCCAAAGAGAACCTCAACCAAAATTGTCCATTGTTGTTCTTTGAGTTTCTCGACACAGTGACGAGACAAACTTCCGCTGATTGACATTGGCTGGCTGACTTACAAACTCGAAAACAGAAAAGAATGAAATACAAGCCAGTCTTGTCCACTGACTGGCCTGACTAGTTGATTGGGTTGGCAGTGGCTTAGTAGGTGGGTAAGTGGGTTGGTGGGTGGGTAGGGAGGGGGACATAATTGATTCAAACGTGCCTCACTTTCTGCCAGCGTTTATGCAAATCTGTGGGCCGCCTGTGTAGCAGTCGTTGTATAGCAATTTTCCAGCAATTTTCGCACATTTGCCCAACAGCTGCTTTCACATTTGCAACAGCAACTATTCAACCCGAAACCCTCCTCCACCTCTTCTCTTTTTGCCATTCCACAATTACGTCAGTTTAGTTGGAGAAACACCTAATAAACTGGGCGATTGCTGTAGCTCGTTGCCCATTTCACAAATATTTAAGACACTCTAATTAATTTTCATTAAAACGCTTTACGTTTTATGGTGAAACAACCACAAAAAAATTTATATAATAAATACGTATCTAAGTTGGGTTTACATTC